>CATNEN010000033.1:5095000-5313106 GCA_950097015.1 Macrostomum hystrix
TTTTCCGCTTTGCCAATAGCCTTTCCGCATTTCTAAGACAAGAGCCTGGGCCGAATCGACCACTGCTACCACTGTTAGGAGTCAGTTATGTACATGCTACTGATGACAGTAGGCTATCTAGCCCTGTCCTACCTGCTTGCGGGTAGTCCGATATCTCTTTAGACTTTAGCCGGTTTCGAGCACTGCTTGGGGTAGGCACGGCAGTCATGCCTGTGGCCTATGGGTTGAGTGGGACTGGCCAGCCTGAGGCCGAGAGGACCACTCCCTGCATCCACTGTCTCCCTTCATCTCTCCCTTCATCCCTCTCCCCGCGATAAATCGCGAGGCTTTGCGGTATGACTTCTAACTCTATCGCCATTCCCACACTCCCCTTCTCTCTTGAGGACAGGTCATCGGATTGCAAAACCCGCACCCACTTCACACGCCGAATTCGAAATCGCGGTATGCGCTGGAATCGCAAGCAGGTGCGAGAAGCCATTGTGATTCACCACTTGAGTCCTGCTGCTTATCGGTTCTTACGCAAGCAATCAGGCCTTCTGCTTCCATCCGAAACAGTTCTGAAGCGCAGAATTCGATTATTTTTTTCGGATACCGGAGTCTGCAGCTTCACCATTTCTGAACTGAAGACCTACTTTTCACGAAAGTCCAGGGAGGAGAAGATCGCTACGCTCTGCCTGGACGGAATGCGCATCTCTCCATCAGTCAGGTTTGACAAGAATAGCGATGCAATTATTGGACTGGCTTCAGGATTCGAGGCGTTGGAAAATGCAAAGCCGGCGAATCAGGCCATTGTTGCACAACTGCGAGGCATCGCGGCCCCGTGGAAACAGCCCATCGCCTGCTACTTTGTCTACCACGGCCAAAAACAACCGGAATTCAAGGCTGCCATCAACGAATGCCTGAAGGCCGCCAATGAAGCAGAAATTTGTGTGAAGGCAGTGGTGACTGATCAAGAGCCTACACAGTGGGCGCACATCAAGAAGACGGTCTCCTTGCCGCAGCCAAGCTTCCCACATCCAACTACAGGCGAGCCCGTGTACTTCATACTGGACGTACATTCCGTTGCGAGAGGCATGCGAGTTCTGGTTGATAATGATCGAATGGAGAAGTCCGCTCTGCAGACAGCTGAGTTTGTGGAGAAAGTAAACGAGATGTTTGACATTCTTGACTCTGCTAGTTTATTCGGCAAGCATGGAAAAGGTGCAGTTACCGAAGAGTCCGCTGAGATGGTACTGCGCCAGCTGTCAGCAGCGCAAGAATTCATTTTGACATGGCGATTCTCGCCTGTGAGGGGTGGAAGGAGTAAGGCAGCCATGCCGTTTAAAGAAGGCTTGCTGCTTTCTATCGAGTCAGCGAAGCGCATCATTCATTTGGTCTAACGGAAGCTGGTGTGTCGTATTTGTGCCTTCGACGCCTTTCCCAGGATCATGTCGAGGTATCTGCCTGAAAATGCTTTTCAGTTGTTACATATAGTGTTAATGCTTTCTTGTTTCTGCTGCAGAATTTTTTTCTCCATGGTGAGAGGCCGCAATGGCTTCAACGAGAAGCCGGAACTGCATGCGTTTCTCGGTGCACTTCGATCCATCAGTGCTGGCAAAATGGAACGCAAGCTTGCGAATGGCACAAACTGTGAGGACGATGGTTATGCCATGGCAGTTGAGATTCGTGACTTACGTGAGAAGGTCACGGCTGCATCAACTTCAGCTGCAGAGCAGCCCCAGCAGAATCGGGCAGTTTCTGCAGATGGAGACGTTGCAACAGAAATTGCAATTCGACAAAGTGGAGGCTACTGAAGTAATCCCTTACATCGGAGGATGGATTTTTCGGAAGCTGCAAATTTTTGCATGCGACAGCTGTAAGGATCAGTTGGTAACAGACGAGTCACCTGCTCGAATCTTCGCCCACAAAAACTTTGAAGACTCTCGATACGGCCTTACTCAGCCGTCGAGCGCGTGTGTTGCGATATTCTGCAAGATAGAGGAGATTTTTCGTCGAGAAATGTCAACAGCAGCAGCTGCTGATGCCATTGGGGCAAGAATCATCGGCAGATTTGTGCGATTTAGTGTGCAGCTTCCATTTTGTATCGAACATTGAGCCGAAAGCAATGCACAAGCGGCAAGGCTTTTTGTGCACATGCGATTGCATCAGTGGTGCCGAGAGAAGATGGAGACTGTGCGGAAGGAAAGAGATCGCGCTATTGCTAACCGCAAGCTCAAGAAGTTGTGAAATGATGCATGGTTAGGGTACTCACTGTGCTTCATTATTTTACTTATTTGACACGCTTTCTTGAATACTGTTTTTGCTTGTCATGCTTATCTGTCATGCTTGCCTGTCATACTTGCTTGTTTAATCACCATGTTATCTTTATTTGTTTTATTGTTCCGCGCATTCAATAAATATTCGGCTTAGAAATTTGTTACTCGCGTTTTCTCCAATTAAAAGTCATTTCTCAATATTGGCTCGCCTAGCGTTAAAGGCAAATAACATAGTTTACTAAAAAGATATATTAATGCGCAGTATTTAACTCGTGTCTGTGGCAAAAACACTGGGTTTTCGATGAACGAACGATTTCTCTTGGAGTGACCAATCTAGGTAATATAGAATCTGTGACTTAAAGAGCTTTTGCAAAAATACTGCATACAATATGAATTATATGCAGTCGTTTTTGTGTCTATGGCCAAAACGTCTGACTGTATTTTCGAAAGAAAAAATGTGGATACGAAGAATAAAATCGCGAAAAAATCGAGCTGTACCAAGCAGATATGTCTATGTTAAAATACGCACGATTTTATGCACTACATACCCAGTTTGCATGTTTTAATTGCCCATCTTGGCATATCTAGCAAGACGTAAGCGTGTAATAATTTATTAGTCGTTTGTACTTTACTTTTTTCAAGTTCTTCGTCATTATTAATGTTTTTTACATGAGGAACTTGTATAAACTTTACATGAAATTATATATCAGACTGATCGATTACGATTACGTCGCTATTGTAGTAAGTCTCATCGCCAATGTACACCATATTATTTGAATGATAAAATAAATAACCAAGATAAGAAGTTATTTATTGTGAAAACTATAAAAACTAATAACCGTCAGGTGCATTTTGAGCTGCATTTATCAAGCAGCAACTCTGCACTCGGGAATAGTCACTTTAGATTTTGCCAACAAATCTTACGCTACGCTAGGTGGGTCGTGCCCTACAACCCAGTGCTGCTGCAAGAGTTCGCCAGCCACATGGCTCATAGCACACCCGGCTGCGGGATGAAAGATGGGTTTTAGGTTTCATTTAGTTTGTTAGCTCGGTTATCAGATGTGTTAATAAATATTCAAATGAAAATAAAATTAAAAAGCTACTACTCACATAGGGATCCAGCCCGTCAGCTATGCGACGGGCCCTGGCCATGCGAAGCATGGCCGCCTTAACCCGTCGCATAGCTACGGCCATCGCGTCCTCCGCCACGCGCCGTCCCGGCGCCCAGGCCTCCGCTGCAGCCACCGCAATCGCTGCTTCATTCGCAGCCTCCAAAGCTGCTTCTAACTCCACGGCAGCTCTTTCTAATACGTGTTTGCGGAACGCAGCCGGGAACATCGGAAATTTACTCATTTTCTCGCTGCTAATGGTGTTATTGCTGGTGGCTACTGCTGTTGCTGATGGTTGCTACTGGTGGCTGCTACTGGTGTTGCTGCTGGCTGCTACTGCTGGCTGCTACTGCTGTTGCTGCTGTTTATTTGGTTGTGGGCTGATTTCTTGGCCGAGAAATATTTCATGTTCTTAATACCCAGACTGGCCTGTATTCATTTGATTTGTTTGTGGACTGACTTACCTGTGTTTGATAAAATATACTCTATGGGGACTTTGATTCAAGTTTAAAAATTTTTTATAACTTAAATTTTTTTTTGCTTTAGGCTGGCTTGATTTACTAACTGACTGAACCTTCATCTTCAGTCAGTTATCTTCAGCCGCACGTATTTCAACTCTTTCTCAGCTGTCGCATAGATTGCATTGGCCGGTTCATAGCGCATCGAGGGTGCTTCGAGCAGCTACCTAGTTTGCAGCGCGGTGTTCCAAATGCTGAGTATAGCGCTAATGAGTTATGCTTATTATTACGGCGCACTCAAGAATGGCTGCAACAGCACCGGTCAGCAGAAGACTATAAGGCTGTCTTGTCCGTGACTGGTATAAGAGAGGATGAAGCACAAGACATCATCGAAGTGCTAGAGCTTTTGAGGACGCCCAAGCTGAACTCCAGCTCATCATACATGGAGTTCGCTACTGGTACATCGAACAATGAATGCTGTAAAATACAGAATTTATATGCAGAATTTTATGTATTATAGTTTACACGTTTATTTTTGCTCTCGCGACTTTGCAAATCAGACAAAATTATAGAATAGCACGATTATTTGTTTAATCAATGAAATTCTATATATATTTATACTCTATATATATGCATCGGTGAAATTTAATAATAACCGTATTAATAATTACCGATTGACTAGCTGTACACATCTGTGTTCGCGTAATATTTTTATTACTGACTGATCTCATCAGTCATCTGATTATGATTAATGGTAAACGCGACAATATATTGTCAATAGAGACGGCAAACTGTCTTTTGCTTTGAATATTACCACGTAGGTGAACGAGAGCTAGTGTAAAATAGTATAAGTAAAAGTATATGTAAAAATATGTAAAAGTAGTTTAAAACATTTGCAGGCATCATGAACTGTCGACTTTGAATACTTAGATGTGTTAATCAAATACCAACTTTTAATTATATTAATCAGTTAATTAATTTCATTATAACTAATGGCAACAGTGCATAACTAAATTTGTCGATGGTAAAAAGTACAAGTCACTTTGTCTGAGAATACGTATCTACATTCGCGAAAATACCATAAGATGTAGCCACGCACACTACCTACTTTAATAACTTTTGCAAAAATACCGCCAACTACCTTTGTTTAATAGCATAGCAGTATTTTTCGCGAAAATACCATAAGATGTAGCCACGCACACTACTTTAAGAACTTTTGCAAAAATACCGCCAACTACCTTTGTTTAATAGCATAGCAGTATTTTCGCGAAAATACCATAAGATGTAGCCATGCACACTACTTCAAGAACTTTTGCAAAAATACTGCCCTTACCTTTGTTTATAGAGCATAGCAGTATTTTCGCGAAAATACTATATATGGAAATAGCTTAGACCCCAGTTGACGATGCCTGTCTATGTCTATGTGTCTGACTGCTGCTCTGTACAGGATATGAGCAGTGCTAGGTAAATATATGCGCGCGCGCACGCAAATCGATAATTAAAATTCAGCCACAACGACC
Source organism: Macrostomum hystrix (assembly GCA_950097015.1). Classification (NCBI taxonomy): domain Eukaryota; kingdom Metazoa; phylum Platyhelminthes; family Macrostomidae; genus Macrostomum; species Macrostomum hystrix. Next base: position 5,100,343 of record CATNEN010000033.1, read on the forward strand.
ACTCTGTCGATTATTCAGCAGGCTAGCCAGCGAACGACTATATTTAAGCTGCAATGGAAGACAACAACGGACTCCGCTTCTGCCATTTCTGCGGCCAGCAAATCCGCGCCAATATGATGCGAAGACATTTTATAGAGGCGCATAAAGCTGTCCATGCCGAATTTGACTGGACAGTCCTACCTGTTGGTCAAAGGCCATCGCTATTCGCGTCGGTTAAGGAGCGTGGAAAGTGCCGTCTGGAAGATGCTGCAACTACAGCGGGCTGGTGTAGATGTCGCTGCCGGTGGACGTGTGCTAGCGTGTCCGCATTGCAACAAAATAACGTCCAACATGTTGCATCATCAATATAGATGTAAGCGGAATCCGCAGCGTCGCGTCGGTGGCCAACCAGCTAAGCCAGTGGCAGTGGCGGGAGCAGCGGCAATGGGCGAAGTGGTCCAGCTTGAACAACTGGATCCACTACCAGCTGTGGTCGGCGAGATTATCGACTATATGCACGAGCGCTACATTGCCCGTCGACTGCCAGCAGCAGAGCAGCCAGTAGCAGAGCAGCCAGTAGCAGAGCAGCCAGTAGCAGAGCAGCCAGTAGCAGAGCAGCCATCAGCAGAGCAGCCAGCAGCAGAGGCAGTCAGCAGCAGAGCAGCCAGCAGAAACTATCATCATAGAAGATAGCGCAGCTGATCAGGCATCATCTATGCAACAAGTACTGACGAGCTGCTGAACATGTGAGCCAAGCGGACAGTGTGTCAATTGGATCAGTACGGCATCCAATTTGTACATCTACTCCGCTTAATCACAATGCGATTGAAGCAGCAGCAGAAACAATCCAATCGGATCACTCGCCAGTACCATCGCCATCAATGCCAATTTTGCAAATTGAGCCAATCGGATCACCAGCGATGCCTATGTTGCCGATTCCAACTGTCGAGGTGCCGTATTTCGTTCCGGTTGCCGCTACCTGTTTTTATTCCTGTCTGTGCGCCAAGAGTAACAACAGCGACAGTTGGTGTCAGTGCACAAAACGGTGTGACCGATGTTTCCATCGAAGCCAATGTCAGCACGCAGTCAGTGTGTATTGGTACATCATCCGGTCACGGTGATGACATTGAAATGGCGCAGATTCTGCTCGACTTGATGCAACCTGCCGCTATGCAATTTCTGTCTACCAATACGGATTGTGTTGCTGCTGCTGCTGGATCGGATTTCGCTGCCCATTCCGAAGCAAGTCACATCGATGATATGTTTGATGTCGCAATGGAGATCATCATTGCTGATGTCAACAACGATTCTGATGAACAGCTATCTGATGTGACAGTGCCGCAAGGAGATGCCGATGCCGCAGCAGAATTGGTTCTGACCGCCGACCTTGACGACGATGTCGCAATGTCATTAAGTGATGTGCAGTCATCGCAATCGACTATACCTGCGACTGATGCTTTGCATGCATCTAGACGCTCGTATTGTATATGCACACACAATATATTGACTACGACAGTGTCAAGACACGGCCGATTGATCAAGACGCGACAATGTCTGTGCGGCAATTGATTTCATTCAATTCAATTGGCTCGGCGTGCAACTCAGATTGGGCTGCTTTGTCTGTCTACTGGCTGATTGGCTGGCTGGCTGGCTGGCTGGCTGAATAATCGACTCACTCACTTATAATAATTCAGACTGAACTTGATTTAATCGATTGATTTAATATACGTTGATATAAGAATAAACTAAAAAAATTAAACTTTTAACGCGATTTGATTCTAAGCGATTTTATTCCACTACTGTCTATTCTTATTACATCAATTTTAGTTTTAAGTCTACTTCATTATTCTCAGGTTTTGCGCAATATAAATACAAACATAATATCTCAGACTGATCGATTACGATTACGTCGGTCTTGTAATAAGTCTCAACGCCAATGTAAACCGCATAACCGCCAGTCAGTTCAGTTCATATTATTTTAATGATAGAATAAACAAGATAAGAAGTTGTGTACTATTAACAATTAAACAAATTACAAACACTAAATTATTTTTGTTTATTATTTATTTATATTTTGAAACGGGTGACCGGGTGCAGAGCAATGTGACGGTTCGTGGTTCACATACTGCGACATGTCACATAGCCAGCAGATATCTTAGCAGCTTCCGTGAAGGACGCGAAAATACATTATACTGTTCAACCAGTATGTGACATGTCGCAGTATGTGAACCACTGAACCGTCACACCGAATCACTATACACTACAATACCATAGCAGTCCGGTATATTTATATTTTGAAACGCGGGGATGTCCGGGTGCAGAGCAGGGCTGGCTAATGCTCACATTATCATCGGGCCGTACGTTAGCCAGATGAAAGCTTTCAGAAAAAAACTGAAATCTGGCTAACGTACGGCCCGATGGTAACGATGGCTAATGATACTGTCTTCCACAAGAGCCTTCTTACCTTTTTACCACTGGCACAATATGCACAGATCTCAAGTAGTCAACGATCATAGTCGTTTTGACTTAAGAATACGTATGTACTTTCGCGAAAAAGTTTTTGGCAGTGCGCAAATACTAATTATAGATGAAATGTCTGGCTATATTCGCGAAAAATACCATAGATATGGCCACGCTACTTAAAGAACTTTTGCAAAAATACTGCATACAATATGAATTATATGCAGCCGTTTTTTGTGTCTACGGCCAAAAACATCTGACTGTATTTTCGAAAGAAAAATTTGGATGCGAAGAACATAAAAAATAGCGAAAAATCGAGCTGTACCAAGCAGACATGTCTTTGGTAAAATACGCACAATTTAATGCACTACATACCTATAGTCTGCACGTTTAAAAGTGCATCTTGTAACATCTTATATTTAGCGATACGAAAGTGTATAATAATTTATTCGTCGTTTGTACTTTACTTTTTCAAACTTATCCAACTAACTTATATGGCTGAATAATGTACAATAATGTACAATAATGTACAAGGAATAATGCATCTCGAAAAATTCGTTTCTTTTTGCTTGTCAGTTAGTGAGTTCTTATTGTCGCACAAATGTTAATAATAGACGTAATAAAATAACAGAACGATTCATAACACGTATTGACGAGATTAGCATGAATAATTTAATCATTCAATCATTTAATCAGTTTTTATTGTTTTGATTTATTTATGTATCCGTTTCAGTATCAGTATCAGAGATGTATGACCAATCAGTATTGACAGTAAGATAACAAAGGAGGTAAAGTTATCAAAGAGAAACGATTGAATGTCTCAGATCGGCTGGTGTTGTTGGTGTTGAACCAGGTTCTCTGGTTCTCATAGGACACCCGGCTGCGGGATGAAAAGATGGGTTTTAGGTTTCAATTTATTTTGTTAGGTTCCTTTAGTAGCTTAGATGTTACAATTCAGAATGTGTTCATAAATATTCAAATGAAAGGAATCAAAATCTACTACTCACATATGGATCCAGCCCTGCCGCTATACGACGGGCCCGGGCCATGCGTAACATGGCCGCCCGGACCCGCCGTATAGCGGCTGTCATATTTTCTTCAGCCCGGCGCCGTTCCGGCGTCCAGGCTTCCGCCGCCGCTACCTCCATTGCCACCTCCATGGTTGATCTCATTGCGTCTTCTAACTCGGCGGCGGCTGACGCCAGTACGTAGTGCCGGAACCGCCGCCGGGAATAATGGGAAAGTAGACATAGCTGCTGTTGTTGTGCTGTTGTTGCTGCTTTGCTTGCGAAGTTTGGTTGTGGGCCTGATTTCTTGGCCGATAAAAAATTTCTTGTTCTTAATACCCTGGCTGGCCTGTATTCATTGGATTTGTCTGTGGACTACTGACTCATCTGTGTTCGAAAAAATATACTCTATGTGGGCTTTGATTAAAGTTTAGAATTTTTTAGACAAAACTATTTTTTGCTTTACTTGATTTACTAACTGACTGAACATGTCGTTAATTGCCGATCAGATGCAGTTAGTACAAATGTATCTTCAGCCGCGCGTATTTCAACTCTTTCTCAGCTGTCGCATAGATTGCATTGGCCGGTTCATAGCGCATCGAGGGTGCTTCGAGCAACTACCTAGTTGCAACGCGGTGTTCCAAATGCAGAGTATAACGCTAATGAGCTATGTTTTATTATTACGGCGCACTCAACAATGGCTGCAAAAGCACCGGTCAGCAGAAGACTATCAGGCTTGTCTTGTCCGTGACTGGTGTAAGAGACGATGAAGCACAAGACATCATCGAAGTGCTAGAGCTTTTAGAGGAAGCCCAAGCTGAACTTCAGCTCATCATACATGGAGTTCGCTATTGGTACATCGAACAATGAATGCTGTAAAATACAGAATTTATATGCAGAATTTTATGTATTATAGTTACACGTTTATTTTTGCTCTCGCGACTTTGCAAAATCAGACTAATTGTAGAATGGCACGATTATTTGTTCAACCAATGAAATTCTATATATATTTATACTCTATATGTATTGGTGAAATTTAATAAAAACCGTATTAATAATTACCGGTTGACTACCTGCACACATCTGTGTTCGAGTATTAATATTTTATTACTGACTGATCTCATCAGTCGTCTGATTATGATTAATGGTAACGCGACAATATATTGTCAATAGTGACGGCAAACTCTTATGCTTTGAATATACCACGTGAAGGTGAACGAGAGCTAGTGTATGTAAAAGTAGTTTAAAACATTTGCAGGTATCATGAACTGCGACTTTGAATACTTAGATGTGTTAATCAAATACCAACTTTTAATTATATTATTCAGTTAATTAATTTCATTATAACTAATGGCAACAGTGCTTAACAAAGAATTGCCTACATGTCATTCAAATCTGGGTTATTAGCAGCACGATTGGCATTGCCGCGCTGTCTTTCAGTGCCAGTGCCGCCATTGTTGATGCTGCTGCTACTGCTTACAATTGGTGACTGTATATCGGTCACTTGCGCATGCTGCGGCAGTTGCAATTGGCCGGCTAAATCACGTGTCGGATTGGCGTTCACAATAGAAAATCTCTGATTGTAAATGCGCACGACACCTGGACGATGCAATACGTACTGAACACGTTGACGTGAAGGCAGAATATAGCAAAATCGGAGTCTGAACTACTATCCGAGCTGTGCCTTCGTCGACGTCGCTCAGTGCAATCACGACATCCGTGCTGCTACTGACGGTAGGGCACGAGATCGGTTTGTCGTTGCCAGAGTTGTGACCTCTCTGTCGATATCTCGATCTCGATCTCCGCCATTGTGCCGCCCACCCAGGGATGACATGTTGTAGTTTTTTTATTTGAAACAATAATTAAGAATCTAAAATGTGTAAATAAGTTACGACCACTTACCTTAGTAAAGTAACCAACTAAAAACCCTATTTCTAGTCTATGGTAACAAGATTGCTGATAATCTTATGTGATTGGGAATATGTAATCAATGCAGTTGAAACTTTGGACAATTAATGAAGTAAATAAAACAAGTTCAACATTTTAAATACTGCCCCCATTGTTCGCCATGCCTACATCAACATCATCATCAGGGCCAACTCTAAACCGATGCGGAAAAATCCAACTGTCACGACGATGACGTTGAGCTGAATGAATAGCCAGGCTATGATGACTACGGGTATGATGAAACATACAATTCAACATACAGTTTTGTATTCGGCCTGGCAGACGACCATTTGTTATACGCCGTAGCTGAAGAGGGTCGAAGCGGCGATGGCAGCCAATTGCTTTGACCCAGCTGATGACGAGCTTTTGTATGCAGCAGCTGAAGAGGCGGAGGCGTCAGCAGCAGCGGCAGCGATGGCAGCCAGTAGCTGTTTATTTGACCCAGCTGATGACGAGCTTTTTGTATGCAGCAGCTGAAGAGGCGGAGGCGTCAGCAGCAGCGGCAGCGATGGCAGCCAGTAGCTGCTTGTTTGACCCAGCTGATGACGAGCTTTTGTATGCCGCAGCTGAAGAGGCGGAGGCGTCAGCAGCAGCGGCAGCGATGGCAGCCAGTAGCTGTTTATTTGACCCAGCTGACGACTGCCTATTGTATGCCGCAGCTGAAGAGGCGGAGGCATACGTTTGAAATTATATTATAAAATAATGCAGAAACTATGATTCATTACAGTTATTTTATAAATAAAGCCTCTGATTATCATAACGATTTGATATACATATTGGTGTTGTTTTGTTAGTGATTGAAAAATACACTAATCTTTTCGTGAAAATACCATCACCAACAATCATAAGCACAAACGTAAGCATTATGTTTGGTATTTTTTGTTTGTAAACGTTCATATTATTTTAATGCTCAATGCAATTTCGCATAAATACAGCAGTTTGTATTTGTTTTAGAACATGTTCTTTCGCAAAAATATGTCACTATACTTTCCCTAATTTCAGATTTTGCCCAGCTTTTTTCGACCTCATTATTCGGTCTTTTCGGAGAGCCATTTGGGCCTCATTGAAACGCAAATAGCAATTTTCGTATAGCGCTTATATTTCAGTGCGCAGCAGTTCAGTTTCTGCTCCATTTAGCTTACTATTTAGATTTATTTATTCGGAAGTCAGATTAAGACAAAAAATGAACATTAAGGCCTTCCTAAATCACTTTCATCTTCTCTCGTTATATAGCAACGTAAAACAGTGTATTTAAATTCACGCGTATTTAAATTCACGCGCTAGCTCTGGCAGCTATTTTTAGAACTGGGAAGACCACGCTTCCTCTATGGCTTTGCTCGCAAGCACTCTTTTTCTCTCGTTATTGATATTGCATTAGAGCAGCAGCAGTGTACAGTATACTGAATGTATTGTTTCGTTCGAGATCGATTGACTGACTGATTGACACTGATTGACACAGACTCTATGTCTTATGACATTCAATAATTTGATTTAACTTTGACTGGCGGCGGCAGCGACGACAAGCAAAAAAACACGGAAAGGCAATTAGAATATAATTTCTATGCTAAAGTCTACTCGATTATATTTCGCAGAGGCTAACTAATGCTATCCAGCTGATACAATTGAATATTTATCTCACCTCGAAGTGGGCACAGGCGGACGGGGGCTGGCTGCTGGTACTGCTGCTTCTGCTGCTTGTGCTGCAACTGCTGCTACTGCTGCTATTGCTGCTACTGCTGCTGCTTGGCAAATGGGCACAGGCGGACGGGGCTGGCTTCGGCTACCTGATGCTGCTGGCTGGTGCCGGCCGGTTTAGCTGCACTGAGCTGAGGATGAGCATGGAAAAAAGCAATTAGAATATAATTTTCGACGCTAAAGTCTACTCGAATATAGTTTGCTGAGGCTAACTAATGCTATCCAGCTGTACAATTTAATTTGTATCTCACACTCGAAGTGGGCACAGGCGGACGGGGTTGGCTGCTGGTACTGCTGCTTCTGCTGCACCTCGAAGTGGGCACGGGCAGATGGGGCTGGCTGCTGGTACTGATGCTGCTAGAGCTGTTGAAGCTGCTACTGAGCTGCTACTGCTGCTACTGCTGATGCTTCTGCTGATGCTGTCGGTTGCTTCTGCTGATGCTTCTGCTGATGCTGTCTGTTGCGCTGCAAATAAGAAAAAGGCTATGTATTTTAAATAGGCCATATAAGTATCTGTTCATAAATATGCATTACAAGCTGTGTTAATATAATAGGCCCTCAGATTAGTCTTTGTAATATATAATAGGCCCCTTCAATTAGTATTTGTATACATATAACAATCGGTCTGTTAATCTATATAGATAATAGCGCATGCAGTTCTCTATAATTATAATATATTAGTAATCTCTGTAAGTGTTATGCAGTTCTGAGCTGCCTAGAAATATATTAGATCCTAATGCTTGCTGTTGACATAATAATAGATCCTGTGGCTCTCTGTCGATATTATATCTGTAGCCTGTTTTAATATAGTCCAAGCAAATAGAAGGCAGACTGTTGATTCGAATTGTGGATGAATCTCTGAAATTATATTTGACTGTAAGCTGCAAGTTCGATCGAGCAGTTGGGCCGGGCTAAAACTAAAAGACTGCTACTTTGCTTGCCACCCTTTCTTTAAACCTTCGAAAGCGAAAGGGGGCGGCCCTGTCTCTAAATTCATAGTCTATGGTAAAAGGGTGTGGAAGGCCACTGCTCTGCCTTGAAAAGAGAAGCAGTGTGTCTGCTTTAACCAATCGATAATGTCACCCCTGTGGCCATAGACTGAAGACGATCGAAGTCGTCCTCTCTTTCCATCTGCAGGTCTGTCTGGCGGCTCGGCACTGCTTTGAGGGAGGAAGATCGAGTTGGAGGGGGTGGGTGTGCTGTTCACTGGAAAATCGAATGTCTGAGCTGATTGTACTACATTGCAAATGAAAAATTTTTGTTTTTAAAATTTATAAATGATTCAGAGGCTTATAATTTTTACAGCCGGGATGTTGTTGTTGTTGTTGTTGTTGTTAGGGACAACAGAAAAATAAGTGATTTATGTGCTCAACGCAGCACTCAATCGAATATAAATGCAGCAGCGATGACAACAGTACGGGACAATGTGCGCGCACAACACTTAAAATAGTGTATTCCATAATGGGATAAAGGGGCAGTATATATATTTATTTAGATGCACGCACAACGGACTGTATATAGCATGTGTTGCATGCATACTGAATTCAGTTCATACACCTATATGGCACTGCATCAATTTGTAATAACAATAGCTATGACAGACAACGAGTCGTGCTGCATCTTCTGTGGCGACGGCAGACCGCAGACGCACCCGAAACGCCACTTCCTGAGGAGGCACGCGGAGGAGGCTGTGCGCCAATTCCGACTCGAGGATGCCCCAGTCAAGGTGCGGCCCGTCCGAGGCATCTTGGGCAGCGGCGTCAGCCAAGCAGTCGTGCCAGATGGTCTGGCTCTGCCTGACGTGCAGCACCCACACGCGCAGCTCAGCCAACACTGAGCATGTACACGCGTGCCCAGCCTGCGGCAAGGTGCTGCGTAGGACAGCAAGGCAGCACAGGTGTCCAGCAGTGCCAGCTATTGTCGCTACCGTTGCTGTGGAACACCAGCAGCCACAGCCTCCGCAGCAGATGCCACCACCGCCTTCCGCAGCAGATGCCACCACCGCCTCCGCAGCAGCCTTCAGAGGCAGAACCAGCTGAATACGAGGCTGGGTCTCCTGTTGGCCGAGCTCTACAGCATCGCCGCGCCGTCCGTTGACGGTCGACCAGTCAGCGGCCAGTGCTCGGCTGTTGTCAGCCAGCCGTCCAGGCCGTCCGGCGACGCCTATTTGACCCGACTGCGCCGCTGCTGCTGATGTCCTCACAGGAGGCCCCCGTAGTCGCTGACGATGACGATGATGGAGATGACGATGTCGGCTTGCTGCCCGGAACAGCATCAGAATGCGGACGCTGCCGACGGTCCAGACGGTGGCAGCAGAGTCTTCCTCTTCGGGCTGCCTGTCTGCAGTTGGCCGGTGCAGGCCACCAAGGCAGCACTTTGTCGTCCCAGCACGTCATCGGCTGTGCTGTCAGCTGCACAGAGGCCGCTAGTGAAGCTGGCAGCTACCCCGCCGAGGCAGCGTCGAGCAGCTGCAGCAAAGTGGACTGCTGCAAAGAGAAGGCTGGCTAATGCCGAATTCGACCGGCTTCGATTGTCCATCTTCGGAGCAGAACTGCAGCAGGAAGCGTCGACAAGCCGATCAGAAGCAGCAGCAACAGCGTCGCGGTCCGCGCTGTCGACACTTTCGCACGTCGCCACCTGCGAAGCCCGTGCCACCAGAGCTGCTGCAGCCGTTGGGTGACCGGCCCAGCATCTCCGCAACGGTGGAACGCCTGCGGGAGCTATGGTGGAGGGACCCATCGCGGGCCAGGATTGCGGCAACTTGTGCCACCAGCAGCGTTGGCGCGACATCAGCAGGTCCGTGAGCTCGACGCTTCTACGCACCTGGCAGCGAAGCGGGCATATCGCTTGCAGACCTGCTGCTTCAGCCGGACAGGGTGCAGGACTGCTTCAGCGCTGAAACAGTCGGTGATGCCATGCAGCTGGCCCAGTCGACTGCTGCGCGCAAGTGCCAGGAGCTTGTCAGCATCTGCCGCTGCATGGAGGGCTGGCTGCGCGTGAGGGGCCTGCGAGGCGCCCAATGCCATCATGGCCGCCGTTGGCTTGCGCGAAGCCGAGCTGTTCTGCAGCATCGACTCACCCTCGCCTGACAGCGAGCGCCCTGCTATTGAGGACGTCGACTCTGTCGGCAGTGGCGTCTGCTGGAGAATGCAGTTGGCGCAGAAGGCCAACAACCCGCTGGCGGCTGAGCAGGCTCTCATCGCCCGCCTTAGCAGCGTGGTGCAGCAGGCTCGCGGCGAGTTCGGCAACGTCCGCGCCATCCAGCAGGTGAGCTAGCTGCACAGCAGCTGCATTAATGACAGTTAGTTCTATTTGGTTTTCGTGCTGCTATCTACTATAAGTAAACGCAACCACATTTATACTATGCAGGCAGTCTACAAGCTTGGCCACAACGAGCGGCCAGGTGGCCTTCATGGACACCTACGTCAACGTGGACGAGGTCGATGCCGTGTTCGCCCGCCGTGATCGTTTTTTTGCCATGCTACAAAGGCACAGCTGGACTTTGCTGCCAGTCGACGGCGAATGGGGCATGCAGGCAGCAGGTGTGGTCGCTGATGGCATCGCTGATGTCACCAAAGACAACGGCGAAGCAGATGATGGTGCCTTCAGTCGCCGGATGGTTTGTCTGCGGAGGATTGTGCAGGAGATGCTGTTCTACTGCAGCATTGAGCAGCCCCTGCGACTTCCTGCCGTGGATCTACATCCGTCGGCGACACCTGGTCGACCGTTCGGTTCGGCGAAACGCGTCGGCCGACCAAAAACAGCTGTTCCGCCAACACACGCAAAGTGCAGATGGGGAGAGCGGGCCGTCCGCTGCCGATCTGGCTGGGCACTCGCATCTCGTCCTGCCGCTGCGTGAAGTGCCGCACAAGGTCGGACACTTCCGGCGACCCAGCCAGGATGGTGCTGCCGGATCTATTCTGCGAGGCCTTGCTGCGCCTGCACGACGAATATATCGTGCCGTCGCTTGCTGCTCGCGGCATCGAGCAACCGGAGTCGCCGACCGTCTTCATTGATGTGTTCGGCGGTGTGTACAGCCAGTCGGCAATGAGCGCATGATCAGCGCAGGCGGGCAGCGAGTACTGGGTCGGCACTATGTGGCCACGCACTGGCGTCGCACCCTCTGTGCCGTAGTGCTCATGATGGAGCCGGAGCAGCTGGATATGTTCGCCAGAGCGCACGGCACATCTGCAGCTGTCATCCGGTACAATTATGGGCACAATGCCCAGATGGCCACCGAGATGGGCACAGTAATTCGCAGCCGCGATATTGTCCGCCGGTTTGTGGTGCCATCAGGTGACGCAGAGATGCGACCAATAGTTAGGCCGCCGACCCAGGGACTCATCAGCAGCCTGGCTGGTGGAAGTGGGGAGGTGGCGGCGAGCACCCCAACGAGCCGACGCAGTCCTGCACGGTAGACCGGTGGCCGGAAAGCGACGGCGGCTGCACTCAGTGGCGGAGCATAATTTTGATTGATTCGCCCTGCCTGCCCGCCCTGTCTGTCTGCCTGCTTTATTTAAGATTTTATATATACAATATATATAGTATATATATATTTAAATATTTAAATAGTGAGTGAAAAACACCGTGGGGCAGATAAAGGGGGGCCGGGACAGAGAGAAAACACGCAGAGAAAACATGCACAGGCCTTCGAGGGAGGGATAATTGAATTCGTTTGACTGCATGTTACTGCAGCGTATAAAGCGCGCACATGTGCGCGCTTTATACGCTAATGTTATTATAATTGATATTATATGCTATAGTTAAGAATATTGATTGCATTGATTGACTGATTACTCCCGTTGATAATATTATACTTTATTGTTTTGTTGATAGAATTATTTAATTAGCCATAGATTTATCTGACAATTATTAAACAAATGCTGCTAACTGCTCTACTTATAGTAGTCAAGTAAGCAATTTAATTTTTAGATTTAGGTACAGTTCATAGTGCGCGCACAATACTTAAAAAATATAAGGATCGTCGTTCTAAAATTAGAGCTGACATGCCTTATATATTTTTTAGGGAATGTGCGCGCACTACAGACTGTACACATTGAATTTCGTAGAATTTAGCGCGAATTTGAAATTTTAGTTTCTTATTATAAAAATCTATAAATAACTGAGTAGCACTATATGCAGCTGTTAATTGCCGTTATTAAATCGTACTACTATATTATATGTATAGCTTTTTGCGTCCATCCAAATTGTATTTAATGCACACATCATTACTACATGTATTTTAATAGATTGTTGTTTCAGATGCGCTTGTTGATTATCATCTTAAATTAGTTTTTTTCAAATCCATACGTACCGTCTACATGTAGTTCTTGATCGAATGCTTTTTCTTGATTTACCGGTACCTTTATTCACACATTAATGCATGCAGTCAGCTTTTCATACCATATACTAGTATACTTGCTCAAATTATTATAGCTCAATTATTATAAATTATAATAACACAAATAGCGCCCAAATAAGCACATAACAACTGCGTGTGTGTAAAATTATTTTTAGACTACTATTAATAAAGGAATGCGATAAACTCAAGACATAGACAAAGCTTAGGCACATAGAAACTAAATTTTATCAGGAAGGACTGTATTGCTCATCTTGAGCACACAAGTCAAAGAGAGCTAGCTCGCGCACTGATTGATTTCTCTATGCCAATCGATTAAGACAGACTCGATCGTTCCCAAGCTACACTTTGATTTTCAATACCAACTCTATTAATCAACCAAATCAGCTCCTTCGTGATCTACTATTTCGTTTCGACTGCCCCCTACACTGTTCCGATTGCTCGCTCCAGCTGCGACCCCAACGACGACGACTGCGTTTAAAGTGATTTTTATCTGCGCTCCACAAGGTAGGCAATCATTGTTAATTATTCTAGCTGCCCATCTATCTAACTTGTTGGAGAGCAGCAACAGCAACAACAACAACAACTATTTGTTGGCGGTGAGGGATTAAAAAGTTTAATGGAGCCGGTACAGAAAAAGTAGAACGGCAATAAAATGGGGACAATTGAAATTGTCGACAGCCTGCGACATATGCTAAATGAAAATATTGACTCTGAAATAATAGAACTCAAATAAAAGCAATCAGATAAGAGCGAGAAGCGATCCTGAGAACAAGTAATAAATGCCATCTCCATCTCTTAGCACATCTAGACTGACGAGCAACAAAAACACTAGGAAAACACTGCGCGCTATTTAATTCAATTAAACTAATCCCATCTAATGCTTTATAAATTGCTATAGTCCGCGCACATTTCTGCTACCCCGTTTTCTGCAACTGCGTGCCAGGTATAGATTATAATATATGGTGCTGTTAAACAGCCGACGAACCAAAAGCCATTCCTTATTTAGCCCAATAAGGACTTATATTTTGTGTTATGTAATATTTTGTTATGTAATATTTTGGCCGTCTAGCTATTTCTGCCTGCCCACATCTGCTAACCCGCTTTAAGATGGTGGTGGAGACAAAATACGGGCGCAGGGATGAAATAATTTAGCAATAGACAGACAGACAGACAGACATATAAAGGCGGCCTCATTCAACCTGGGCGTTGGCGGCGGCGGCTCCGAACATTGGCTGCTGGCGGCACCCCCCCTGGCAGGCCTCGATGTCGTGGTCGACCCTCGACGCACGTGTTGCCCTCGTTGCGCAGGCGCCGCTGCACGTCAGCCGGGTAGTCGTCAGGTGAGGCGTGGCCGGCCATGATCACCAGCCGTTGGCCCCAGTCCAGGTAGACGTGCGCCTGGTGCTTCGCATTGACCAGGAAGCTGTTGCCGTTCAGCAGGCGCAACAGCGTGGTCTCCAGGTCGCCGCCCCTCGAACATGTGCGGCCGCACCTCGTCAGAAAGATGACGGAGTGGCGCGCGGTGTCCAGGCCGTTCGAACATGAAGTCATTGCCACCGAAGCGCTTGATGACCGGACAGAAGACGCGCTCCTGGCCCAGGTGGCGCTCGACGCGGTGGTCTTGCCGACTCCCGACGGCCCGTAAAGGTACACAACGCCCGACTGGTGGCGAAGGGCTGTGCAGACGGCCTCTCGGAGCGGGCACAGGTTCCTAATGTCGGCAGCCTCGGTGGAACATGCGGAACAGCCGGCGAGCTGCTCCCTGCGAATCCGGCGCTGGCGCTGCACGTCTCTAAAGACCCCCAGCAACGTGGCGCGCATCTGCTGGTGGGCCAACAAGAAAGCCGTCAGTCTGGTCGGGCAGGTTGGCAGTCAGCGGGTAGGACAGCGCCCACCGAGTCGCTTGCACCAGCATGCTGCACTGCGTGGCGCCGATCCCGATCAGCAGCGGGTAGCCGTCGTGCTGCGTCAGGCTCCGCAGCACACTGTCTGGCGAGCGGACGCCGCACAGCGTCAGGGTGGTCCGGTCGGGCACCACAAAGCAGCGTCCCTCGTCTCGGCTAGGCAGCAGGCTGAACAGCAGCTCGTACAAATGCCAGCCGGCCGCGTTGGTCTCCAGGCGCACGAAGCCGGACAGAGTGCGGTGTGGCCGATACTCGCTGTGCTGCTGCTGCTGCTGCTGTTGCTCCATCTCGTCGACGGAGAGCGGGTCAGCGACTAGCCGCCGGTCGCAGAACTCATCCATGCCGACGCAGAGGCCCGGGCTGGACGCCAGGACGAGCTCGACACAGTGTGCCTCCAGAGCCTCGCCCAGATATACTTTGGCACGACCTGTTTATGTAGGCAGCATGCAAACAGTGGATGCCAGCAGCTGGTTATATGATTCAGAGCTTATGAACAAAGCAAGTGACTCACCGACGAAGCGCACCTTGTCGATGTGGAAGACGTGCAAATAGCGGCGCCCGGTCAGAATGCCGCTGTCCTCGGGCAGTCGCTCCGCAGGAGCAGCACCGGTCATTGCGAGCGGCCGGCTGACTGAGCGCGTCACAGTGAACTGCTGCTGTGCTGCTGCCGCATTAAGCAGCGGATTTTGGCCCAGCCGTCGCACCCCTCGGCCGCCTCGTTTGTCCTCTGGCGCCGCCGACCCCGCTCCCGCTCGCCTCGCTGTCCCCCTGCTGTTGCTGGAGGAAGTGAATAAGCTGTGCCGCAGACGCCGGCGGACTGTAGCTGAAGGGCACCAGCGAGGGAGGACGCTCGAGCTGCACCTGCTCTTGTTGCTGCAGCGGCTGTGGTGTTAATATGCGCCACCACTCCTCGCCGACAGGGACGGACTGGCTGGCCTCATTCATAGCGGCCACCACGGCTGCTGCGAATGCCGCTGTGCCAGGCGACACCACGTAGGCCGTCGTCTCATCTTCCGGACGCTGAGACGGTGTGGTCTTGGCGACTGCTAATCGTCGGCCATCGGGCTGCGAGTCTGGCACCATGGCGCCCACAATGGAGCAGTCGGCAGCAGCAGCAACAGCGGGAGCAGTCGTTTCGAGCCGCTGGAAACGGAATCTCCGCCTCCCTGGCTGCTGTTGTTGGTCGGGCCGCGACTTGAGGCGGGTTTCGGCACCGTGCTGGCGGCCTCCTCCATTTCCGCATCAGCGCCCGACGGTGGGGGATCTGCAGCGACTGACAGCGCAACGGTGGACGCCTCGTAGTCCAGCAGTGCCTGCAGAGCATCGCGGTCGTCGCTATCCATCGCCGCCTCCTGCTCGTTAGGCTCCGATGGCTCCGCCTTTGTGCGAGTTGCCGCTGTCGGCCTGCCGTTATCGGCGCGCTCGTCGTCGACGTCCTCAATCTCGATGACGACGGGGCTGCCGAGGCTGTAGGGCTGCCGTGGACATGTCGGGGCGCATCAGACGCCGCCCCGTCGCCATCGCCGCAGTTGGCAGGAGCATGTCGCCTGACGTGCCTGATCGCTGCCGGCGATGACCATCTGCTGGTGGCCTTCTTGGCACTCCGGTGCTGATCTCCGAGCCAAGCCAGCATGCTCCCTTTTGGCGCAGTCGAGGCTGAGGCTGCCATCGCGTGGGAGATGGGCGCGTAGACGGCCGATATACTGGCAGGCGGTGGCTGCTGATTGCCTGTGGACATCTGGTCACTGGCAGGCTGCTGCTCTCCAGTGTTTAGGCGCATGACACCGCTCAATGGCAGCAGGCTGAAGTCGTCGGCGTCGCTGCTGATGTTAGCCACCGCTGCTGTCTGCACTGGGGTGAAAGTATATATACGCTTTGGGCCTGGCGTAGATTCTGCGGCTGCTGCATTGACAATCCGACGTTGAGAGGGAGCGCTCTTTCTTTTTCGCTGTGATGGTGGCTGGCGAGTTGATGACGCTACCGGCCCGGCGGAGTTACTATCTTGGGCAACTCTCTCAAACTCGTCCAGCGCGGCCGCAATTCGCTCATCGTCGCTGTCGCAGCCGGTTGAAAAGTTGAACGACATTCTGTGCTTCCGCAGGTTAATTATAGGCGCGTTCAAATTTGGATGTATGAAAATGAGCAGGCTGCAGAAAGCCAACGCAGTCCCAGGTACTCAACTTCAACTGGGTGCAACAGGGTGGGATTCGCTATTAATAATAGAGTCCCAAGTACGTCCCAAGGAGGAGGAGCAGGCTATTTAGGATGAGCAGCAGATAGTACCAGTGTTACTAGCTTTAAACTGATAGATTGAGATTCTATTAATAGGTGCTTAATTAGGTTAATTCGGATCCCGTTAAGTTGATTGTGTACTTTTAGCTAGAAGTACAGTTCATAGTGCGCGCACATTACTTAAAAATATATAAGGACTTGCCTGCTATTTTTAGGTAGATAAGCACCTCGCATCGTCTTATGTATATATTTCTTAGGGATTGTGCGCGCACCACGAACTGTACTCTTATACGGTCTATTTTTAGGTTATCAAAAATAAACTTACCGGTATCGAGTTGGATCTGCCAACTTAGTTGATACTAAACCATTCTTTTATTGGTGCAGAGTTGGTTTGGGTTCACAAAACAGGGATAAGTTATTTAAACTGTCTAGCTAAGTCTTTTTGCTGCTGCTACTGCTCCATTCGATATTGGCGACTCCGGAGCAACTCTCGCAGTCTAGCACTTTGCTGCACGCCGCGCCAGTAGTCCAGCCCGTGTAGAATGTGCTGCAGCTCCGAACAGGTGTCCTCCAGCAGGCCTAGCAGCTCGGCCAAGTCGAAAGCCTCGTTCTCTGTTAGGCAGGTCACCTCCAGGATGGTCTCGTAGCCCGCAGCTGTCTGGTGTTGTAGCAGCCAGTCCAGGAGGCTCTTCAGCAAGGTGTGTAGCTGGGTGGCATTCAGCTCAGCATTCGGGCAGTGGCGCTGCAGGCAGGTCAGCTGCTCCAGTCGTCCTCGGTGCGCCAGGAACGGGGCCAGGCAGGCGATGTCGCATCTGGCCAGGAGTGCCACGATGGCCGGCGAGCCGAACAGCGCCACAGGATGAGCATTCATCGTGGTTCTACGCACCCAACAATGTCGTGAGTGCAGCAGCAACGCGTCTAACACTAGCTAATACCGCTATAGTCACTATATATCCCACAGTATATTGGAAAAATTTCGATCGATCATCACAGTGCGAAATGGGTCCCTAACTCAGGTGCGGGCAGTGGCATGGGGCTGCAGTCATCATGTAACGTAAGATAATACCCTGCATGAAACTCATTTCATAGAATGTTCGAACTGCATTCCGCTGCTGTCACAACTGCGCCATTTGAAACAAAATTATCATGACAGGTATAATGTATTCAATCAGCCAACCGATCTCGCACCTAACACTGCAACAATTGCTATCAGTAGTCATCAATTTAGAATTATAGCAAAGCGGGTCGCGGGCTCTTTTGCTGCATAAGAAAGCATTAAGGGTTGAGTCGGGCTCTTTTGCTCCATAAGAAAGCATTAAGGGTTGAGTCGGGCTCTTTTGCTGCATAAGAAAGCATTAAGGGTTGAGTCGGGCTCTTTTGCTGCATAAGAAAGCATTAAGGGTTGAGTCGGGCTCTTTTGCTGCATAAGAAAGCATTAAGGGTTGAGTCGGGCTCTTTTGCTGCATAAGAAAGCATTAAGGGTTGAGTCGGGCTCTTTTGCTGCATAAGAAAGCATAGGGGACTCGGCCGGGCTCTTTTGCTGCATAAGAAAGCATAGGGGACTCGGCCGGGCTCTTTTGCTGCATAAGAAGCATAGGGGACTCGGCCGGGCTCTTTTGCTGCATAAGAATCGCTACATAAAAAACCATAGACTACACAGCCGGCTGAATTGCCGCTATTGCAATTTCAATAGAGAGAGTGAGTGCGAGCGAGGAAAATATGTTCATCTTCGTATCGTTAGTATTTTTGCAAAAAAACTGTCATTATTTTTCATTCACAGGTATTCATTACAATATATAGATAGCATATAGTCTTTTCGCGAAAAAAATCCACTCATGACTCTTGGCAATTTGCAGAAATACTAAATGTGTCTATGGTTAAAAATGTACAAGATACTTAGTCTAATAATATGCATGTATTTTCGCGAAAATACCATTATATATAGCCATGCACACACCTACTTTAAGAACTTTTGCAAAAATACCGCCAACTACCTTTGTTTAATAGCATAGCAGTATTTTAGCGAAAATACCATAAGATGTAGCCATGCACACTACTTTAAGAACTTTTGCAAAAATAATGCCCTTACCTTCGTTTAGAGCATATCAGTATTTTCGCGAAAATACCATAGATGTAGCCATGCACACTACTTTAAGAACTTTTGCAAAAATACCTTCCAACTACAACTGTTTAATAGGATATCAGTATTTTCGCGAAAATACCATAATATATAGCCATGCACACACCTACTTTAATAACTTTTGCAAAAATACCGCCAACTACCTTTGTTTAATAGCATAGCAGTAGTTTCGCGAAATACCATAATATGTAGCCATGCACACCACTACCTATTTTAATAACTTTTGCAAAAATACCGCCAACTACATCTGTTTAATAGGATATCAGTATTTTCGCGAAAATACCATAATATGTAGCCATGCACACTACTTTAAGAACTTTTGCAAAATACTGCTCTTACCTTCGTTTTGAGAACATATCAGTCTTTTCGCTAAAATTCCGTATTTACTTTTGGTTTAGAAGTCGTTATTTTTTTTCGCGATAACACCTATAAATAAATTGTATTAATCAATACTTTGACACTTTGCATATACCTTCGTTTGAAGATAGTAATACTATATATAGAAAAATTGCACATAAGACCCAGTTGAGGACGAGCTTTTGTATGCCACAGTTGAAGGAAGCAGAGGCGTCATAACGTCAGAATGTAAAATAATACAATCACTATGATTCATTATGCAGTTATATTATAAATCTACTGATTATCGTAACTATTGTTTGTATTTTTATGCATGCAAACGCTCAATACATTTATTGTATTCGTGTTGGGCTTCATTAATCAGTCAATTGACTACAATTAGCAAGAAATATGATTTTTTGCAACAGAAGTAGCAATTACCTACTTCACAACAATAAAAGCTCAAAACTGAGCATTTAAATTGATTTTATTTGTATGACTAATTATAAAATTGCATACAAAAACAGTATGAAACAGCAAAAAATATAAAAAAACAGCTGAAAGACTGACTGAATGGACCGAGTAAAAATATAGTCGATAAAAATAGCAGCATGCAGGCAGTTTGGTGTAAAAAAACCTGCTAACAGCACCGTCTTGTCGCTCATACTCGCCGGTCCGGGTGATCGCCAAACACATTGCGTATTGGGTGGCATTGTCCATCGCATTGGTAGTCGGTACTGAGGGAATGACCAATGAAGATGGCAACTACCGGACGCTTGTGCCCATCAGGTGTCGGTTCTAATCGGCGCTGAAAGTCCATCGAATACGCACTGACCGGAGCATGCCCAGCAAGCACTAACAGTCGATTGAGCCAAGAGACGTGTCGAATAGCCTTGTATTTAGCATTGACTTCAAAAGTGTCTCCATTGACCAAACGAAGTAGTGTGCACATGACTTCAGATGTGTCATCAAACAGTTGCGGGCGTAGCTCGTCAATAAACATGGCAGTGTGTATAGTCTCGCAGAGCTTGTCAAACATAAACGTGTTAGACCGCTTCTGCACCTGGATATTCAGCACTTTCGTAGAACCGAGATGGCTTTGCACAGAGTGGGTCTTCCCAACGCCAGACGGGCCGTATAGATAGACGACACCAGTTGGCGATTGTAACGCGCTGCACACAGCCTTTACAGTTGGGCACACGTTGGTGGCGGCGGCGATCAGCCGGGGAACATGAGCGACGGCGGCATCAAGTACTTGAACAGCAAGTAGCAGCGGAAGCAGCAACATCAGCAGCAGCAGAGACCTGTTGGATGGTGTTGTGTTGTTAGGTAGGTTCGCATACAATTAATTAATTAATTGTCCAAAGTAATAATTATTTGAATTAAAAACAACAGCAAAAATTCAATGATCAATACTCGTACGTGTGCTAAAAATGTCATGTATTATAATATTTTGCATACCTCCAGCTGAGTAGGCAAGGTCGTCCTCGCATAGTCGGCTGTTGCAGCATCATCAGCAGCGGCGGCGGCGGCAGCGGCAGTAGGGCGACAGTTTTGGCAACCAGCTAGCACCTCTGTTGCTATTACGCGTTTCATCTGAGTCACCTTAAAGTAATCCGCTGAGCTCTTGTCTGACACGAAAGTGTTCGAACATGAAGCCACTATCTAGCAAAGGCTCAGTAGATGACGTCTCATGAGCAGCAACCCAGCAAAAGGCCTTGGTCAGCAAGCTGCACTCTTGAGTAGAAACGCGGAAAAGAGCTGGAAACTCGTCCGTACTGGTAACTAGCTTAATTGCACTTGACGCACTGCGTACACCAGACACTGTCATTCTACACATTGTAGGATGCAGGTAGGCCGAAGCTTCCGCAGATTCCATCAAAAGGGCATGCAGTCCGCAGTAAACAGTGTAACCATCTTCTGGTTGGCGCAGGTTCAGGAACATCAGCAAACCATTGGGATGATTCGGAGCTCCTAAACATTCACGGATTGACATGTTGTATTTCTGCTGACGACGCGCTCGGATTTCTTCGCTGGTCAGCATGTCAACTTGAATACATGATGTTGCGCCGATGGCAAACTGTGCACATGGAGCTACCAATTCATCTTCTAGAAACGCCTTGAATTTTCCACATCGCTCGAGATGAATGCAATCTCTATAAGATGTAGCGTCCTTCTAGTCATAAGAACCGACCTGCCCTCTGCTGTTAAAGAGGCGTAGTCGGTAATTGGAGCTCGAGGACATAGAAGTGGTGATGTCGAACGACACAACGCATATTCATCGGCTATCGGAGCAAATGCCACGCCACCAACTTGCTGCTGCTGCTGTTGCCGCTGCTGCGGTTGTTGATCTCGCTGATGATGCTGCTGCTGCGATTGCTGCCGTCGTCCCCGACTGTTGCGCTGTTGATTCAAAAGCGTCGACATACGCTGGAGAAAATACTGCGAGAGCTGGTTCATCATCATCGGATATTGTCCCATTCTCGATGACAGACATTGCCGGTGTAGAGCGAGGCGCATAATCTGGCGAAGTCGGACAGGCACCAAGTGCGGCACTATTTTTAGGAATAGTCGACTCGCCATTTGCGCGCAATAATTCTGCCACCTCCGTTTTGTACTTATCATCGAACTAGCTGCGATGACAAGGCTGAACTATTAGAAGCCGTCAAAACAGGGGCAGTATTCGACTCTACATTGTCTGTATTGCTCGTCCACTCGTCCACAATCTCCAGCTGTACGTCGTCTGCTAGCAAGTCGTCCGCTGAGTCATCTTCAGATGATAGCACTTTAGGCGTGGACTCTATGCGATTAGCATGGTCGCCGGCGCCACCAATTGATTGTGCGGCAATAACCAGAGGCTGTCGCATGGCTACCAAAGATCCAACGCCAGTGTCTTCAGCATCAGACGACGATGTAGTGCTAGACGAAGCATCCAAGTCGACAACTACACGCGTCCGCTTGCGTAGAGTCGATCGGACACGTCGACGCTTCTGAACTGCGGTTGTAATAACAGTTCGCTGCTGCTGCTGCTGCTGCTGCTGCTGCTGCGGTTGCTGTTGCTGCTGTACTACTGCTGCACGGCGGGGAACATTGAAGGCAGCCGATGCCCGGCCAGCCGTTCCTGCCAGTGCTGCGAATGATGCCGATGCTGCTTGCCCACTCGGTCTAATTGAGTTTGCCAGTAGGACGATCGGTTGACTGCTCAGATCTAAAGTAGTCCACGATCCTAGTCTGGCGTAGACCATTAGAATCCGATGTAGCAATGCTGGCATCCACACGAGCCTTCTTACCACGGCCACGAAATGCTGACATTTCAAACTTAAAGTCGAGGCGTAGGAAATAACTCGTAAATGTGGTTGCTCGCTCGGTCAGTCAGTCAGTCGGTCACAAAGTATCTGTTAACCGCGCTCCGTCTTAGATAGCTCACTTTTGCGACTGTACTGGACTGTAGTTCTAGGTCTGGCTATAGACCAAACTTTTTCGCGAAAATTCATGTATGAATATACCTTTTTGCAATTGAATTCGCCGAAACTGCAAAACTATTTCCCATAGAAGCCAATGTGGTCTAAAAATAGTAAGCCCATAGAAATTAAGCTAAAAGTCGAGATTGAATTCGCCGAAATTTCATTTGAATTCGCGTTACGCGCCAATGGCTTGTATTCATTTGACAGGACAAAAAGCTTCGAAGGGGAAACAATCAAAGAGGAAACAAAGTTTGCGAACTGATGTACGAGTAGAATGAAGTCAACCGAACGATCAAAGAAAAGAGCAATCAATTATGCCAAAATGTCTTCATGATTCAGGCAGCGATTCAAGTAGGTTGCCGTGTGATTAGCCCACTGCAAGCACTTCTGCTGTGTGATCTGCTGTAGGGCGACCGTCACCTCACGTCTCAGAATTCCCATTCTCCAGGTGTGAAATGTGATGCCAAGGTTTGCTGCTGCAGCCGTATTGAGCAGTTCCGCACGAACTGGCATGGCAAGTCCTCTCAGCATTTTGAAAACAGGATAGAGAAGTACTGCCGAATTTAATTGCTGCGATTTTAGCAACATATAGACACCTCACCAGTGCGAATTCAAATGCAATTTCGGCGAATTCAATCTCGACTTTTAGCTTGGCCTGGCCCAGACTACCACGTTGCATCTGAACACATGTACAAGCAACTAGACAATGTCGGCGACATCTGGTTCAAGGGTCATTGCTGTGTAGAAGAGAACGCATCGCATTTAGCCGTAGGAAAGCAATCCAGCGAAACTATCATGCTACAACTAGTCGTCTCCTACACGCAATCAATGTCACAGTCGAGATGTGGTTCATCAATCCAGCGCGCATATATTATATTATACTATATTATTATGCGTTTGTACTTTACTTTTTTAAACGAATCCGTTTTTATTAATGTTTTTTTACATGAGAAACTTGTATAAACTTTACTTGAAATTATATTGCAGACTGATCAATTACGATTACGTCGCTATTGTAGTATGTCTCATCGCCAATGTACACCACATAACCGCCAGTCAGTTCATATTATTTAAATGATAAAATAAATAACCAAGATAAGAAGTTATTTATTGTGAAAACTCTAACAAACAATATTTTATATTTTATTCTCATCAATCAGCTCAGTTCAATTCAATTCAATTCAATTCAATTCAATTCAAATCAATCAGTTCTCATCAATCAGCTTCTGGTTCTGGTTCTGGTTTCTGGTTTCTGGTTTACCGGGTCCTCAATGCTCATGCTACAGATCACTCATAAGCACACCCGGCTGCGGGATGAAGGATGGGTTTAGGTTCCATTTATTTGTTAGCTCAGATGTTATCAGATGAGTTCATAAATATTCAAATGAAAGGAATCGAAATCTACTACTCACATATGGATCCAGCCCTGCCGCTATGCGGCGGGCCCGGGCCATGCGGACCATGTCCGCCCTGACCCGCCGCATAGCTGCGGCCATCGCGTCCTCCGCCCCGCGACGTCCGGGCGCCCAGGCCTCCGCTGACGCCAATGAACTCGCGGCGCTATTCGCATCATGTAGGGCGGATTCCAACTCCGCTGCAGCGGAGGCCAGGACGTGTTCCCGGAAGGCCGCGGGGAACAAATGAAAACAGCTGCTGCTGTTGTTGTTGCTGCTGCTTGCCATTTTCAATTAGTCTTCAATTAGTCTAATAGCTGTTGCTACTGCTGCTGCTGCTGTGGCGTAGGTTGTGGGCTGATTTCTTGGCCGATAAGATATTTCTTGTTCTTATTTCCCAGACTGGCCTGTATTCATTTGATTTGTCTGTGGACTGACTCAGCTGTGTTTGCTAAAGTATACTCTATGGGGACTTTGATTCAAGTTTAAAATATTTTTTAATTAACTATTTTTTAGCTTTATGCTGGCTTGATTTACTAACTGACTGAACATGTCGTTCATTGCCCATCAGATGCAGTTAGTGCAAATGTATCTTCACCCGCACATATTTCAACTCTTTCTCAGCTGTCGCATAGATTGCATTGGCCGGTTCATAGCGCATCGAGGGTGCTTCGAGCAGCTACCTAGTTTGCAGCGCGGTGTTCCAAATGCTGAGTATAGCGCTAATGAGTTATGCTTATTATTACGGCGCACTCAAGAATGGCTGCAACAGCACCGGTCAGCAGAAGACTATAAGGCTGTCTTGTTCGTGACTGGTATCATACATGACTGGTATCATATGACAGCTCATCATACATGGAGTTCGCTACTGGTACATCGAACAATGAATGCTGTAAAATACAGAATTTATACAGAATTTTATGTATTATAGTTTACACGTTTATTTTTGCTCTCGCGACTTTGCAATCAGACTAATTGTAGAATAGCACGATCATTTGTTTAATCAATGAAATTCTACATATATTTATACTTTATATATATGTATTGGTGAAATTTAATAATAACAGTATTATTAATAACCGATTGACTAGCTGCACACATCTGTGTTAGCGTATTAATATTTTATTACTGACTGACTGATCTCATCAGTCATCTGATTATGATTAATGGTGAACGCGACAATATATTGTCAATAGAGACGGCAAAACTGTCTTATGCTTTGAATATTACCACGTAGGTGAACGAGAGCTAGTGTATGTAAAAAGTAGTTTAAAAAAATTTGCAGGCATCATGAACTGTCGACTTTGAATACTTAGATGTGTTAATCAAATACCAACTTTAATTTTATATAAATACATAATAAATACACGAACGATAAATACACTTTTCGCGAAAATACCTCCATCAACAATCATCAGCATTTGAGTCTATTCACAGTCAAGTCAGTTTGCGAATCGACATCCATCACATATAGCAGGCCTCTGACATCTATATAATTTTAAACTCGAGTTTACGGACTTAGAGAATTTATCATGTCAGTGATAAAATTATCTTCCGTCCAAGAGCTTAGTTGGTGTGGCTGGTGGAGTAGTAAATGCTATACATGCAGGTATATATATATACTCTTAAGAAAGGTGCGCGAGCTGTTTTTTCGATATAGGGCCTAGTATAGCCGAGCTGGCTTGCCGCTGCACGGGGAAACCCCGGGCGATTCTATTTTTAGCAAGGCGCACCTTTCTTAAGAGTATATATTGACTTGCGTGTCCCATAGACTTACATGGCTGCCACTTGAATACACACACGAGCCACGTCTATACTCTTAAGAAAGGTGCGCCTGCGCGGTTTTTTCCGTGGAGTAGCAGCTTTCCTATGCCGACGTCAACTAGCGAGGCCGCATATACACGGCGGTAATATATACGGCGCGCACCTTTCTTTAGAGTATATACTAACTGGCTCCCTCTATCCATCCTCGATCCCACTACTCTATTTAAGCCTTGGGACGGTCGAGAATTTACAGATTGTAAATTCTCTAAGTCCATAAACTCTTATAATTGGAGTGCTGCAGCTAGGGTGTGGTGTGGTGTGGTGTGTGGTGTTGGGTGGGTGGATGCAGAGTGCAGGTGCAGGTTGGGTAGGTGGTGCATGGTGTCTCACTCTCATATCCTCCCTTCACTCTGTCCTAGCTTCCTCCCCTACCTTCGCTTTCCTCCCCTTCCTTTTCTTCCTTCCTTCGATCTACCCTGAGCCTCTCTTCACTCTCCCTCGCTATCAATTTCCTCCTGTACTATCCACCGAATATGTTTCGCGAAAGTAACACATCAGTACAATGAATCAATAAATACAATTAATCAGTCGTACGAATTTGGGTGGGTGGATGCAGAGTGCAGGTGGTTGGGTAGGTGGTGGTGGTGTCTCACTCTCATATCCTCCCTTCACTCTGTCCTAGCTTCCTCCCCTTCCTTTCTTCCTTCCTTCGATCTGATCCTCTCTTCACTCTACCTCGATTTCACTATCCTCCAATTATGTTTTCGCGAAAGTAACACGTCAATGAATGGTACCAGAGTGCTTTTGTTGGAACGATCAGTTGAGATCAGTTCGAAGAAAACGATCAAACATCCAAAGCCAAAAACCAAAGCCGAAATCCAAATTTGCAGCTTGTTCTAGCTGCAACTCACTGACTCGCCAGCTTCTGCACTGCTATAGCTACTACTAACAGCAGGCATGCGTAGCGAAAAAAGGCTGAAAGACCTTTTTTTGATCTCCTTAGTGTATTTCTTGAACACGTCTATGGCTGTAAGTAGTATCCCACTGCTAACCATGGACGCATGCAAGCCAGCGCAAAAGCCGAATGACATTTTTTTACCTCCGTAGTGTATTTCTAAATATAGAACATTCTAAATAGGCTATCCCAATTAGGGTCGTCGTCTCTGGGGAAAACACGCACCGATTTAGAATACACGTACAACATAGGTCCGTTTTGGTCTTGCTGGGTCCTTGGCTGGGGCTTGGCGGGACCAGACACCCCATTTGGCTTGACCAGACCCCCCCTTTCAACATATGGGTAAATCCAAAAGCAACTGCAATTATTGTTGCGCGAAAAAGTAATTGCTTCTGTGTAATTCAAAGCGTA
The DNA here is from genome assembly GCA_950097015.1 of Macrostomum hystrix. Lineage (NCBI taxonomy): Eukaryota > Metazoa > Platyhelminthes > Macrostomidae > Macrostomum > Macrostomum hystrix. The sequence continues at coordinate 5,127,393 of CATNEN010000033.1, forward strand.
CCAATTATAAGAGTTAGAAATAACATCGAAGATCGGGACTTAAAGAACTTTAAAACCAGATGATAAAGAATAAGAAAAGGACAATGAAAGTAGAAAATACCGCAATTCATCAAATGCCAAAAGAGACGCTAAAAAAACTAACCCCCCATAGCAACGCTAGAGAATCGCGAGTGCAGTGCACTCAATTCTGGTAGGCAATTAACACACTGATAGCGGACTGGCATACTAACAACAGCAGGCCTCAAGCAATCATAACGCTAGACGCGATAACAACAAAGTAATATCACCACAATTAATACCTTAGTTTAACCAGGAAGACATAACTATAAAAAAAGGAAGAGAGACAACCAACCTTCATATCCAAAAATACAACCATTGTATGTCAAATATTTACTCACACGCGTTATCCCGAATGTTTATTTTTAAAATTAGGCAAAATTGACGAGAACAATGCATACAGTCAATAGCCATAAACGGTCCTGAGCAAGTTAAGCGGAAGAAGGCTGAACCTCTAGGCACCCAGGGGACGATAGCGAATTCGTAGCAACAGGCAGAACGCGCAGATCAGAATGACGATAAGAACAAGACCGCCACCCGCCCAATCCTCCAGTTAGACCGCGAGAACGGACATACTTATTTCCAGAGTAGACAAGCGAGAACGGGCACTCTGAAGCGCAATCTCAAGCCGAGCTATGCGCGCATTCTGCTCGGCCAGCAGTTGAACCAGCTTGGAAAGTGTGTATCCGGACATAGTTGTAATGCAGAACAGTTTAGTATTACGCGAGGAATGGATGGACGCCTTCTAAAGTGAAAGTGGGGCCTACCACCCAAATAAATAAACTCACTGCACCCAGCAGAGGGAGAGAATGTGAGGTCAAAGTAGGATTAGAAAACCTACCCCAAACCAGGGCCCCAGAACTAGGCTAAAAATAAACTCGCTGCCCAAGTGAGGCAATTTTGCAAACCCCGCCAGGGCCATGAGGCAAATCAATGTACATTAGGACGCGCTCAGACTATAGAAAGGAAGATAAGTCAATAGACGCCAGAGCGTACACAGAAAATATAAATTTCTAACTCTATATGTCAAATCACATCCAATTGTCCAACCGTTTACAACCACCCGCAAGGGTGAAAGCGTGTTTTTCCTTTCAGGTCTATACCTTGAAGAGTCAAGGACTTCAAAAAGGGGGAGTGATATAAGAGTTAGAAATAACATCGAAGATCGGGACTTAAAGAACTTTAAAACCAGATGATATAGAATAAGAAAAGGACAATGAAAGTAGAAAATACCGCAATTCATCAAATGCCAAAAGAGACGCTAAAAAAACTAACCCCCCAGCCAAGAACAATGGAGACCCACCCACAGGTCAAACCGGCGCCGGCCAAAACGAGTCTGAGCGGCACGCGGCCGAGGGCGAGGTACAAGAGGAAAACGTGCTGGAGAAGAGGGGAGAAGACAAAGAAGGCGCATGACAACCGAGCGTGGCGGTCAGACAGAAAAGAGACGAGAAGGGAGAGATTAATCAATATTAAAAGTGAATAGAAATACCACCATCCCAACGCGATCTAACGCAACCAATGTAATAACCAGACCCTACCTAAGAAAGGAGTTGTCTTGCATGGCAACCTACTAGATTAATAGAAAATATGTCAAATTCAGGGGCTGCGACCCAACATAACTCAAATCAAAGCAAGTGTACTGTAACTAACCACAACATTACGCACCCCACCCTCCTGGTGAGAGGTGGGGATATTTTGTCAATAAATATGAAACGCGGAGCGCCGCAGGAGCGCAACCCGCCCGACGATAGCTCATCAGTTTTAACGAATTATAAAAGTTATCTCAAAGATTAATTTGCTTTGATTACGACGCTATCAGAGTAGAAGAGATAGATTAAGTTAGGTAGATACGTAAGAACTCTCTTTAGTGCGAGCCATTGGAGATCGAATCAGGTGTAGTAATCTTTATAGAAAGAATCCGTGAATTTAACCTGAATACCACTAGACCAAAATATAAGATCACGGAGGATAAAGATTACACCAATCAATAGTTCTTCTATCGGGTGCATCGTTTTTTGTTACGATAAGCACATTAATTCCAAACTTTTTTTTTCTCCAATTTTAATTTTAATTTCCGGAATGAACATTATGGCGCGTAATTGGCGGATATTATTTTTGATTATCGGAATTTCCATGAATGAAAGCAATTGTATTGTATCAAGTCAATTCAATCATATTAATCCTACATCGATAAGACAGCTCATCGTATCAAAGGAATGGAGCTGAACAGCGTAACCTATTTACATGTAAGTGTAAGAACCTAAAATTGTATTTTTCCTAGCGTCTTCCCAAGAATCATGCATGCATGGTTGGCATGTGTTTTAATTGACAAGACCGCAATGTGTCGAAAGTTATTAGACGTTCAATTTGCAGCTGTTAATTATTATTATGCACCATTGCAAAGTCATCTTCTGAAATTAACATCTTCATATTTTTTGCTGCCTCAGATGGTTTAAAAGGTTTATGTAGGCCTATACAATAATAGAGTATACATATACTGTGGGTTATCAATGCATTATGTGTAGGTTTAATTGAAAGTATAGTTTTGAAAACAACTGCTAGTTTACAAACTGAATAGAGCAACTGATATAAGGAAAGGCATCGTCTAAACAATTTGAGCTGGAGTCTGTCAGTAAATTAAGCTGTGGAACTATAATATAAGATAATATAGTAGTTTGACAAGCAAAGTAACATTTTTATTACTAATTAAGTTTCAATTCAGCAAGTACAACATTTTTCTATAATATGAACTGATGTAGGGACTTTAATGATGAGATTAAACTTGAAAAACATAGATAAGCATATGCAACATGGCATAAGTATATGACAGTATGAAGAATTTTAAACTGCATAGAAACAGTGTCATCCAAAACAATTGTATATTGAAATGGAAGAAAGAATGTAAGCATTTTGTTATGCAATTTGATGGGCACATACAACAAAAGTACACAGTAATTGAAAAAAGTGCAACTCTGCATATATAGTGTTTGGCAGAGAAATATATACTGAGTAGGACATATTCATGGATCCCAAAAGATATGAATAAAACATGAGGAGAAAATTAGTTAAACCAATACTCAATGAATCATCAGTGTCAATTTATAGCACTCTCAAGTACACTGTAATTTTTTGTTTTTCTTTCTTGTTCCTTCAATCTAATGGCCCCAGAAATTCTGATTGTAGTCTGGTCAAAATCTGTGCTGCTGTAAAAGCCATTCTTTGCAGTACAATGCAATTAGAAGAAACTGGTATGGCTGCTGAACTGTTCAACCAACTGGACCATACAGAACATTCGAGTCTCGCCTCAGCCATGAAAATCCCACTCAAGGACACAACATTTTTTATTGCTTTCAACCACAATCCCTATAATCCTCAAAAACAATAGCACACTGAAAGTCATGCAGTGAAGCTGATAGACATTGAAGTTGAATTTCCTTCCTGGTGAAGACTTGGGACATACCATTTTGTAAAAATTGGACGATTATTTAAAGTTTACTCTTCCCTGTAGTCAGAGCTACTGTGCGGCCCAGGAATTGATGCATCAATGCCTGAATCATCAGCACAACGCGTTGATGTGCCGTGAGATCTTCCAATGTACAGCAACTTGCCTGGTCGGGCGGAATAAACAGCTGACTTCTCTGCCGATACTGATGTTATGATGGTGAAGCCACGTGCTGTGCTAGCAGGTGTTGTCGATGCATCTCGACTGGATGTTATGATGGTGAAGCCACGTGCTGTGCTAGCAAGTGTTGTCGATGCATCTCGACTGACAGTTGCTGAAGCTGCCGGTGATGGAGCAGTCGCGACATTTTTGGCACGCACTATGACTGCAGATGCTCCTGTTGGCAGTGAAGTTCCTTGACCTGCCACTGTCACTGTACGTATTATGGCTTCTGGCAATGCACATCGCACAGTGACAGCAGGTGCTGCAGTTCGCACAGTGGCTGCAGATGATGCAGTGCGCATGGTGGCTGCAGGCGTTGCTGTTGTTGCGGTCGCTGTGGCTGCAGATGATGCAGTGCGCATGGTGGCTGCAGGCGTTGCTGTTGTTGCGGTCGCTGTGGCTGCTGGCCTGGCACTGTCTGTGCCCGCATGTCTACTAGTACGTAGAACTTCAAGTGCCTCCGCATTATGGCACTGACATATACGTACGTCCGCACGTGGGCAATCACATGCCAGTTCACGGTAGATAATGCCAAGCCTGCTGCTTACAACCTGGTGAACGCGACTGATTCCAGGAATCGGTCGGATTGGAACGGCATCGATGTGCAGTCTATGACGATCAATCTCGTTCGAAGACACCTGTAGTAAAATGAGCAGAAAGTATATAGCACTTTGAATTTTTATACTAATGTACAGATTCTAATGACAAGCAATCTAGGGGTGCATCATCGATAGCACCTTACACCCACCCTGAACAGATGGGTTGCAATTTCCCTTTGGTTGTGCATGGCAGCAAAAAACATCGTCTACCGAAAGCACTCTAGAGCCAGCAGCAACTGCTTCGTCGCATCGCCGCTTGATAGCAGCTCCAACGCCATCTGCCGGACCCTTTCCATGACCAGCTTCAGTGTAGAGCCATTGCCATTCTGTACACCCCATCCGCTGCATCAGGAGTTGGAACAAATGTACAAGGTACTTGTTCCTGTATTGACTGGATGGTGAGTCGGACACAATTGTTATTTTTCTAACGCGGCCAGCGACAAGCACACAGTGTTCAATGACAGGCTCCAGATGAGCACACACAGCATCTGCAGTTTTGCGTTTGTCCTCAGACAAAGATGCAAATGAAATTGGGTCCTGACCCTGAAATTGGAATGGTGAATTCAAAAGTAATATTGCACTACTGACTGCAACTGTAGCCATCAGATAGCTGTATATTGCATGTACAGTAGCTTACCCGGTGGGACATTACTATACGCCCCCTCTGTACGCCCCACCCTGCGCCTCCCGCCGGGCGCTGTGCGCCCGGGCGTATAGAATGTCCGCGCGCCCGCGACAGCGCCCCGCCCGGCGCCGGGCGCAGGGTAGGTGGAGGGGGGTGGGGGTGCAGTGTAAATAAAATTCGGCGCATATCCTCAAAGTCTACTGTTAGTAGGCTGTGCAGTATTTTTGAGCGCCGTAAAAAGCCTAGCTTTTTAAAAGGTCCGCTCCTACCCAGCAGCTCCGCTACTGCCCCAGCAGCTCCGCTCCTGCCCCAGCAGCTCCGCTCCTGCCCCAGCAGCTCCGCTCCTGCCCCAGCAGCTCCGCTCCTGCCCCAGCAGCTCCGCTCGCCACGCTGCCCCCTCCCTCCTGACCATGTACTTTTCATACGTATGTTTCATTTTTTTGTATGCATGCCGTATATATAAAGCTTTACTTTGAATTTAAAGTCACTTTAAATAAATAAAATTGAACATGCTCATGTAATTTTTCTATTCGTCACCGCTATAAATGGTTTACGAATATGTTCATTCTAGTCTCATTAAATACTTTTGACGCTGCTAAAGGTACAAATTTATTATCAAGTTCAAAGCGAATATGCAAGCCATGATTGAAAAGAAAAGTAAAGAATGTTTTACAGTATCATCAAGCAAAGACAGTACGGTATAAGTGATTCAAAGTACAAAAATTAGTCCACATTTTGTCCCTGCCATGCCAGCTCTGCCAATCCTCCCTGTCAAGCCCTGCACTGCGCGATTTTGTTAATCTTATAATTATAATGTTATAATTAAATTCTTACTGACACAGCTAAAGGTACAAATTTATTATCAATTTCAAAGCGAATATGCAAGCCATGATTGAAAAGAAGAGTAAAGAATGTTTTACAGTATCATCAAGCGAAGACAGTACGGTTTAAGTAAATACAAAGCACGAAAATTAGTCCACATTTTGTCCCTGCCATGCCAGCTCAACCAATCCTCCCTGTCAAGCCCTGCACTGCGCGCCAGTCAGTCGTCCTCGTTGTGCCACCTCTGCGAGTCGTCCGTGCCACGCCACCTCCGCCAGTCGACCATGTCGTCCCGTAACCGGCTGACTGGTTTTCTGGAGAAATTGGAAAGTATCCACGATTTATTTGTGTGTGCAAGGTTTACTGTAAAATTACTTGTTTACATACACTGTACAGCAATGCAGATAATAGAGATCCAGTGAGATAGAATCCAGATGTATATGGAATGAGGTACACGACATTTGAGATTGTAAACGAGATGAAGCAAAGATTCTTAATAAGCGGAAATATTAGAATAAGATCAGACATGAGATTCAGAATGAGATGAAGTACAAGATCGAGCATAAGATTAACCATAAAAAACTTAAATTTTAAAACGCTACTTATCTTTTATAGCAAGTCAACCAGGTCCCGCAACTGGTAGACGTCCGGCACCATGGTAGAACTGGAAAGAAATATTCATTATGTAATTCATGCAAAAAAACTAGTGCTTCTGTAAACTTAGTTCTAAATAAAAAATTCACTGTGCTTTTTGTACTGCTAATAGTAGAATGTACAAATAATTTTTTGTGTGTTTGTTCAATTATTAGATACGATAAGCAATTGAGTTGCAGACTTGAGTAAGAGCTGCAGGCATGTAAATAGCGAATTTTAGTTTTTTTGATTACAGGATGCGATGAGCAAGAGTTGCAGGCACGAACAAGATGTCCGGGTATAAAGACGACGTGTAGGCATGTAGATAGTAATTTTTTGTGTTTTTCATCGACTATACGACGAGCAAGAGTTGCAGAAATAAGCAGTGCAAATTCCTAGTACTTGTACTCGTAGTAGGCAGTAAAGATATTTAAAAGCCACTTATCTTTCCTGTTCCGCCGGAAGCCTTGTCATATAGGAGCACTCGGTCGGATCTCTACCGAGTTTAATCCTCCTCAGTCATCTCGCTCATCAGGCCATCAGCGTCCTCATCGGAGCACTCCAGCAGCTCTGCTCGACTGTGATGCGGCTGCAAAGAATGCCTTTTTCGCGAGGCATGGCTGACCAGCTGCGAGCCAGGTCTCTTAGCGCCGGCTGGCGAAGGTGTGGCAGATGCTCCTGATGCACCAGAGGCTGACAGGCGTCGATGCGGTCTGCTCGTTTGACGGTCCTTGCCTCGATGGAGCATGTCGCATAATCGGCTACCGACGTACGTGGCGGTCAATTGTTGTTCGGTTGTCGTGCCGTAGATGCTGGTGGCGGCATCTAGATTAGAGGTAGAGTGAGAGGTAGGTAAATTGAGAAGTACAGGTAAAGTTTGTCGGATAGGAAATGTGAAAGTACCAATCAGATTCCTGAACATTTCGTACCTTGGACGTGTCGCAATAAAACGGCCTTGAAGCCAAGGCATGCGTCGGAAAACTGCGTTTCGACACCGTCCTGGATGCATTTCTTGGCGTAGGCCTGCACCGCTATAATTCACCTTCGTCTGCATCTCAGGTGTCAAGCAGGTGTCCAACCACACCCGGATGGTGGCTCCGACAGTCGCCATTTTTCTGTTGGGCAGGGCTTGTTTCAACTGGTACGTCCACTCTGCAGGCGTGTTCTCCGCGTAGTGGACATACCTCTGCCAGGAGTCGATGGGCCAGAATTGGAGCTGTTGCACTGGTTGCTGGTCCTTCGTTAATGACAGGCGCAGTTGCTGCACTTCCTCCTTAACAGAGGCCAGCTCGGTGGCTAGTTTCTGCTGTGTTGCTTCCATCTTCTTGAACAATCGGGTACTCTCGCGTACTGCGAACAGGGCGACGTAGAGAATGCCGCGATTGCTTTCTAATGGGAAATCCACCCCCGACTGTATTTGCTGCTCCAGTCGTCCGATGGAGATGCCCTGGAAGCTTCGGAAACCTGCTGATGTCAGTCCGGTATCCTCTGCATCTGCCTCTGCTTCAGCTGCTGCCTCTGCTTCCGCTGCTGCCTCTGCTTCCGCTGCTGCCTCTGCTTCCGCTGCTGCCTCTGCTTCCGCTGCTGCCTCTGCTTCCGCTGCTGCCTCTGCTTCAGCTGCTGCCTCTGCTTCCGCTGCTGCTTCTGCTGCCGCTGCTGCCGCTGCTGCTTCCGCTGCTGCCTCTGCTTCCGCTGCTGCTTCTGCTGCCGCTGCTGCCGCTGCTGCTTCCGCTGCTGCCTCTGCTTCCGCTGCTGCCTCTGCTTCCGCTGCTGCCTCTGCTTCAGCTGCTGCCTCTGCTTCCGCTGCTGCTTCTGCTGCCGCTGCTGCCGCTGCTGCTTCCGCTGCTGCCGCTGCTGCCGCAGCTGCTGCTTTTGCAGCTGCCGCCTTAGCTGCCGCGGCTTTTGCAGCTTCTGTGGCCGCAGACTTCGGAATCGTTGATGGCAGTGGCACCAGTTTTGCTAAAGTCAGCGGCACGTCTACGCAGGGCAGCTTTAGTAGCTGCGCTTCGGATTCCGCTTGCTCCTCCGGACAGACGAAAAAATCGTCCGTGTCGGACGCAGAACCAGTCGAGATGTTCTGTTAGGTCGGATAAGTTAGGGGATAAGTAAGTGAGGAAAATGTTGGGGTTACTAGCATTGGATAACAGTGATTGATTATCGATTCGAATGATTGACATTGAATAACAGTGATTCATTATCGATTCGAATGATTGACATTGAATAACAGTGATTGATTATCGATTCGAATGATTGACATTGAATAACAGTGATTGATTATCGATTCGGATGATTGACATTGAATAACAGATTGATTATCGATTCGGATGATTGACATTGGATAACAGTGATTGATTATCGATTCGGATGATTGACATTGAATAACAGTGATTGATTATCGATTCGAATGATTGACATTGAATAACAGTGATTGATTATCGATTCGGATGATTGACATTGGATAACAGTGATTGATTATCGATTCGAATGATTGACATTGAATAACAGTGATTGATTATCGATTCGGATGATTGACATTGGATAACAGTGATTTATTATCGATTCGAATGATTGACATTGAATAACAGTGATTGATTATCGATTCGGATGATTGACATTGAATAACAGTGATTGATTATCGATTCGGATGATTGACATTGAATAACAGATTGATTATCGATTCGGATGATTGACATTGGATAACAGTGATTGATTATCGATTCGGATGATTGACATTGAATAACAGTGTTTGATTATCGATTCGGATGATTGACATTGAATAACAGTGATTGATTATCGATTCGGATGATTGACATTGAATAACAGATTGATTATCGATTCGGATGATTGACATTGGATAACAGTGATTGATTATCGATTCGGATGATTGACATTGGATAACAGTGATTGATTATCGATTCGGATGATTGACATTGGATAACAGTGATTGATTATCGATTCGAATGATTGTCATTGAATAACAGTGATTGATTATCGATTCGGATGATTGACATTGAATAACAGTGATTGATTATCGATTCGGATGATTGACATTGGATAACAGTGATTGATTATCGATTCGGATGATTGACATTGAATAACAGTGATTGATTATCGATTCGGATGATTGACATTGGATAACAGTGATTGATTATCGATTCGGATGATTGACATTGGATAACAGTGATTGATTATCGATTCGAATGATTGACATTGAATAACAGTGATTGATTATCGATTCGGATGATTGACATTGAATAACAGTGATTGATTATCGATTCGGATGATTGACATTGGATAACAGTGATTGATTATCGATTCGAATGATTGACATTGAATAACAGTGATTGATTATCGATTCGGATGATTGACATTGAATAACAGTGATTGATTATCGATTCGGATGATTGACATTGGATAACAGTGATTGATTATCGATTCGAATGATTGACATTGAATAACAGTGATTGATTATCGATTCGGATGATTGACATTGAATAACAGTGATTGATTATCGATTCGGATGATTGACATTGGATAACAGTAATTGATTATCGAAAATGTTGATAAACATTCGATAATATATTTTTGATGGACAATCGTTGTTAGTGATTGATAATTGATGATGTTGACTGATAATTTACTGAGGTGATTAATTGTACTGAGATATCTAAATGTGTGTGCGTGAGAGAGAGAGATATAGAGTGGACAGACAAACAGATTGTAACTTACACCACACTGAAACTTGCGTCGCGCCTGCCGCATATCTTCAGCGCAGAGAACCCTCGGTTTCAATTGCCGAATTATATCGACAATTGACCGTCTTTTTTTCGATCATGTTGCGGACGAAGCGTAGGCTGGGCGGCTCCAGAGAGTCATCCAGGTATACCTAAATTGGTCATTTTTAGAAAAGATCTTGTAGAGAAAGAATTGAACCAAATTGTCAGACAAACTGACTTAACTGACAGACATTTTTCTCACTCCACCTCACTCCACCTCTCACTCCACCTCACTCCACCTCTCACTCCACCTCGCACTACCTCTCACTCCACGTCTCACTACCTTTCACTCCACCTCTCACTCTGCCATACACTCCACCTGTCACTGACATATATATGCGGCATATATCGTAAAAAAAGCAAAAATGTGCATTAGATCTCACCTGGAGGACTTCAGCTGCGTAGACTCTGCCTGCATATTTGGCCGTGCAGCGCCACCTCTCTTCACTGTCCTTTAACAGTGACAATTCAGAAACTGTCCGATTTTTTAACTCACATTCACCTACATCACTCTCATTAGCTTCAATAACCTGCCTGTCGGCTTCAAATACGACTAAAAACTTCATGTCTGCAGAATATTTGAGAATTGAGATTTGAGAAAATTTGAGAACGACAGGAGGTTAGGGGAGCGAAGATAAGCTAAAGCTTTACTTATATGTCAGATCAAACTGCACGGCCTAGACAGTGGGAAGGCTCGTCGCGCGCTCATTGGTTAGTTATGAAAAATCCTGTAAATCCACTATCCGCTAGCTACCGATTGTGCCATTGGTGCCGACTATGGAGAGTGGAGTCAGTTTGTTTTTGGAGGATCTTTGTAGTGTAGCTATTGAAAGTGCGTTGCAAGACTAAGAGCACGACTAAAACTATGACTAAGAGTTGACAAATATTACACTATTACATACTTTTACTATTACATATTAATTACTACAGACGTACAGACAGTAGTAAACATTTACAGCATGTCCTCTGCGTCTAGGAATATTAGGAGACTGACAAACAAGAGTTTGTTGGCCATGTTCAGAGAAGAAGCTGAGGGGCCCAGAAGTGTCCAGGTTGGAGGGCAGTCGGCAAGTCAAGGCGATGTGGAAAATGGAGACGGAAGAAGATTTTAGTAGGGTAGAATTCGACGAGTTTGAGCAGGAAACTCAAAGCGATGACGACATGGACAGCGAAGAGGATGAAGACAATCGGCCCTTGGAGGTAAGGCTACAGGCACTCCTTGTTTTGTTCTTTTCTACATACAACATTCCCCGTGACGCCATGGCTTTCCTACTTGCGGGTTTACGCGACATTGGTTTGCCTGTCACAAAATCTTACAAAACATTTGAACGCCTGGCCAGAGAAAACTGTCCTACTGGTGACTTGGTGGCCATGGGAGACGGGCACTTTCGTTATATTTCTATTCTGGAGAATCTGCAGCAACTACTTTCGAAGAATTTGTTGACACTGCGACCAGAAAATTTGCTGCATGAAGGTTCAACCAAGTGTTACAAGTTCGACGCATTTCTAAACAGTGACGGACTTCCCCTCTATCGATCCAGTACGATTAGTCTATGGCCACTCCTAATGAAAATTAAATCCGCATTCGCTAAGCCTTTTCCAGTGGCTGTTTGGGCCGGCACTGGAAAGCCACCAGTACAGGAGTACCTGCAACAGTTTTGCCAAGAGGCAAAAAACTTTCTGTCTGGTCCAGTCAAAATCAGTGAGAAAATCAGCATCATGTTCTCCACTATTTATTTTGTCTGCGACACCCCTGCCCGCAGTTTTTTAATGTGCACTCTGGGTCACACAAGCTACTTAGGATGCAGTTACTGTCGAGCTGTGGGCTTGCGTGCTGAAGGCAGAGTATCATTTTCCGTAACTGCTGGCCAGAATAGATGTGGGGAAGCGTACCGATCCCTAGTAGAGAACAACCAGAAAAAAGACGCCACAGGAGCGGTCATCAAGTCACCACTGTTGGACCTGCCCAACATTGACTTCGTCAACAGTTTTCCTCTGGATTTTCAACATGCCGTTTGTCTGGGAGCAGTAAGGAAGTTAATGCACTTGTATTTTTGGAGAAGGAGGCTGCCGCTTTAGTCGCAGGAATATGAAGTCTTTGTCTGACATCATTGCCGGTATTGCCAGCTGGACTCCGTCTAATTTCCAGAGAAGACCTCGCCGCATAGATAAGTGTCTTAACCATTTTAAGGCGACAGAATTCAGACAAATTATTCTTTACATGGGACCAATAATTTTTAAGGGATATGTTAAGGAACAGTTTTACAAAAATTTTCTCCTACTGCACTTCGCCGTATACTGCTATTCCACGGAAAGGTATGCTAATCTATGGGATTCAGCGAAAAGCTGCATCGAGGTATTCGTCGAACAGATGTCAAAGATATTTGGCCAAAAATCAATTAGCTACAACATTCATGCACTTCTTCACCTCGACCAGTTTGTTAGAAGGCTAGGTAACTTAAATAATTTTAGTACATTTCCATTCGAAAGCTATCTGGGAGCAATCAAGAGAAGGGTCAAAGTCACCAGGCATGTCGCCGCTCATTCAGTATGTCAAGTACTACAAGTACGAAATATGTACCTCAGCCAGCCAGCAGAAACAACTATAGAATTCAGCACGAAGAAGGGTGACAATTGCTGCTTCGTTGGGACGACATGCATTCATATTGATGAAGTTAAACCGGACGGCATGGTAAGTGGCAGAGTGCTCCAGGAATTCGACAATGTCTACAACTATCCTTACGACTCTCTGGCACTTGGGATTGGAGTTTACCGCCTAACATCCGAAATCGCAACTGGCCGCCCAGGGCAAAAATGTTGGCTGCTTCCGAAAGCTCTTAGTAGACCGGCCCAAAATGACGACTTTTTTACGTCATTCCGCTAACGGGACAGGAAAGCTAGCCTTGTTTATCCCCTTCTACGAGTGCCACATGTTCATAAATTTTCTTATCTACTCTACACAACTCTAAACTTGGATTTGGGTTTAGCAAACAGGAAACTTTGCAAATTGTTCAGGACAGGTTTGCGCCCTTATCGACGTGAGGAGAGATACGGAGCAAATAGTGTGGGAACTTGAGCCCTAGGCAGAATCCACCCACCTATGTTGACAAAACGGCCGCCGATTTTCTGCTTCCCAAATTCGCTTGCAACTCAGACGAGCCGACCAGGGACCACAACAGACGGAGATAAGCTGAAGGGCGTTTGGTCTGGCGTGCAATAAGAAATAGGTTACTTTGTTTACCCTTGACTTTGACTTGACTTGCCTCTGGGGTGGGGCAAGGTAGCAACTTAAAATCCACTATTCTATGGAAATTCGAAGCAGATAAGACAAGTGTCCCCTGACTAGCTGAGTTGGCAAATAACAGTTACAGGCCTGTAACTGTTATTTGCCAACTCAACTAGTCAGGATTTTTGCTATTTGTTACAGACATACATGTTACTGGACATAAAAAAATTATCCCGTTCACAGAACTGGGTGTATGTATACTCCATTTCTTTTGGCACCATCGCATCTTAAAATTGTACAAAAAGCACAAAAAAATTACAAATCGTTTGTCTTGGCTAAGCTGTATATATGAGACATACAATTTATCCTGTTCATACAATTGTGTCATGATAAACTCCCGCATCATTACATCTGAAAAATAGACAGAAAAAACAATAAATTACTTTCCACATGCCCGCACACCTAGCACCTAGCACCGTAGCAAGTACCTGCACTGTTCTTTTCGACATTCTTTTTAAACCAATATTTTACATGCGATAGTGGCTTCGACTTGGTTCTTCAGCAGCAAGCATAATTAAATAAACAAGTGATATCACTTGGCCATAATAAGCAAAGGAAATTATAAAAAACTAGTCTCGGGTAATCAACACCACTTCATAATTCCGAAATGTTCTCAAGAGCATAGGCTATATGCTTGCTGCTGCGGCAGGGAAGGGCCTCTTTCTCGGTTAACAAAAGACGCTGACGATCAAACCAAGAAAGGAAGCTGACTACTATTTAATTCCCTAAATTGCAGTCATGCCTCCGAGCCACGACGAGAAGGAATTGAAAAAAGTCTGGAAGCTATCAATGTCAAAAGGCCTAGCTTCCGAAAAAAGTACATTTTTAAACGAAAAACAAGTTATTGTCAATATTTTTTAAATATAAAATATAATTTATGATTGAGCTGCTTGATGAGTTTTGTTTTTATACAAACATTTAAAAACACTTGGGAAAATCTAGGCTAGAATCTATTACATTCATTGTCAGCGCAGGTGGAGTGAGAGGTGGAGTGGGAGAAAGAGTGAGAGGAAGAGTGAAAGGTAGAGTGAAAGTTAGAGGTAGGTAAGTATAAAATATTAGTTATAAGTGAGCTGCTTGATTAGTTTTGTTTTTAAATAAACATTTGAAAACACATTTGGGGGAATCTAGGTTGAAAACTTGAACATGACACTCGAAGTCCAGTACGCAGACCTAATCCCCTCTCAGTTCCTCACCCTGATCCCCTCACAGTTCCTCACCTTAATTCCCTCTCTGTTCCTCACCCTGATCCCCTCTCTGTTCCTCACCCTAATCCCCTCTCTGTTCCTCACCCTAATCCTCTCTCAGTTCCTCTCTCTGATCCCCTCTCAGTTCCTCACCCTAATCCCCTCTCAGTTCCTGACCCTAATCCCCTCTCTGTTCCTCTCTCTGATCCCCTCTGTTCCTCTCCCTGATCCCCTCTCTGTTCCTCACCCTAATCCTCTCTCAGTTCCTCACCCTGATCCCCTCTCAGTTCCTCACCCTGATTCCCTCTCTGTTCCTCACCCTGATCCCCTCTCTGTTCCTCACCCTAATCCTCTCTCAGTTCCTCACCCTGATCCTCTCTCAGTTCCTCACCCTGATCCCCTCTCAGTTCCTCACCTTAATTCCCTCTCTGTTCCTCACCCTGATCCCCTCTCAGTTCCTCACCCTGATCCCCTCTCTGTTCCTCACCCTAATCCTCTCTCAGTTCCTCACCCTGATCCCCTCACAGTTCCTCTCTCTGATCCCCTCTCAGTTCCTCACCCTAATCCCCTCTCTGTTCCTCACCCTGATCCCCTCTCAGTTCCTCACCCTAATCCCCTCTCTGTTCCTCACCCTGATCCCCTCTCAGTTCCTCACCCTAATCCCCTCTCTGTTCCTCACCCTAATCCTCTCTCAGTTCCTCACCCTGATCCCCTCTCAGTTCCTCACCTTAATTCCCTCTCTGTTCCTCACCCTGATCCCCTCTCAGTTCCTGACCCTAATCCCCTCTCTGTTCCTCTGTCTGATCCCCTCTGTTCCTCACCCTGATCCCCTCTCAGTTCCTCACCTTAATCCCCTCTCTGTTCCTCACCCTGATCCCCTCTCAGTTCCTCACCTTAATTCCCTCTCTGTTCCTCACCCTGATCCTCTCTCAGTTCCTCACCCTGATCCCCTCTCAGTTCCTCACCTTAATTCCCTCTCTGTTCCTCACCCTGATCCCCTCTCTGTTCCTCACCCTGATCCCCTCTCTGTTCCTCTCCCTGATCCCCTCTCTGTTCCTCACCCTAATCCCCTCTAAGTTCCTCACCCTAATCCCCTCTCTGTTCCTCACCCTAATTCCCTCTCAGGTCCTCTCTCTGATCCCCTCTAAGTTCCTCACCCTAATCCCCTCTCTGTTCCTCACCCTAATTCCCTCTCAGGTCCTCTCTCTGATCCCCTCTAAGTTCCTCACCCTAATCCCCTCTTTGTTCCTCACCCTAATCCCCTCTCTGTTCCTCTCTCTGATCCCCTCTCTGTTCCTCTCCCTGATCCCCTCTCTGTTCCTCTCTCTGATCCCCTCTCTGTTCCTCTCCCTGATCCCCTCTCTGTTCCTCTCTCTGATCCCCTCTCTGTTCCTCTCCCTGATCCCCTCTCTGTTCCTCTCTCTTATCCCCTCTCTGTTCCTCTCTCTGATCCCCTCTCTGTTCCTCTCCCTGATCCCCTCTCTGTTCCTCTCCCTGATCCCCTCTCAGTTCCTCTCCCTGATCCCCTCTCTGTTCCTCACCCTAATCCCCTCTCAGTTCATCACCCTGATCCCCTCACAGTTCCTCACCTTAATTCCCTCTCTGTTCCTCACCCTAATCCTCTCTCAGTTCCTCACCCTGATCCCCTCACAGTTCCTCTCTCTGATCCCCTCTCAGTTCCTCACCCTAATCCCCTCTCTGTTCCTCACCCTGATCCCCTCTCAGTTCCTCACCCTAATCCCCTCTCTGTTCCTCACCCTGATCCCCTCTCAGTTCCTCACCCTAATCCCCTCTCTGTTCCTCACCCTAATCCTCTCTCAGTTCCTCACCCTGATCCCCTCTCAGTTCCTCACCTTAATTCCCTCTCTGTTCCTCACCCTGATCCCCTCTCAGTTCCTGACCCTAATCCCCTCTCTGTTCCTCTCTCTGATCCCCTCTGTTCCTCTCCCTGATCCCCTCTCTGTTCCTCACCCTAATCCCCTCTCTGTTCCTCACCCTAATCCTCTCTCAGTTCCTCACCCTGATCCCCTCTCAGTTCCTCACCTTAATTCCCTCTCTGTTCCTCACCCTGATCCCCTCTCAGTTCCTGACCCTAATCCCCTCTCTGTTCCTCTCTCTGATCCCCTCTGTTCCTCTCCCTGATCCCCTCTCTGTTCCTCACCCTAATCCCCTCTAAGTTCCTCACCCTGATCCCCTCTCAGTTCCTCACCTTAATTCCCTCTCTGTTCCTCACCCTGATCCCCTCTCAGTTCCTCACCTTAATCCCCTCTCTGTTCCTCACCTTAATTCCCTCTCTGTTCCTCACCCTGATCCCCTCTCTGTTCCTCTCCCTGATCCCCTCTCTGTTCCTCACCCTAATCCCCTCTAAGTTCCTCACCCTGATCCCCTCTCAGTTCCTCACCTTAATTCCCTCTCTGTTCCTCACCCTGATCCCCTCTCAGTTCCTCACCTTAATCCCCTCTCTGTTCCTCACCCTAATCCTCTCTCAGTTCCTCACCCTGATCCCCTCTCAGTTCCTCACCTTAATTCCCTCTCTGTTCCTCACCCTGATCCCCTCTCTGTTCCTCACCCTGATCCCCTCTCTGTTCCTCTCCCTGATCCCCTCTCTGTTCCTCACCCTAATCCCCTCTAAGTTCCTCACCCTAATCCCCTCTCTGTTCCTCACCCTAATTCCCTCTCAGGTCCTCTCTCTGATCCCCTCTAAGTTCCTCACCCTAATCCCCTCTCTGTTCCTCACCCTAATTCCCTCTCAGGTCCTCTCTCTGATCCCGTCTCTGTTCCTCACCCTAATCCCCTCTCTGTTCCTCTCTCTGATCCCCTCTCTGTTCCTCTCCCTGATCCCCTCTCTGTTCCTCTCTCTGATCCCCTCTCTGTTCCTCTCCCTGATCCCCTCTCTGTTCCTCTCTCTGATCCCCTCTCTGTTCCTCTCCCTGATCCCCTCTCTGTTCCTCTCTCTGATCCCCTCTCTGTTCCTCTCTCTGATCCCCTCTCTGTTCCTCTCCCTGATCCCCTCTCTGTTCCTCTCCCTGATCCCCTCTCTGTTCCTCTCTCTGATCCCCTCTCAGTTCCTCTCCCTGATCCCCTCTCTGTTCCTCACCCTAATCCCCTCTCAGTTCATCACCCTGATCCCCTCACAGTTCCTCACCTTAATTCCCTCTCTGTTCCTCACCCTGATCCCCTCTCTGTTCCTCACCCTAATCCCCTCTCAGTTCCTGACCCTAATCCCCTCTCTGTTCCTCTCTCTGATCCCCTCTGTTCCTCTCCCTGATCCCCTCTCTGTTCCTCTCCCTGATCCCCTCTCTGTTCCTCACCCTAATCCCCTCTCAGTTCCTCTCTCTGATCCCCTCTCAGTTCCTCACCCTAATCCTCTCTCAGTTCCTCACCCTGATCCCCTCACAGTTCCTCTCCCTGATCCCCTCTCAGTTCCTCACCCTAATCCCCTCTCTGTTCCTCACCCTGATCCCCTCTCAGTTCCTCACCCTAATCCCCTCTGTGTTCCTCACCCTGATCCCCTCTCAGTTCCTCACCCTAATCCCCTCTCTGTTCCTCACCCTAATCCTCTCTCAGTTCCTCACCCTGATCCCCTCTCAGTTCCTCACCTTAATTCCCTCTCTGTTCCTCACCCTGATCCCCTCTCAGTTCCTGACCCTAATCCCCTCTCTGTTCCTCTCTCTGATCCCCTCTGTTCCTCTCCATGATCCCCTCTCTGTTCCTCACCCTAATCCCCTCTCTGTTCCTCACCCTGATCCCCTCTCAGTTCCTCACCTTAATTCCCTCTCTGTTCCTCACCCTGATCCCCTCTCAGTTCCTCACCTTAATCCCCTCTCTGTTCCTCACCCTAATCCTCTCTCAGTTCCTCACCCTGATCCCCTCTCAGTTCCTCACCTTAATTCCCTCTCTGTTCCTCACCCTGATCCCCTCTCTGTTCCTCACCCTGATCCCCTCTCTGTTCCTCTCCCTGATCCCCTCTCTGTTCCTCACCCTAATCCCCTCTAAGTTCCTCACCCTAATCCCCTCTCTGTTCCTCACCCTAATTCCCTCTCAGGTCCTCTCTCTGATCCCCTCTAAGTTCCTCACCCTAATCCCCTCTCTGTTCCTCACCCTAATTCCCTCTCAGGTCCTCTCTCTGATCCCCTCTCTGTTCCTCTCTCTGATCCCCTCTCTGTTCCTCTCCCTGATCCCCTCTCTGTTCCTCTCCCTGATCCCCTCTCTGTTCCTCTCTCTGATCCCCTCTCAGTTCCTCTCCCTGATCCCCTCTCTGTTCCTCACCCTAATCCCCTCTCTGTTCCTCACCCTAATTCCCTCTCAGGTCCTCTCTCTGATCCCCTCTAAGTTCCTCACCCTAATCCCCTCTTTGTTCCTCACCCTAATCCCCTCTCTGTTCCTCTCTCTGATCCCCTCTCTGTTCCTCTCCCTGATCCCCTCTCTGTTCCTCTCTCTGATCCCCTCTCTGTTCCTCTCCCTGATCCCCTCTCTGTTCCTCTCTCTGATCCCCTCTCTGTTCCTCTCCCTGATCCCCTCTCTGTTCCTCTCTCTGATCCCCTCTCTGTTCCTCTCTCTGATCCCCTCTCTGTTCCTCTCCCTGATCCCCTCTCTGTTCCTCTCCCTGATCCCCTCTCTGTTCCTCTCTCTGATCCCCTCTCAGTTCCTCTCCCTGATCCCCTCTCTGTTCCTCACCCTAATCCCCTCTCAGTTCATCACCCTGATCCCCTCACAGTTCCTCACCTTAATTCCCTCTCTGTTCCTCACCCTGATCCCCTCTCTGTTCCTCACCTTAATCCCCTCTCAGTTCCTGACCCTAATCCCCTCTCTGTTCCTCTCTCTGATCCCCTCTGTTCCTCTCCCTGATCCCCTCTTTGTTCCTCTCCCTGATCCCCTCTCTGTTCCTCACCCTAATCCCCTCTCAGTTCCTCTCTCTGATCCCCTCTCAGTTCCTCACCCTAATCCTCTCTCAGTTCCTCACCCTGATCCCCTCACAGTTCCTCTCTCTGATCCCCTCTCAGTTCCTCACCCTAATCCCCTCTCTGTTCCTCACCCTGATCCCCTCTCAGTTCCTCACCCGAATCCCCTCTCTGTTCCTCACCCTGATCCCCTCTCAGTTCCTCACCCTAATCCCCTCTCTGTTCCTCACCCTAATCCTCTCTCAGTTCCTCACCCTGATCCCCTCTCAGTTCCTGACCCTAATCCCCTCTCTGTTCCTCTCTCTGATCCCCTCTGTTCCTCTCCCTGATCCCCTCTCTGTTCCTCACCCTAATCCCCTCTCTGTTCCTCACCCTGATCCCCTCTCAGTTCCTCACCTTAATTCCCTCTCTGTTCCTCACCCTGATCCCCTCTCAGTTCCTCACCTTAATCCCCTCTCTGTTCCTCACCCTAATCCTCTCTCAGTTCCTCACCCTGATCCCCTCTCAGTTCCTCACCTTAATTCCCTCTCTGTTCCTCACCCTGATCCCCTCTCTGTTCCTCACCCTGATCCCCTCTCTGTTCCTCTCCCTGATCCCCTCTCTGTTCCTCACCCTAATCCCCTCTAAGTTCCTCACCCTAATCCCCTCTCTGTTCCTCACCCTAATTCCCTCTCAGGTCCTCTCTCTGATCCCCTCTAAGTTCCTCACCCTAATCCCCTCTCTGTTCCTCACCCTAATTCCCTCTCAGGTCCTCTCTCTGATCCCCTCTAAGTTCCTCACCCTAATCCCCTCTTTGTTCCTCACCCTAATCCCCTCTCTGTTCCTCTCTCTGATCCCCTCTCTGTTCCTCTCCCTGATCCCCTCTCTGTTCCTCTCTCTGATCCCCTCTCTGTTCCTCTCCCTGATCCCCTCTCTGTTCCTATCTCTGATCCCCTCTCTGTTCCTCTCCCTGATCCCCTCTCTGTTCCTCTCCCTGATCCCCTCTCGGTTCCTCTCTCTGATCCCCTCTCTGTTCCTCTCCCTGATCCCCTCTCTGTTCCTCTCCCTGATCCCCTCTCTGTTTCTCTCTCTGATCCCCTCTCAGTTCCTCTCCCTGATCCCCTCTCTGTTCCTCACCCTAATCCCCTCTCAGTTCATCACCCTGATCCCCTCACAGTTCCTCACCTTAATTCCCTCTCTGTTCCTCTCCCTGATCCCCTCTCTGTTCCTCTCTCTGATCCCCTCTCTGTTCCTCTCCCTGATCCCCTCTCTGTTCCTCTCCCTGATCCCCTCTCGGTTCCTCTCTCTGATCCCCTCTCTGTTCCTCTCCCTGATCCCCTCTCTGTTCCTCTCCCTGATCCCCTCTCTGTTCCTCTCTCTGATCCCCTCTCAGTTCCTCTCCCTGATCCCCTCTCTGTTCCTCACCCTAATCCCCTCTCAGTTCATCACCCTGATCCCCTCACAGTTCCTCACCTTAATTCCCTCTCTGTTCCTCACCCTGATCCCCTCTCTGTTCCTCACCCTAATCCCCTCTCAGTTCCTGACCCTAATCCCCTCTCTGTTCCTCTCTCTGATCCCCTCTGTTCCTCTCCCTGATCCCCTCTCTGTTCCTCACCCTAATCCCCTCTCAGTTCCTCTCTCTGATCCCCTCTCAGTTCCTCACCCTAATCCTCTCTCAGTTCCTCACCCTGATCCCCTCACAGTTCCTCTCTCTGATCCCCTCTCAGTTCCTCACCCTAATCCCCTCTCTGTTCCTCACCCTGATCCCCTCTCAGTTCCTCACCCTAATCCCCTCTCTGTTCCTCACCCTGATCCCCTCTCAGTTCCTCACCCTAATCCCCTCTCTGTTCCTCACCCTAATCCTCTCTCAGTTCCTCACCCTGATCCCCTCTCAGTTCCTCACCTTAATTCCCTCTCTGTTCCTCACCCTGATCCCCTCTCAGTTCCTGACCCTAATCCCTTCTCTGTTCTTCTCTCTGATCCCCTCTGTTCCTCTCCCTGATCCCCTCTCTGTTCCTCACCCTAATCCTCTCTCAGTTCCTCACCCTGATCCCCTCTCAGTTCCTCACCTTAATCCCCTCTCTGTTCCTCACCCTAATCCTCTCTCAGTTCCTCACCCTGATCCCCTCTCAGTTCCTCACCTTAATTCCCTCTCTGTTCCTCACCCTGATCCCCTCTCTGTTTCTCACCCTGATCCCCTCTCTGTTCCTCTCCCTGATCCCCTCTCTGTTCCTCACCCTAATCCCCTCTAAGTTCCTCACCCTAATCCCCTCTCTGTTCCTCACCCTAATTCCCTCTCAGGTCCTCTCTCTGATCCCCTCTAAGTTCCTCACCCTAATCCCCTCTCTGTTCCTCACCCTAATTCCCTCTCAGGTCCTCTCTCTGATCCCCTCTAAGTTCCTCACCCTAATCCCCTCTTTGTTCCTCACCCTAATCCCCTCTCTGTTCCTCTCTCTGATCCCCTCTCTGTTCCTCTCCCTGATCCCCTCTCTGTTCCTCTCTCTGATCCCCTCTCTGTTTCTCTCCCTGATCCCCTCTCTGTTCCTCTCTCTGATCCCCTCTCTGTTCCTCTCCCTGATCCCCTCTCTGATCCTCTCTCTGATCCCCTCTCTGTTCCTCTCTCTGATCCCCTCTCTGTTCCTCTCCCTGATCCCCTCTCTGTTCCTCTCCCTGATCCCCTCTCTGTTCCTCTCTCTGATCCCCTCTCAGTTCCTCTCCCTGATCCCCTCTCTGTTCCTCACCCTAATCCCCTCTCAGTTCATCACCCTGATCCCCTCACAGTTCCTCACCTTAATTCCCTCTCTGTTCCTCACCCTGATCCCCTCTCTGTTCCTCACCCTAATCCCCTCTCTGTTCCTCTCTCTGATCCCCTCTGTTCCTCTCCCTGATCCCCTCTCTGTTCCTCTCCCTGATCCCCTCTCTGTTCCTCACCCTAATCCCCTCTCAGTTCCTCTCTCTGATCCCCTCTCAGTTCCTCACCCTAATCCTCTCTCAGTTCCTCACCCTGATCCCCTCACAGTTCCTCTCTCTGATCCCCTCTCAGTTCCTCACCCTAATCCCCTCTCTGTTCCTCACCCTGATCCCCTCTCAGTTCCTCACCCTAATCCCCTCTCTGTTCCTCACCCTGATCCCCTCTCAGTTCCTCACCCTAATCCCCTCTCTGTTCCTCACCCTAATCCTCTCTCAGTTCCTCACCCTGATCCCCTCTCAGTTCCTCACCTTAATTCCCTCTCTGTTCCTCACCCTGATCCCCTCTCAGTTCCTGACCCTAATCCCCTCTCTGTTCCTCTCTCTGATCCCCTCTGTTCCTCTCCCTGATCCCCTCTCTTTTCCTCACCCTAATCCCCTCTCTGTTCCTCACCCTGATCCCCTCTCAGTTCCTCACCTTAATTCCCTCTCTGTTCCTCACCCTGATCCCCTCTCAGTTCCTCACCTTAATCCCCTCTCTGTTCCTCACCCTAATCCTCTCTCAGTTCCTCACCCTGATCCCCTCTCAGTTCCTCACCTTAATTCCCTCTCTGTTTCTCACCCTGATCCCCTCTCTGTTCCTCACCCTGATCCCCTCTCTGTTCCTCTCCCTGATCCCCTCTCTGTTCCTCTCCCTGATCCCCTCTCGGTTCCTCTCTCTGATCCCCTCTCTGTTCCTCTCCCTGATCCCCTCTCTGTTCCTCTCCCTGATCCCCTCTCTGTTCCTCTCTCTGATCCCCTCTCAGTTCCTCTCCCTGATCCCCTCTCTGTTCCTCACCCTAATCCCCTCTCAGTTCATCACCCTGATCCCCTCACAGTTCCTCACCTTAATTCCCTCTCTGTTCCTCACCCTGATCCCCTCTCTGTTCCTCACCCTAATCCCCTCTCAGTTCCTGACACTAATCCCCTCTCTGTTCCTCTCTCTGATCCCCTCTGTTCCTCTCCCTGATCCCCTCTCTGTTCCTCTCCCTGATCCCCTCTCTGTTCCTCACCCTAATCCCCTCTCAGTTCCTCTCTCTGATCCCCTCTCAGTTCCTCACCCTAATCCTCTCTCAGTTCCTCACCCTGATCCCCTCTCAGTTCCTCACCTTAATCCCCTCTCTGTTCCTCACCCTAATCCTCTCTCAGTTCCTCACCCTGATCCCCTCTCAGTTCCTCACCTTAATTCCCTCTCTGTTCCTCACCCTGATCCCCTCTCTGTTCCTCACCCTGATCCCCTCTCTGTTCCTCTCCCTGATCCCCTCTCTGTTCCTCACCCTAATCCCCTCTAAGTTCCTCACCCTAATCCCCTCTCTGTTCCTCACCCTAATTCCCTCTCAGGTCCTCTCTCTGATCCCCTCTAAGTTCCTCACCCTAATCCCCTCTCTGTTCCTCACCCTAATTCCCTCTCAGGTCCTCTCTCTGATCCCCTCTCTGTTCCTCTCTCTGATCCCCTCTCTGTTCCTCTCCCTGATCCCCTCTCTGTTCCTCTCCCTGATCCCCTCTCTGTTCCTCTCTCTGATCCCCTCTCAGTTCCTCTCCCTGATCCCCTCTCTGTTCCTCACCCTAATCCCCTCTCTGTTCCTCACCCTAATTCCCTCTCAGGTCCTCTCTCTGATCCCCTCTAAGTTCCTCACCCTAATCCCCTCTTTGTTCCTCACCCTAATCCCCTCTCTGTTCCTCTCTCTGATCCCCTCTCTGTTCCTCTCCCTGATCCCCTCTCTGTTCCTCTCTCTGATCCCCTCTCTGTTCCTCTCCCTGATCCCCTCTCTGTTCCTCTCTCTGATCCCCTCTCTGTTCCTCTCCCTGATCCCCTCTCTGTTCCTCTCTCTGATCCCCTCTCTGTTCCTCTCTCTGATCCCCTCTCTGTTCCTGTCCCTGATCCCCTCTCTGTTCCTCTCCCTGATCCCCTCTCTGTTCCTCTCTCTGATCCCCTCTCAGTTCCTCTCCCTGATCCCCTCTCTGTTCCTCACCCTAATCCCCTCTCAGTTCATCACCCTGATCCCCTCACAGTTCCTCACCTTAATTCCCTCTCTGTTCCTCACCCTGATCCCCTCTCTGTTCCTCACCTTAATCCCCTCTCAGTTCCTGACCCTAATCCCCTCTCTGTTCCTCTCTCTGATCCCCTCTGTTCCTCTCCCTGATCCCCTCTCTGTTCCTCTCCCTGATCCCCTCTCTGTTCCTCACCCTAATCCCCTCTCAGTTCCTCTCTCTGATCCCCTCTCAGTTCCTCACCCTAATCCTCTCTCAGTTCCTCACCCTGATCCCCTCACAGTTCCTCTCTCTGATCCCCTCTCAGTTCCTCACCCTAATCCCCTCTCTGTTCCTCACCCTGATCCCCTCTCAGTTCCTCACCCGAATCCCCTCTCTGTTCCTCACCCTGATCCCCTCTCAGTTCCTCACCCTAATCCCCTCTCTGTTCCTCACCCTAATCCTCTCTCAGTTCCTCACCCTGATCCCCTCTCAGTTCCTCACCTTAATTCCCTCTCTGTTCCTCACCCTGATCCCCTCTCAGTTCCTGACCCTAATCCCCTCTCTGTTCCTCTCTCTGATCCCCTCTGTTCCTCTCCCTGATCCCCTCTCTGTTCCTCACCCTAATCCCCTCTCTGTTCCTCACCCTGATCCCCTCTCAGTTCCTCACCTTAATTCCCTCTCTGTTCCTCACCCTGATCCCCTCTCAGTTCCTCACCTTAATCCCCTCTCTGTTCCTCACCCTAATCCTCTCTCAGTTCCTCACCCTGATCCCCTCTCAGTTCCTCACCTTAATTCCCTCTCTGTTCCTCACCCTGATCCCCTCTCTGTTCCTCACCCTGATCCCCTCTCTGTTCCTCTCCCTGATCCCCTCTCTGTTCCTCACCCTAATCCCCTCTAAGTTCCTCACCCTAATCCCCTCTCTGTTCCTCACCCTAATTCCCTCTCAGGTCCTCTCTCTGATCCCCTCTAAGTTCCTCACCCTAATCCCCTCTCTGTTCCTCACCCTAATTCCCTCTCAGGTCCTCTCTCTGATCCCCTCTCTGTTCCTCTCTCTGATCCCCTCTCTGTTCCTCTCCCTGATCCCCTCTCTGTTCCTCTCCCTGATCCCCTCTCTGTTCCTCTCTCTGATCCCCTCTCAGTTCCTCTCCCTGATCCCCTCTCTGTTCCTCACCCTAATCCCCTCTCTGTTCCTCACCCTAATTCCCTCTCAGGTCCTCTCTCTGATCCCCTCTAAGTTCCTCACCCTAATCCCCTCTTTGTTCCTCACCCTAATCCCCTCTCTGTTCCTCTCTCTGATCCCCTCTCTGTTCCTCTCCCTGATCCCCTCTCTGTTCCTCTCTCTGATCCCCTCTCTGTTCCTCTCCCTGATCCCCTCTCTGTTCCTCTCTCTGATCCCCTCTCTGTTCCTCTCCCTGATCCCCTCTCTGTTCCTCTCTCTGATCCCCTCTCTGTTCCTCTCTCTGATCCCCTCTCTGTTCCTCTCCCTGATCCCCTCTCTGTTCCTCTCCCTGATCCCCTCTCTGTTCCTCTCTCTGATCCCCTCTCAGTTCCTCTCCCTGATCCCCTCTCTGTTCCTCACCCTAATCCCCTCTCAGTTCATCACCCTGATCCCCTCACAGTTCCTCACCTTAATTCCCTCTCTGTTCCTCACCCTGATCCCCTCTCTGTTCCTCACCTTAATCCCCTCTCAGTTCCTGACCCTAATCCCCTCTCTGTTCCTCTCTCTGATCCCCTCTGTTCCTCTCCCTGATCCCCTCTCTGTTCCTCTCCCTGATCCCCTCTCTGTTCCTCACCCTAATCCCCTCTCAGTTCCTCTCTCTGATCCCCTCTCAGTTCCTCACCCTAATCCTCTCTCAGTTCCTCACCCTGATCCCCTCACAGTTCCTCTCTCTGATCCCCTCTCAGTTCCTCACCCTAATCCCCTCTCTGTTCCTCACCCTGATCCCCTCTCAGTTCCTCACCCGAATCCCCTCTCTGTTCCTCACCCTGATCCCCTCTCAGTTCCTCACCCTAATCCCCTCTCTGTTCCTCACCCTAATCCTCTCTCAGTTCCTCACCCTGATCCCCTCTCAGTTCCTCACCTTAATTCCCTCTCTGTTCCTCACCCTGATCCCCTCTCAGTTCCTGACCCTAATCCCCTCTCTGTTCCTCTCTCTGATCCCCTCTGTTCCTCTCCCTGATCCCCTCTCTGTTCCTCACCCTAATCCCCTCTCTGTTCCTCACCCTGATCCCCTCTCAGTTCCTCACCTTAATTCCCTCTCTGTTCCTCACCCTGATCCCCTCTCAGTTCCTCACCTTAATCCCCTCTCTGTTCCTCACCCTAATCCTCTCTCAGTTCCTCACCCTGATCCCCTCTCAGTTCCTCACCTTAATTCCCTCTCTGTTCCTCACCCTGATCCCCTCTCTGTTCCTCACCCTGATCCCCTCTCTGTTCCTCTCCCTGATCCCCTCTCTGTTCCTCACCCTAATCCCCTCTAAGTTCCTCACCCTAATCCCCTCTCTGTTCCTCACCCTAATTCCCTCTCAGGTCCTCTCTCTGATCCCCTCTAAGTTCCTCACCCTAATCCCCTCTCTGTTCCTCACCCTAATTCCCTCTCAGGTCCTCTCTCTGATCCCCTCTCTGTTCCTCTCTCTGATCCCCTCTCTGTTCCTCTCCCTGATCCCCTCTCTGTTCCTCTCCCTGATCCCCTCTCTGTTCCTCTCTCTGATCCCCTCTCAGTTCCTCTCCCTGATCCCCTCTCTGTTCCTCACCCTAATCCCCTCTCTGTTCCTCACCCTAATTCCCTCTCAGGTCCTCTCTCTGATCCCCTCTAAGTTCCTCACCCTAATCCCCTCTTTGTTCCTCACCCTAATCCCCTCTCTGTTCCTCTCTCTGATCCCCTCTCAGTTCCTCTCCCTGATCCCCTCTCTGTTCCTCACCCTAATCCCCTCTCAGTTCATCACCCTGATCCCCTCACAGTTCCTCACCTTAATTCCCTCTCTGTTCCTCTCCCTGATCCCCTCTCTGTTCCTCTCTCTGATCCCCTCTCTGTTCCTCTCCCTGATCCCCTCTCTGTTCCTCTCCCTGATCCCCTCTCGGTTCCTCTCTCTGATCCCCTCTCTGTTCCTCTCCCTGATCCCCTCTCTGTTCCTCTCCCTGATCCCCTCTCTGTTCCTCTCTCTGATCCCCTCTCAGTTCCTCTCCCTGATCCCCTCTCTGTTCCTCACCCTAATCCCCTCTCAGTTCATCACCCTGATCCCCTCACAGTTCCTCACCTTAATTCCCTCTCTGTTCCTCACCCTGATCCCCTCTCTGTTCCTCACCCTAATCCCCTCTCAGTTCCTGACCCTAATCCCCTCTCTGTTCCTCTCTCTGATCCCCTCTGTTCCTCTCCCTGATCCCCTCTCTGTTCCTCACCCTAATCCCCTCTCAGTTCCTCTCTCTGATCCCCTCTCAGTTCCTCACCCTAATCCTCTCTCAGTTCCTCACCCTGATCCCCTCACAGTTCCTCTCTCTGATCCCCTCTCAGTTCCTCACCCTAATCCCCTCTCTGTTCCTCACCCTGATCCCCTCTCAGTTCCTCACCCTAATCCCCTCTCTGTTCCTCACCCTGATCCCCTCTCAGTTCCTCACCCTAATCCCCTCTCTGTTCCTCACCCTAATCCTCTCTCAGTTCCTCACCCTGATCCCCTCTCAGTTCCTCACCTTAATTCCCTCTCTGTTCCTCACCCTGATCCCCTCTCAGTTCCTGACCCTAATCCCTTCTCTGTTCTTCTCTCTTATCCCCTCTGTTCCTCTCCCTGATCCCCTCTCTGTTCCTCACCCTAATCCTCTCTCAGTTCCTCACCCTGATCCCCTCTCAGTTCCTCACCTTAATCCCCTCTCTGTTCCTCACCCTAATCCTCTCTCAGTTCCTCACCCTGATCCCCTCTCAGTTCCTCACCTTAATTCCCTCTCTGTTCCTCACCCTGATCCCCTCTCTGTTTCTCACCCTGATCCCCTCTCTGTTCCTCTCCCTGATCCCCTCTCTGTTCCTCACCCTAATCCCCTCTAAGTTCCTCACCCTAATCCCCTCTCTGTTCCTCACCCTAATTCCCTCTCAGGTCCTCTCTCTGATCCCCTCTAAGTTCCTCACCCTAATCCCCTCTCTGTTCCTCACCCTAATTCCCTCTCAGGTCCTCTCTCTGATCCCCTCTAAGTTCCTCACCCTAATCCCCTCTTTGTTCCTCACCCTAATCCCCTCTCTGTTCCTCTCTCTGATCCCCTCTCTGTTCCTCTCCCTGATCCCCTCTCTGTTCCTCTCTCTGATCCCCTCTCTGTTTCTCTCCCTGATCCCCTCTCTGTTCCTCTCTCTGATCCCCTCTCTGTTCCTCTCCCTGATCCCCTCTCTGATCCTCTCTCTGATCCCCTCTCTGTTCCTCTCTCTGATCCCCTCTCTGTTCCTCTCCCTGATCCCCTCTCTGTTCCTCTCCCTGATCCCCTCTCTGTTCCTCTCTCTGATCCCCTCTCAGTTCCTCTCCCTGATCCCCTCTCTGTTCCTCACCCTAATCCCCTCTCAGTTCATCACCCTGATCCCCTCACAGTTCCTCACCTTAATTCCCTCTCTGTTCCTCACCCTGATCCCCTCTCTGTTCCTCACCCTAATCCCCTCTCTGTTCCTCTCTCTGATCCCCTCTGTTCCTCTCCCTGATCCCCTCTCTGTTCCTCTCCCTGATCCCCTCTCTGTTCCTCACCCTAATCCCCTCTCAGTTCCTCTCTCTGATCCCCTCTCAGTTCCTCACCCTAATCCTCTCTCAGTTCCTCACCCTGATCCCCTCACAGTTCCTCTCTCTGATCCCCTCTCAGTTCCTCACCCTAATCCCCTCTCTGTTCCTCACCCTGATCCCCTCTCAGTTCCTCACCCTAATCCCCTCTCTGTTCCTCACCCTGATCCCCTCTCAGTTCCTCACCCTAATCCCCTCTCTGTTCCTCACCCTAATCCTCTCTCAGTTCCTCACCCTGATCCCCTCTCAGTTCCTCACCTTAATTCCCTCTCTGTTCCTCACCCTGATCCCCTCTCAGTTCCTGACCCTAATCCCCTCTCTGTTCCTCTCTCTGATCCCTCTGTTCCTCTCCCTGATCCCCTCTCTTTTCCTCACCCTAATCCCCTCTCTGTTCCTCACCCTGATCCCCTCTCAGTTCCTCACCTTAATTCCCTCTCTGTTCCTCACCCTGATCCCCTCTCAGTTTCCTCACCTTAATCCCCTCTCTGTTCCTCACCCTAATCCTCTCTCAGTTCCTCACCCTGATCCCCTCTCAGTTCCTCACCTTAATTCCCTCTCTGTTCCTCACCCTGATCCCCTCTCTGTTCCTCACCCTGATCCCCTCTCTGTTCCTCTCCCTGATCCCCTCTCTGTTCCTCTCCCTGATCCCCTCTCGGTTCCTCTCTCTGATCCCCTCTCTGTTCCTCTCCCTGATCCCCTCTCTGTTCCTCTCCCTGATCCCCTCTCTGTTCCTCTCTCTGATCCCCTCTCAGTTCCTCTCCCTGATCCCCTCTCTGTTCCTCACCCTAATCCCCTCTCAGTTCATCACCCTGATCCCCTCACAGTTCCTCACCTTAATTCCCTCTCTGTTCCTCACCCTGATCCCCTCTCTGTTCCTCACCCTAATCCCCTCTCAGTTCCTGACCCTAATCCCCTCTCTGTTCCTCTCCCTGATCCCCTCTCTGTTCCTCTCCCTGATCCCCTCTCTGTTCCTCTCTCTGATCCCCTCTCAGTTCCTCTCCCTGATCCCCTCTCTGTTCCTCACCCTAATCCCCTCTCAGTTCATCACCCTGATCCCCTCACAGTTCCTCACCTTAATTCCCTCTCTGTTCCTCACCCTGATCCCCTCTCTGTTCCTCTCCCTGATCCCCTCTCTGTTCCTCTCCCTGATCCCCTCTCTGTTCCTCACCCTAATCCCCTCTCAGTTCCTCTCTCTGATCCCCTCTCAGTTCCTCACCCTAATCCTCTCTCAGTTCCTCACCCTGATCCCCTCACAGTTCCTCTCTCTGATCCCCTCTCAGTTCCTCACCCTAATCCCCTCTCTGTTCCTCACCCTGATCCCCTCTCAGTTCCTCACCCTAATCCCCTCTCTGTTCCTCACCCTGATCCCCTCTCAGTTCCTCACCCTAATCCCCTCTCTGTTCCTCACCCTAATCCTCTCTCAGTTCCTCACCCTGATCCCCTCTCAGTTCCTCACCTTAATTCCCTCTCTGTTCCTCACCCTGATCCCCTCTCAGTTCCTGACCCTAATCCCTTCTCTGTTCTTCTCTCTGATCCCCTCTGTTCCTCTCCCTGATCCCCTCTCTGTTCCTCACCCTAATCCTCTCTCAGTTCCTCACCCTGATCCCCTCTCAGTTCCTCACCTTAATTCCCTCTCTGTTCCTCACCCTGATCCCCTCTCAGTTCCTCACCTTAATCCCCTCTCTGTTCCTCACCCTAATCCTCTCTCAGTTCCTCACCCTGATCCCATCTCAGTTCCTCACCTTAATTCCCTCTCTGTTCCTCACCCTGATCCCCTCTTAGTTCCTCACCTTAATTCCCTCTCAGTTCCTCACCCTGATCCCCTCTCTGTTCCTCACCCTGATCCCCTCTCAGTTCCTCACCTTAATTCCCTCTCAGTTCCTCACCCTAAGCCCCTCTCTGTTCCTCTCCCTGATCCCCTCTCTGTTCCTCACCCTAATCCCCACTAAGTTCCTCACCCTAATCCCCTCTCTGTTCCTCACCCTAATTCCCTCTCAGGTCCTCTCTCTGATCCCCTCTAAGTTCCTCACCCTGATCCCCTCTCAGTTCCTCACCTTAATTCCCTCTCTGTTCCTCACCCTGATCCCCTCTCAGTTCCTCACCCTAATCCCCTCTCTGTTCCTCACCCTAATCCTCTCTCAGTTCCTCACCCTAATCCCCTCTCTGTTCCTCACCCTAATCCTCTCTCAGTTCCTCACCCTGATCCCCTCACAGTTCCTCACCTTAATTCCCTCTCAGTTCCTGACCCTAATCCCCTCTCTGTTCCTCTCTCTGATCCCCTTTAAGTTCCTCACCCTGATCCCCTCTCTGTTCCTCACCCTAATCCTCTCTCAGTTCCTCACCCTGATCCCCTCACAGTTCCTCACCTTAATTCCCTCTCAGTTCCTGACCCTAATCCCCTCTCTGTTCCTCTCTCTGATCCCCTCTAAGTTCCTCACCCTAATCCCCTCTCTGTTCCTCACCCTAATTCCCTCTCAGGTCCTCTCTCTGATCCCCTCTCAGTTCCTCACCCTAATCCCCTCTCTGTTCCTCACCCTAATCCCCTCTCTGTTCCTCTCTCTGATCCCCTCTCTGTTCCTCTCCCTGATCCCCTCTCTGTTCCTCACCCTAATCCCCTCTCAGTTCCTCACCCTAATCCTCTCTCAGTTCCTCACCCTGATCCCCTCACAGTTCCTCACCTTAATTCCCTCTCTGTTCCTCACCCTGATCCCCTCTCTGTTCCTCACCCTAATCCCCTCTCAGTTCCTCTCCCTAATTCCCTCTCAGTTCCTCACCCTAATTCCCTCTCAGTTCCTCACCCTAATCCCCTCTCAGTTCCTGACCCTAATCCCCTCTCTGTTGCTCTCCCTGATGTACTCAACTCAACTCAACTCAATGTATGTACTCACGGTGGCATTTCAAAGTACTCTTTGTCTTTGTACCTGCATGGGCATTGGTTAGTGTGAAGTGGAGATTGTCAACGAGCAATTAGTATAATAGCACTCCAAAACTCAATCATGTAATATAATATCAACACTGACTTGTCACTTCTGGCTCCTACCAGCCTTGCCGCTGAATACGTGACATGAGTTGTATGTGTGTCAATTAGATTCTGCTAGCAATGAGAACAATGCATTTCATGGCACCTTGAAGGAAGTACATGACTCAGCATGGCTAATAGGTCAGCTGACCCTCAACTGCACCTAGCAGCAGGGAGGGCATAATGTGCCTCATCTCCCCTGTCTCATCCCTCACCTGTCGCATCTCCCCCCAGTTGACAATCATCCCCCAGTTGACAATAATCCCCCAGTTAACAATGATCCCCCAGTTGACAATCATCTCCCAGTTGACAATGATCCCCCAGTTAACAATGATCCCCCAGTTGACAATGATCCCCCAGTTGACAATGATCCCCCCAGTTGACATTTAAATTCAAAATTAAATTCATTGCTCATAGAAATGACATTTTTCGAAAAATTTAAATACAAAAACAAAATCGTTTTTACGCTGTCATTTTATTTGTGTTTTATTAAAACCACTACCTGATTATTGTTTTAACAAAAAATAATTAGAATTTAAAACAAAGCACGATACCTATAATTTTAGTTATAGCACGACTGTACATAGCTACCGGAAGATAAAAACCTAATTAAAAGCGCAAAAGCATGAAAAACGGCTTGACACATGCGGTATTTTGAATTAAAATTTGAGGAAAACATTTTGGTAACTTATAAATAAATAATGAATGAACGGAATATAAACAATTCAAATGGAAAAATATATTTCGCATTAGTTAGATCGACTTTTGTTACAATTGTGAAAATCTAACTTGTTTGATGCAGACGTGTACTAAAAATTAAACAAAGTGTACAAGCAACATAATATATACTGAATATTTGACTTATATAATCTTTCTAGAACGTTATGAATTGGTCGTGATTAGATTTATTAGGATACTAGATGGAATTGATTTGGATTCTAGACGAAATTGATTGGGACTCTAGATGGGATTGATTTAGATTCTAGATGGGATTGATTTAGATTCTAGATGGGATTGATTTAGATTCTAGATGGGATTGATTTAGATTCTAGATGGGATTGATTTAGATTCTAGATGGGATTGATTTAGATTCTAGATGGGATTGATTTAGATTCTAGATGGGATTGATTTAGATTCTAGATGGGATTGATTTAGATTCTAGATGGGATTGATTGGGATTCTAGATGGAATTGATTGGGATTCTAGATGGGATTGCTGTGAAGGTAAGTCTGCTGCTGCTGCTGCTGCTGTTGATAGTAAGCTGTGTATCCGAAAGCGGGGTAGTTAATTTCGTCGTAGTAAGCAGCAATATGCTGCTGCTGCTGCTGCTGCTGCTGCTGCTGCTGCTGCTGCTGCTGCTGCTGCAGATAATGACAATGAGGACATTGAGGACAATAAAACGTGTTTTGAAGGACCCGTTTCCGGCGTGTTTCCGGCGGCCAGGCCTCCGGCGCCGGATGATCGTGACAGCCCTTGGCCTGGAAGTACACAAGGCCATTGTTGGCGTGTCTCCAGAAGTGAGTGACTGGGAAGCCGCAGTGGGCACTGGCGAAGGTACAGACGGCCATCCGGACACTTGGGATTCGGACAGCGAGAGCCTGAGCCAGTGTTTAAGCAATGGATTGAATTTGTGTGGCGCATCCAAATGACTGCGTACATGTATTCTGTCCGTGGACTGGGGAGCTGTGGCTGCGGCTATTCAACCTCTCCCAGAACTCTACCTCTCTCCCCCAGTCTACCTCTCACCCCAAACTACCTCTGTCCCCACTTTTCCTCTCTCCTCCATTCTACCTCTCTCCCTCCACTCTACCTCTCTCGCCCACTCTATCTCTTTCTCTGCAGTCTACCTTCCTCCCTCCACCCTACCTCTCTCCCTCCAGTCTACCTCTCTCCCTCCAGTCTACCTCTCTCCCTCCAGTCTACCTCTCTCCCTCCAGTCTACCTCTCTCCCAGAACTCTACCTCTCTCACTAAGTATGAGATGTGGGATCTATCTATTAGATTGGGATCGGATATGGATTATTTTGATTCAGGATTTAGATTCTATCATGTCCAATCTCTCCGCTCACCGCACTCCTTTCGCCTGGCCTTGTCGCAGATGGCCGGTCTAAGGCAGATCCGTCTAGCTCCGGCCGACTGTTGCTCAGCCGCTGTCGCTGGCGGAAGAGTGCACGCTGAGGAGCACAGCAGCACACCCAGGCAGGACTTCTTCAGCACGCTGACATTGTGATTGTTGGTATTTCGCATTGCCCAGCCGCTGGTGTGTCGGCGAACTTCTTCGATGGCCTCGGCGTAGATAAAGCGGCAGTGCCCGTTAGGCCACTGATTGTAGGGGTCCAAGGACTGCGGCTGAGGGTGCCAATCAAGGGTATTGTAGATGCCTATATGACTGCCAGTGGATAAGAGAGAGAGGAAAGGAGAGAGGGAAGAAGCGGGAAGAAGAGAGGGAAGGAGAAAGGGAAGAAGAGGGAAGAAGAGAGGGAAGGAGAAAGGGAAGGAGAGAAGGAAGGAGAGAGGGTGGAAGAGGGAGGGTGAGTAAAAGGGTTTTAAATATTAGAGGATTTAGAAATGTAAATTGATCTATTTGAGAAAGGTTCTAACAGGTACGAATAATATGACGATTTAAAGAGACGAAAATTAGATAGGAACATATGTACGTGTTTAACTTACAACACTAGCTGTATCCATTGAGATTGGGTTGTATCCTGTATCCTGTAAGCTGTATCCATTAGGGGAATATGCGATACGAATTGTATATTTAAATGGGCGGCATAAATCGAGCGGCATAAATCGAGCGGCAACCAATGAGAATTCGACTTAAAGTGAGTGCTCTATGGTCCTCCTTCTAATTGGTTGCTGGGTTGGACATAGTTTAATTCGATTCATTCTATTCTTCGTTTGAATAATTGATTAATTGTTAAGGGGATGAATAGGGAGAATTGGGTGATATTGGGTTAGACTGCATGAGATTTAGTGAGATTGAGGGACATTGGATTGTTATGGGAGAGAAAGGGTGAGATTGGGTTAGATTGAGTGAGATGGGGTTAGATTGAGTGAGATTAAGTGAGATTGGGTGAGATAGAGTGATGCTGAGTGAGATGGGTGAGGTGGCGTTAGGTGAGGTGGCAAACAAAGCGTTTCTTTAGGGTAGCATATAGATAGCTTACATTGTAACTTGGCTAGCTGTCTAAAGCGGATACATGCACCCACAATATTTTTTCCAACAACTATAAGCAACAAAGCGGAAGCGGCCAAGAGTAATATTAACTGCTTCCTCTTAGAGGCTGTGCCAGACACTGGGACCATGAAGTTTGATAGCCGAAATACAACTGAATCCCTAAAGGTAAATCTATAATTCAAGACAGTGACTGGTAGTTCTATGGGAGACAGTGGGTATCTCGTAGATTTTCTAGGTAGCTAGCTTATAGCTAGAAAGACAGTTACTATAGCAATACTTTATTGCGGAGACTGGCTAGTTTGTCTAGCTATGGGATACGCTGTCTAGATTGATTGTTCACGGGAGACAAGCTAATCGCAAACTCATTTATTCTTACCAGCCCGTCGATGACCTGAGCGGTCAGCCAAGACTCAATCTACGGCCATGAGCTTCTGCTGCAGTTTCATGATGCTCGAACTTCTGGGAAGCAGTCTTAGAATAGACACAAATATCAATGTCATCCGCAGCTTCCGTTTGTAAAAGTACATTTCCGCAGCTTCCAAAATCTGTAAAGCGATAGGTGTCCAGACTAAATAAACACAGCAGTGATAAGAAAAACTAGAGTCCAGACTAGACAAACAAAGCGTTTCTTAGAGTAGCATATAGATAGCTAGCTTATTGTAACTTGGCTAGTTGTCAATAACTGAGACACCCACCATAATTGTTTCTCTGTAACTTTTTCTCTGTTTCCTCTTTCCTCCTTCTCGCCTTAGAAGCCGTGCCAAATAATCGGGCCATGAACTTTGATCGCGGAAACGGAAATGCAACTGAATCCGGAGAGGTAAAACTATAAATCGAGAAAGTGGCTGGTTGTTCTATGGGAGACAGTGGGTAGCTACTACGAGTAGATCAAAATCTTGTAGATTTTCTAGATAGTTAACTATAGCTAGAAAAGACAGTTACTATAGCAACACTGCCTATTGCAGAGAGTGGCTAGATTATCTAGCTATGGTAGATGGTGTCTAGATTTATTATTCACGGGAGACAATGTAGGCTCTTGGAGATCTGGTGATAGAGATAGAGATAATCACAAACCCATTTCTTCTTACCAGCCCGTCGATGACCTGAGCGGTTTAGACGCCTTGGACTTCACCGTGATGCGCCGTGAATTCGTTGACCTCCAATCTTACGACAGCACTACACGACTGAGTTGGTTTCATGATTTTAAATGATTTCCACTCGAACTTATTAACCTGGAAAGTCACCTAGAAAATCCCGGGCTCTATGAGCAATGGGATATTGCATGCATGCGACTTTCCCAGTGCTATTTTTAGAGCAGCACATGAACAAACAGAGCTGGGAATTGCCGTTCGAGCTGAGCATGACAGCTAGGACTGATAAGAAGTTTCTATAGAACGGAAATCAGCGGAGCGGGGATAGAGACGTTTTCTAGCACCGAAAATGTAAAGGAAAGACATGCGTTCACGCATGTACATGTTGGCAATAAAGCTATTTAGAAAGCAGCGAAAAGTGACGTACAGTCACACAGTTTTAAAGCTCACCAGAACTCTAGAGCAGTGTCTCGTTGGCACATTGAGGATCTGGGATTGTCACCAAACTGAGGATCTGGGTTGTCATTAAACTGAGCTTTAAATTTTTACTTGTTGTATACCGACTGAACACATGCGGGATGAAGGCTTAGTTCATTTCGTTGTTTCAAACATTTTAATTAACTAATACAAATCTTAAAACAAATATATGTCTATAAATATATGGTCAGTTAAAGAGTGACTAAGCATGCCAAACTTAACTGGTGCTTACGAGAGAAATCAACTAATGCGAAACTAAAAATTTAAACTCTTTCTGTCTCAAATCTTTTCTTTGATCTCTTTCTGACTTCTCATGCCATTAATGGCATTAATGAAATTAATCGTAATTAAAATTTAAACATTCTACTACATCTCACTACCCCACTTCCCCTCACTCTACTGCATCTCACTACCCCACTTCCCCTCACTCTACTGCATCTCACTATCCCACTTCCTCTCACTCTACTGCATCTCACTATCCCACTTCCTCTCACTCTACTGCATCTCACTATCCCACTTCCTCTCACTCTACTGCATATTACTACCACACTTACTCTCACCCTACTGCTCTCCCTCTCACCCTACCTGATCCCCCTTTCACCATACCTGCTCTCCATCTCACCCTACTGATCTCCCTCTCACCCCACTAATCTAGGGAATCTAGGGATTCTAGGGAAGGCACGGAATCGATTTTGGGACCTCCCTTAATCCAGATTGATCTCGACGAATTTTGAGTCCCTATGCTCTATGATAAATGTAGAGGAAATTGAAAATTAGAAGCAACCATGTTAATTTATATACTAGCTAGCTATTATACTAAGTTGTCATGCAGAGTCATATAATTTCAGTCTACATGTACAGGTCTTTCGGAAAGAATGAGCTATA
This sequence comes from Macrostomum hystrix, assembly GCA_950097015.1. Classification (NCBI taxonomy): domain Eukaryota; kingdom Metazoa; phylum Platyhelminthes; family Macrostomidae; genus Macrostomum; species Macrostomum hystrix. The sequence continues at coordinate 5,165,237 of CATNEN010000033.1, forward strand.
GGATATGACTGAAACAGTATCCTATCGTTTCTACTAATAGTAGCACATGGCGAATTAATCTTCCTCCAAATATTTTCGCATACGAAAAAAAAGTTGGAAAATTTAGTAGAAAATTTCGAAAATGATGCAAACAATATTTCCAAATTTAAGAGCAACTAGACATGTTAAAGGTGAAATAATATTTTTCTGCAACCATAAGTCACGTGTACTACACGAAAAGAAAAAAAAACCGCGTAAAAAGTGATGTTTACAAAACCGTGCGCCCAGGCGGCGGGAGGCGTATAGCAAGGGCGTATAGGAAAATCACTATGCGCCCAGGCGGCGGGAGGCGTATAGCAAGGGCGTATAGGAAAATCACTATGCGCCCCGGCGCCGGCTGGGCGTATAGCGGGGCGCACGGCGCCCCACTCTGCGCCCCAAAAAGCTGTCCCACCGGGTACTGGTAGGTAAATCAAACCCTGGTGAATGACTACTTCGGGTCGATACCCAAAATGGCAAGCCTGCACCTCGCGGGCACACTTTCCCGAGAAATTCTCGGAGAAGTCAACATGAAGCAGAACTTCGCCGTCAGACAGCATCGCCTTGGCTGTGCGAATAGCTGCAAACTGATGTCGCACGCGGTAAAAGTGAGCTGCATACGCAATTAGCAGTGCTTCGAATCGCGCAGATGCGTCCCTGAAGTCAACAGTTTTCTAGAAAATTACTAAAACAAAACATACGACATTCATACAGCCTCAGATGGGCATTCGAAATCAATGTCGAGCCAGCAGTGGAACACAATGGTAAGAAAGAATTATATACTATACATGTACAGGTGTAATTCTCATTACAATATTCACCTACCGGTACACACTGTGTCGAAGAAGAACCGGTATTGCTGGTAACCACGCACCAAGAATAGTACGTTAGACTTCTTGGAGTCGTGTCAACGGGTTGCATGACGGTCCGATCTTTGCAGGCGGTACACCGACGTAGCAGACAATCTGGTTTGTCGATACTGCAGGTCATTTGTTGTAACAATTGGTACTTGTCCCTTGTATTCAGGACTTTCTGTCCGTGAAGAGCCCCAGCTAGCAGCTGCATGTAAAAATTAAGTATGGAAGTGCTTTAAAAAAAGAAGTATGCCTTAAATTGGAGAAACAATTGCGAGAGATTCTTACATCGACATTAGAGCATTGGCTACATAAGCACACCTGACGATTTTTGAGACTTGGCCGCAGCACAAAGAAGGGTCGTAAACAGTAAAACTGTGTCCGACTAATTCGCTGCTTTGGATTCTCGCTAAGAAATTTCTCATACAGCGATTCCACTGTAAAACAGAGATAGCGCCGCTGTGCCTTCTGCTTCTTAAACGTGACGGTTTCTTTTTTCCCTGCCGTGATGCGTGAATTGTCATCTCGGCAGTAGAAGTCAAAGACCGCACGGTGAAGGAGAGATGCTGGCTTGCGGACCTCGGGAAGTACAGCTGATGAATTTCGAACATCCAGCTGCTGTTTCACTGTCCAACGCAATGTCAGCTGCGCGTTTAAGCAGATCTTAAAATGAAACAATATTTTGATGTGAACAAAACTGCACAATACATAATTGGTAAACATGTCTGTATCGTTTCAGCAGGTACCTTCTTTACCAGTGTGGCCGTCGCCCTATTTCGCTTGGTGTGGGCTAGTGATGACACAATATAGTCCTTCGCTTTCAATATGGCTGCCACCCGTGAGCCAGCAAATTTCCATCTATCACTGATTGGCGTTCAAGCTGGAGCTGCACGTATTTCATTGGTAGCCTTAGCCTAGAAAATTGTATGATGACTTATGATGACTGTTGATTTCATGACAAAAAATAGTTTTCTGTGTGACATAATATAGATTTTGATTTATAATTGTAATTTATACTTGTCATTCTCATTGTCTATGTCACTATCAGTCAGTGTCGTTTGGGGACATTTTTTTGCAACCCTGCAAGCTAACAAATGTGAATATAAACGAGGTTGATATGTCGGCATAATCGTCTTTAACCATTGTCATGAATAGGTTGGCGCGATTCGACTTGCAATATACAGTTATTTATTACAACGTGATATAAATTAAGAATGTAAAATAGTGTTAGTTCATACCTGTCTTGTAAGTCTCTTCTCAAGACGAAACACCTTCCTGCGGAGCATGTCCCTCTCCTTGAGAAGTTTCTGACGATTCATCTGACGCTTCTTCCTCTCTCGGTGACGAGCTGCTTCAGAACGATTGTGAGATTCCACCCTGGCTGTTGGCGCATTGTTCACTGCAGCATTTGCGTACTTTAATCTATCGCGGCATGCCCTAACACGATCACGGGTGTTGTTGCGACTGACGATCAGCTTACGTTGACTCCTTGTCTGACACTGCTTAATATATGCTTTTCTGGCAGATTCCTGTCTCTCAGCCCTGCAGGCATCTGGATCGGTTGATAACTTCCTTTCGCGGTACCGACGGTCGCGCAGTTTCTTCTTTTGAATGTCAACTGGCATTCCTGAAAGGGTATACAGAGTGGAAGCAGTGCTGACGCAGGTATGCATAAAAGCCACATTGTCTCACTCTATGCAACCAATAGCATAGAGTACATATATTGTAAAATTTACAAATTAAGTAGTGTAAAATACTTAAATGGTAACATTAATCTGCTGGACATGATAGAATGAAAAATATATAAATCGACTCTCCCTAGTCCTCAAATTTGTGCCTCATAATCCCTTTTAATGGAAGTAGCATAAGCTTATGGGTAGGGCCTATATTTTTACAGTCAATATACATAAACTTTCAATAATTTTAACTAAAATATTTTCAGTTTAGCTGCAATACACTTCTGAGTTATATTTTTATGATTTGAATCTGCAAAATAATTTTGTTGTACTTCATGCACATGCAACTACAACATGTCACGTTTATATGCAATGATCATGCATATTGTAAGCATTTAAGCTTATTCAATTCATTTATTGCAGGCATGATACATTATATATATAGTGTATGCACATTATGGTACACAAAATACTTTTTTGGATTACTTATGTGTCCATAGTAGTATCCCAATGGCATACTATACTACCCCACGTAGTATCCCAATGCTTCATTCTATGCCATATGTTGCATATGCCATTTTATGTCTGTAACAGATACTATTAAACAATAGAGTATATCATAATGTAAAGAATTACAAAATAGGCACTTTCTGTCAAAACAAGATTTTTTGAAAACAGGAGCAGGAGGAACAGTTTTCTTGCACTGGTATGCAACTTGACAAACATCACAAAGTCATTTGAAGGCTGCAAATTATTAACCAATAAATTATAATATGTACTAGCTTTTTTTGCCCGTTGTTTTTGGGGCAGAAATTTAAAGCAAAGCAGTAAGCAATTCACGTCTCTGTATTAACTTTATAGTGAAGGTCACCATTTATATATTTACTGCATTAATGAAAAGTGAAGAGTTTGTTTAAGGGCGTTTTAAGTAAAAAATATGTGAAAAGTTTGTCCAAACAGCCCCCTCTTGATTACTTCTTTAGAAACATGTCTCTTAGCCACTCCTCTATACAGTCAGTGGCAGATCCAGGAATTTTGTTTTGGGGCGGTCTGTCAGGGGAGCGCCATGAGAATCACAGAGGGGGTGCCAGCGGCCGAAAAAGGGCGCCAGGAGCCAAGAAAGGGCGCCAGCGGCTGAAAAACGGGAGCCAGCGGCTGAAAAAGGGGCGCCAGCGGCCGAAAAGGGGCGCCAGTGCTGCGACTGGCGCCCCTGGTGGGGGCATCTTATTCCCATGATTAAAATTTAGGGGGGCGACTGCCCCCCCGCCCCCCCCTAAATCTGCCTCTGTATACAGTATGCATGTACACGCGTATACATAAGGAAAATAGCCATGGCATGACAATAACAATGTCAAAGAAACAAAATTAAACTGTTTCAGAGTTCAAAGTTAGACAGGTCAAGGTCAATTCGTGACTACTTTTCTATTAATTGCTTGCGAGTCACCTCAAGGCCTGGGGATACACCACATTCTTCGTTCTTCCCCTTGGTGCGAAAATGAATAGGCCAGCTGGAGTTCCAACACGGGAGCAGGCGACATAAAGCTGCCCATGCGAGAAGCAAGGAGTCTCCAGGTTGATGCCAGCCACCTTCAGCGACTGTCCCTGAGCCTTGTTAATAGTCATCGCAAAGCACACTCTCACAGGGAACTGCAGTCGCTTGAACTGAAATGGCAGGTCCGTGGGGATAATTGGAATCCGGGGAACGAACACAGACTCTCCTCTGCCAGATCCAGTCATTATCGTGGCCTCAATCACGTGTGGGAAGAGCCGCCTGACTATCAGTCTGGTGCCGTTACACAGCCTTGGCGCATTCAGGTTGCGGAGGAGCATAATTGGTGCCCCAACTTTCAGCTGCAAGTTGTGCGATGGAGTTCCAGGAGGATCTAGAGAGTTCAGAAACTCAACAGGATACTCCACAGCGGTGTCATCAGTCAACGTTGTATCAATTGACTTGTAGGTGAAAACTGCACCTGGCAACTCCTGAAGCAGTTGGCAGTTAATTTCGTTGGCGGCATCATTTCTAGGACACAGAATTGCCCTCTCTGACAGCCAGTCAACGCCAGCCTCTCTCTTTCTTCTATCCCAGGCTGGCTGGAGAGAAATATCGACCGGAGAGCCCTGCGCACTGGGACGCCACCGCACTCACCGCACTCAGTCTCAGTGCTGCTTGGGGGCCAGTAGACAGTCTAGGGGTTTGGGCTGTGTACATTCACGGCTTGAAATACAATGTACAGTCTGGGGCTTCGGCGCCCGGGGAAGGGAGGGGGTGGCTGTAATAAAATTTGGCCCGCAGAGTGGCGGAGGGGAGTTGGGGTGGCTGTCCTCGGAAAACAAAAAGTGACTCACTTTGAGATGATGCAGCTTTGCTCTGGATTGAGTAGAGATGTTCAAAATTGACAGCATTGTTGGAAAACATGTAAAGTGTAAGTGGATCAAATTTGGAGAAAATCTGACGAAGTGGGGCGACGATATGTCGAATTGAGTGATTTTTTGACGATTTTTGAGCAGTTTTTTGCACTTTTGAGCAGGAAGGAAATGATTTTTCGGGAATTTGAGTAGCCTATTGCACTCAGCGTAGGTGGTTTTAGGTATGTGCAAAGTTTGGTGCGATTTGGTTGAGCGGTTTCGGCGTCTATAAAGACAAAAGGTTGCACACACACAGACAGACAGAGTTTTCACTTTTATATATATAGATATTCTATGAAAGGATGTAATTGGGTCCTCCAATAGAAATAAAACATTATAAATCTAATGCTTGATTGGTATGTTCAGAAAAAAGTACAATACATATGCATCTAGGGAGAATAAATAAAAGAAGAGTCTGACATTCTCACAACAGACACAAGAAATTGTATGGTAAAAAAAGTCCAGCAAAATTGGGATGCCCCATTTTTACTCAGTGAAGCTAAAAATATTGTTCTCAGTAGTGGCTTCCACAATGAGAACTTTGACTTTCTAAAGCAAATCTCTAAAGCAAATCAGGCTATAAAATGTGTTTCATTTACCATCATAATCAATAGCGACATTTCAATGTACGTGGAATTACAAACGCACTTAATTTCCAGGCATTTTTATTTCCATACGCTATTATCTTATGCTTAAAATTCTGATAACTAACTGTGTATAACATAATTTTTTCAGTGAGGTCCAGCAAAGTGCTGTTCAAGAACATTACCATAGCTTTGTTTTAATACAGTTACAATCATGCTACCCAAGCGTCGGTTATGTTACATTTGTGGTGTTTTCATGCTTTCTAAAGTGAAGGCAAAGCACATAATTAATATCTAATACTTTGTTCAATACGTGTTGTAGAGTTATATTCATTTTTTATGTCGAAATCTATGCCTTTAAAATGCTTTCCTTTATAGCGACAAAATTTCGGCGTCGGTTATGTTACATGCGGTACGTGCTCACCAAAAAGTTTATGACTTGAAAAAATATCAAACCTCGAAAAAATCTCGACGAGATGCGTCAACCCGATTAGCGCATTGAATTTATGAGAAACATTTACACATTTTAGTAAAGTTCTATTCCTAGATATTCATAAGGAGCGAAGAAACGGCGTCGGTTAGGTTACACGCCGATTTACGGACATCGATTTATCGCTCAGAGAATTTTCATTTTCTGCAAAAATTCGAAAACAACACATAAAGCTCCATCTTTGGAATGCTGTCTTTGTATATTTCATTTGCCCAACAGCCGATTCTAGACTTTTAGTGGAATAAAATAGGATATTAAAAAACAGCTCTTACTACGGACATCATAGTTGCACGCGTTTCGAGAAATAAATTGTCTGCTAATACTAAAACAAATCGGCCTTCAGCTGTTCTTTCTGCTACAAAGCTTTGGGTGACCATACGGTTGGTTTGTATATAAAATTGCCCAATTATATTATTGAGTTAAGAGAATATTTGCACCGGACACATTTCTACAGATTTCAGCAGATCGTTTCGGATTTACCCATTTTAGGAACAAAAGTGTAAACAAACAAAATATAAAATATAGAGTGATTGTATCAGAAAAGCAATGAAATAATTCTTAACTATATGTAAATGCTATTAACGTACAACTTAGTTTTACACTTCTTGCGCTTTACCATTGCTAGTGTTTATTTTCGACTTTGCTTTAAATTGAAGACTTTTTTATTTCGTATAAAGAATCCTAACACTACCGGCGGTGTCGCAGTAATACTTTTTAGGACTTTTGAAGATTTGCAATTTAAGGAAATATTAATTAGCTCTATGATAAAACTGGTTTTATATTTTATTCTTTGTTGCGTTTTATTACTTGAATGAAATAAAGAGTGATTAGGCATTTTTACTTACATTTGCTTTGGAAATCTCAAGTGTTAAACTTTCACCGCATGCTATTCCGAACACTATTCCGCACGCTAGGGCCTATTCAGCACGCTAGTTTTACTTGGTTATTGAGATACCAGATTTCTAGTTCTAAAAAGATTAAATGCTAGCTTTAATCTCGGGGGAGCACCTACTAGTGCTATGTAGAGAGTGCTATACAATATTTGGAAATGCAGGCTGGATTTCATATTTAAATGCTTAAAGTTTGTTACTTTGTTCTCGTGCATTCAGTCTAGAAAATTAGAAAAGACCCATGAGCCATGGCCTGTATGGTGCATAATGTACCAAATTATACAGCTGGTCTTCCTTGACTCATACTTAATGTATGGGATAGCATGCAGTGATAGTTTGACAAATGACATCTTGAGAATCTAGGCCCTAGGGCCTATCAGTTTTCTGATCTGAATTATTTTAGGTACCTATTTTACTGATAAATAACCCATGGGCTACATACACCAAACATCAATTGGTCAAAAAACAAACTTCATGGACCAAAATAACCTAGAAGCTGACACAAACACTGTTGTGTGAGCAACAGGTTTCCTTCTTTGCACAATTTGTGATCATTTTGTTTTTTTGTTGTTTTGATATAATAGACTAGGATAAATATGCCTAATGTACCATAGACATAAAAACAAAAAATATATATAGTGAACATAAAACATTAGAAAGATGCAATAACAATTAAACAACTAAATTTCTCATAAATATTTAATAATATAATAGCTACTGAGGAAAACACAAAATAAATTGCTAGGTTTCTAATTAAGTATTTAACCAAGTCTTGATTTATAGAAGCTCTACTATAGCAGTATAGGCCTATTCATTAAAAATAATAATTCACTCTATTGTATTAGTCATTGTCTTATCTATACTATAGCCAATTATCCAGGCTATGGCTAATGTCATTTCTAATTTTCTAGACTTAATGCACAAAGTAACAAACTTTAAACCTACTCCAACCACATCACAAGTATTTAAGTTCCCTATTCTTAAATTGAAATATAGAAGTAGCAAGTTCTATATATTTATTTATCTTAACCAAAGCAAAACAAAACATATCTGCTTAAAATGTATTTTTAGCTTTTTGTTGTAAGATGTTCTATTTAGGCATTAATATAGTTTAAGCTGCATAACTGTTTTTATTTACTTTGTTTATAATAGGCCCTAGTAATATTGGTTGGTGCCAAAACTTAATACAATTTTATAAAGAGAAATACAATTAAGTGATAAAATATATGAATTTCAAAATCATAGATAAATTCTTTAATATAATAAAGAAAGCAAATAAAACTGAAATTTGAAAACTAAAAAAATGCAAAAATGTGATTTTTTCCATTTAAAATCTTACAATTTAATATATGCAAGCCAGGCCAGCTGGTTTGAGTTGACACTAGATTTGGACCTATTATGCCAACTGGCACCACAAGTCTGACAAAACAATGCACTGTGCTCTGTGTCTACCTTGTAATTTATCTGTGGCAGTGCTGAAGCCATTGTGTTTTAGAGTCAATAGTGTTTCAATACAAGCTATATATTAAAAAGGCCTTGTCATTTTTGCTGTTGGGAAAGTAAATTCTTGGTTCTTTATTCAGGTATAACCCTTATCCTTTATTATGTGATAGATAGTGACATACATGTGCAACCTCCCAAATCTTAGCCAGCCATGCGACATAGTTTTTGCTCTATTTACAACTAAGTTTGCTCTCAGTTGCAACTGAGTTTGTTTCATTGCTCTATTTACGACTTAGTTTGCTCTCATTTGCTCTTTTTTTCTCTCCCCTTTTTTCTATTCTTCACGCCTTCCTTTTTTGTCCCTTGGTCCCCCCTTTGATTTTTTGCGCTTGGTTGATTGGTTTTTGCAACTTACCTTGCTTGGCCCTCGTTTCACCCGGCCGTTTCGGCCGGGTGTTGTGCATGTATGGATAGTGATAAAGACAACCAGATTGATATGCAGAACTCACACTCATACATTACATTTACACCAATCCCTCCTCCTCTATCCTAAGCCACCCAAATAAGTGCAATCCCCACCAGTCTAAATCATAGACCAGCTTTAAAGCTTTTTTGGCCTTTTACATGTTGGCTTATAGACTAGAAAAAATCCTTAGCTGCTAAGCATGGGACTTTCTCTCCCAAAGCCTAAAGATAAGGGAGTTTGTGAAATCAGAGTTTGCAGTTTACATTACTTTTAAGAGATTGCAGAAAGACATGGGCCAGATAAAGTCTTTGTGGGCCAGATTTGGCCTGCAGGCCAGAGTTTATCAACCTCTGACCTGAGCTAGGCCCTATGCTTCCTTTAGAGACAAAAAATTTTAATTGGCTATCATTTCTTATTTCTCAAAGTGCAAGGAACTGTTGTAACATAAAATGTTTGTTGGTTTGATTAAATGAATGAATAAATACATCAAATCAAATAGACAAATAACAATATGATTAATAATATGGCAAACTCCTAGTCTGTGGAGATAAATTATTTTGCTTCTTTTTCCTTAGCAAAACTTATATGATAACTGCTAAAAGGACATAGCCAGCAATTAATAGTAGTGGGCAACCCAGTACTGAAATTTGCCAAGCATCTTTTCTAGGAAAAGGCAGTGCCAGAGGTACTCATTCAGGTGAGTCTGAAACAATGTGTCACTTGTGCCACACATCCTCCAGAAATTGTCACATCAATTATGTGTTTAGGTGGGGTCATTGGGGTCCACAAAGAATAGGCTCCAACTTGGCATTGCAGTTCAGGTGTTGCAAAGCAGCCCACATGTGACCAACTGCGCATGGTAAAATTCAGGTTGCATAGTTCATCAGCATATTCTCAATTGGCATAGGTTGCAATTGTCATAGGTGGCCTAGGTCATTTAGCCATATTAATAGTCACCCATTACTCGTAGGCTGAAATGTGAAGAAAAAGTTGTTAAATAATTAAATGTCACAAAATAAGAGTTTGCCTTTATATATTTTTATTATATGGCTATACATGACATGTAAGAGAAATAGTTTTCTCTCCCTCTAATACGCTCGTAGTTTTCATCAGAAAAGGGAAATAATTTACTATATTTTCCTTTACTGTAACACAGCTTACCTAATTTATCTAAGAACATTGGTAAACTGCAATATGCTGGGTTAAAATAGTAACTTGTAAGCAGTTTGTAATTATATGCTAAAAATGATGGAATCATTGTCATCTACTCTTATAATTTCATGCACTAGTGTAGCTAATATACACAACTATATCTGTACCCCTGGCCATTCATTTTTAAGAATTTTGAAGTGGACAATTTATAATTTTTTTTATTAAACCATAAAAATGTCATTAATAAATACTAACTAAAGGGAAATAATTTTTTCATAAAAAAATCCAAAAATAATTTGGTAACTAAGCACGCATTGTATTATTTTCACAGACCAGATAAAACGTCAGCAGGAGTTGGGCATCTGTGATTACAGTCTTGTGTGTGCTTCAATATTGACTGATTTCTGTAAAAGAAGGACGACAGAACAGCTGACACGGATCTTGATTTATCATCTCTATGAGCCAACGTCAGCAGCAGCCTGCAGCTTCGGCTGCTGCGGCCGTGGCCGCTTTGCCAGCATCGGCGTCTGGCTCGTCGGCAGCAGCCGCAGCGGCTGCCACAGCGTCTCAGTCGCCAAGCCTGCCGCCTAGCCTGGAGGATCTGTGCGTTCGCCTGCTCGCCTCTCGCGGACTTCGCGATCTGGCCGGCCCAGCTGGCGACAGCGTCTGCAGCTCCCGCGTCTCCTTCTACCCCTGTGTGCCCTACTTGTACCCGGCCGTGGCCGACAAGCTGCTGAATGCTCTGGCGGCCGGTGGCAAGCTGACCGACCCGCTGCTAGGCGCCTTCACACCGGACAGATGCGGCCTGCAGTGCGTCCACCTCGAGAACGCTGAGGATCTGTCTCTAGAGAGCCTGAAGGTTAGCAATTGTTATTAAACAGGATTGCTTGCTTGCTGAAGCAAAATAAAATTTACCTTAAGACATTGAGTTCTTAAGATGTTAAGGCATTGGGGAAATTATACGATATGTAATGCAATTCCATTATTGCCATCGTTGTTAGGAAACTAAAGCTGACTGGATCTAAGCATGTTCACATTTGTAATTGCATTGCAACTGTCACGTTTCACTGAACTTTTATTGAACTCCAAAACAGGTGCTGAAGCGGCATCGCCTTCTGCGACTAACCTGCGTGCACCTGGAACAGGTGAATCTGTACTCTCTGGTCAGCTGCCTTTCTGACGCCAGCAAGCAGCAGATGATCTCATTTAACCTGGCTGGCACTTCCATCCTGTGCGACAAGCTGCCAGTGATTGTCTGCCTGTCTGTGTTCCGCAGCCTAGCCAGCCTCAACCTGGCCAGCACTGAGCTCGACTGCAAATGCCTGGAGGTCATCTGCAACGATCTGCGTCACCTGGTCCATTTGGACATCTCCAAGACTGACGTGGTAGACATCTGGCCGCTGAGGCGAATGCGACACCGGCTGAAGTATCTGCGACTGTACGGCGTGAAGCCGAAGCAGGCCGGCAGATTCCTCACTGTACTGTCCGAGCTGGAGAATCTGCTGCTGTTAGACATCAGCGATGACACCAGCCTGGCCAGGTCTGCTCAGCTAATATTATTGCATCTACTATTTCTATGAGTAGTACTAGTCTGTTCGTGTGCTTATGGAGATGTGCTCGCCGATTGATTTGAGTATTAAATCCTGCGACTCACACAACAGCCTTCATGCCTACACAAGCCCCAAATTGGCCCGCACGCAGATCTATTTGGAGTTGCGCTGTGCTAATCATAATTTGCTTTTGATGTAATTGTTTCCCGCGTCTCGGTTTTCTCAGCGCCCTGTCTCCCGCCTCCGGCGCCCATCCGCCGCCTATTTTATCTTCAATTTTAGTAAAAACAACCATAAAAATTGGGCGAGATGACGACAATTTTTTCTCACAATTTATGTAGCTTGGTTGTACGTGTTCTTCTGTGCCAGTGTATGTATGTGTGCCGAAGTCTTCAGCTGAAAATGTATTTTCCAGTGAATTTTCAAGGATTGTTATTTGCTTGATGATCGAGACTGTAGAATTCGCATCCCAGCATGTGTACACAGCTGGGGCCACCCGTTGAAGGTCCAGAAGCTTCGCCTAAATGAAGGCCAGCAGACACCGAAGTCTGAGATGATGCAGATCATTTCAGAATCTTTAATTATTCATTTTTAGGAAAGTTTTCACGTGTTCTAGAATTTCTGGTATTATCGCGTGTCTATTGATCGCTTATCGATCGCCTATTGATCGAATTGCAGATTTGGCAAGCCGCAGATCCAGCAGCAGGTGCGCGAACTGTTCAGCTCACCCAGCTTCCTGCCCCGCCTGGAGCATCTGGACGTGTCTGGCAACAAGCTCAAGCTGGAAATCCCCCTGCTGCGCCAGTTCGTGCTGGCCAGGCCAAGTCTGAAATTCCTCGGCTTCGCCATGGTTGACGAACAGCTGACTGGCGAGCCGGAGCTGCCGGTTGAAATCGCCGGCTTCGACACCGAGGACCAGCTCATCCGCTGTCTGGAGCGTTACAGAGACAGGGAAAACTACATGCAGCAAACTCTGTGCGCGGTGTTCCTGCACACCAATCACATGTTCAACCTGAGAGAGCGCCTCCTGAGGGCCACCTTTCCCGTGCTGCGCAAGTATTCGCACAGGATGCAGCTGCAGCTGGCTGGCACGGCCGTACTGTACAATCTCACCCGCTATCAGCTGAGCTTCAAGCTCAGTCCCGCAGTTCGGAACACAGTCGTAGACCTGGTGCTAAACGCCATGGGCAATTTTCCAAAGCAGCAACAGTTGCAGAAGAATGCCCTGCTGACGCTGTGCAACGATTGCTTCCTGCATCAGGCAGAGTTCGACCGGCTCTGGTGCCTGTCCCTGGTGTGCGACGGCCTGGTGCAGTTCACAGACCAGCACATGGTGCGCATGCTGGTGGCCATAGTCAGCATTGTGTCAGCCAAGGTCAGCAGCCGGGATCTGGCCCTCCTGACCTCCCAGGACCGGCTGTTCGCCCGCCTGGTGGCCCTGGTGCAGGAGCGCCGCCGCCTGCTGCGCTCGCAGCTCACCGACCTGCCCAAGCCGCCAGGCCCGTCAGACCTGGACCCGACGCTGAAATTCGCTCTCAGCGCACTCTGGAACCTCACAGACGAATGCGAGCCCAGCTGCCGCCTGTTTGTTGGCGCCGGCGGCATCGAGGCCTACCTGAAGCTCTTCCGACTGCTGGACTGCGCCGCCGCTGCCGACGCCAGGCAGTGCATCCTGCCAAAGTGCCTCGGCCTGCTCAACAATATCGCCGAAATGCCGGCCACCAGGGAGTCCCTGCTGGATAGCGACCTCATCACTGTGAGTAATTCATGTATTAGTCCCATTCCATCCCCATGGGTAGCACAAACCTTCATCTCTCATCTATAGCCTCATCTCAGACCCCCTACTCTATCCCCCTATCTCCTCATTTTCTCCTATCTCCGCGCTTTCTCCTATCTCCGCGCTTATCCTGTCTTCTCGTTTTATCATACATATAGCTCCTCATTTTATCCTTTCTCCATCTCTCCTTATCTTCTTCCAGTACTTTCTTAGTTCAGCAGTTTTTATTGTGCAGCAGTTTCGAATTCCTCCCGAATATCCTCCTCACCCACTCAGACGCTGAGCCAGCTGCTGACCGACACTTGCCTTAGCGTTGCCTACTTCGCCGCCGGAGTCCTGGCTAACCTCAGCCTCCTGCCCGACCGCGTCTGGCTAGAACGACTCAGTGAGCGGCCTCGCCGTCGCCTCCTGCCAGCTGTTGGCAACGCTGTGCTTTCCTGGTCCTCGCCGGATGCCGAGATGGTCGCCTATCGGTCGTTCCGGCCGTTTGTGCGCCTGCTGGAGCCCGGCCGGCACCCCAGCGCCCAGCTGTGGTCGCTGTGGGCCATCCGGCAGGTCTGCTGCCGAAACCGCCCCACCTACCTGCCGCTGCTGTCGCCCAGGCTCCTGCGCAACATTCGCGCCCTCCTGCCGCCGGAGGCCGCTGCCGCCGCCGCTGCGTCAATGGCCGAGCAGTTGGACGAAGCCGATGAAGACGACGATCGTTACCGCGACGATGTCCCCGCCGATGCTGACGCTGAGGCCGAAGTGGAAGTCAATTCGACGACTTGCGGCGATGTCGACGACGCAGCTGCGGCCACAGCCGATGCGGACCGTCAGCAGCGACTCTGCGTCGCTATCGGCACCCTCGCTTCGGAAATTCTCGCCCTTTTGCGCGCTGGCGATGGCGGCGACACCGAGACTGCCGGAGCTTTAGAGGACCGTCCAGAGTCGCAAGCCGGAGGCAGTGACGATGATGACGATGACGACGACGAGGATAGCAACGTCGAAGACGGCTGCCGAAAGGAGGGCGACAGTGAGTCGTCCAATAGCGGGGGCGCCAAAAATCAGTCAGAGGAGGCGCCTGGCGATGAGGCGGCGAATGAGCAGCCGGAGGAGCTGCTAGGTGCTGTCGGTGGCGGTGGCAGCAGCGGCACAGAATCCTCCGTGCTCAAGTCTTCATCCAGGACCAGTTGTCGGGCCGGCGGGGGAAGCGGCAGCGCGGCCCTGCAATGATCGTCAAGCGCTTCATCGTCGCCGTCAGGTTCAGGTTCAGGCGGCGTGGGCGGAAGCGAGCATCAGAACCAGATAGAAGGCGCCTCAGAATTGAATAAGTTGTGATGCAATTGCTGCAAATCTTCTTTCTGTTTATTCTGCTCTGTCGGACAGTCTTTGTATCGCATTGATTATTGATTGGAGTGTCCCCTCTTATATTTTTGTATGCCCATCGGTGTTGCCTTGGTCACGGATTTGCCAGCACCTTCCCCTCAGTTTCGCCTTGCCTCATCGCCCGCCAACAATGCCTACGGTATCGCTGCTGTGTTGTGTTTGAGCACTCTGGTTAATTTCTGTCGGCACCTGGTACCAGGTTCCTTAGCGGTGGACAAGAGGAGTTTTCGCTCCAGCCTAATTCGTTGTTCATGAAACTTGACTTGTCTTTTTTATTAAATTTGCAACAGAGAATCGTTAATTGTGACTCATCTACAGCTTATCTGATTCAACTATTCAACAATGCTCTCTTCATCTTCGAATTCGTCATTTGGTCTAGTTTTCTCCCCCATTTTATTCCTCTTCTGTAAGCCTAGATCTGATATGAGCTCTCGGCCTGCTCTCTATGGTGTTTATAGCCGCTCTGTGATGAAGTATTTTGTTGTAACAAAGAACTATTCAAATATGACTAAACTAAATTAGCCTAGCAGACAGTAGCCTCAGTAAATATTGGTTTCTCAGATTACTTGTGCAATCGTTGTCTGCTCTTTTACTCTTAAGCCTGGCGTCCTGGGAAGGCTTATATCGATAAATCCGAATGCTCGATAGTCTTCTTTAATTTCCTCGCTACCGCTCCTTATATACTACTTAAAGTGTATTGCTATCAATTTCGGCACGTTTCACATTTTCGACACAGCGACTGTCGAGAATTCAATTGTGCTTTCCTGTTCTTCTCGCTAATCAATGCCGTTCTCATCTATTTCTGTCGGCCTGCCTGCACAATACTAGCCTTGCTTGGTTATATTATTCAAGTAATTGTATTTATCCAACATGAACTAAAACACTAGGTTTTTGGGCCGCAGTTTTTCGTCTGCATCAATGATTCAAGAATAAGCCGACTCTGATCTGTGCAGGGCTGTCCTTCTATGGTCCAAACCGAATTAGCGGCCCTAAGTTTGAGTTTGTCAGGTTCTTTTCTAGTTCGCAACTTGGTGTAACGAGATTTTTTTATTTTTTCCAAACTCCCTCTCCTAATGCTCTTTTGTGGCTACTAGAAGTAGCAACGAGTGATTTTTATTAAGCACTGAATTAATTTTTCTTTTAAAATTCGCTTCGCCTGTCAGATTTGCTTATTTGATGGCCGTTGCTTCTTTACTGCCAGCGAAAATGCGAAAATAATAGTTGATTATAATAAAATATGCTGATATGGTCTCTTAAGACCCGAGGTATGTTCCGTTTGTGACCGGTTTAATTCGTCCCGACATGCTTTGCACTTTTAATCGAAGTGTGCCAAGTTTTATTCGCCTTCTTGTTCATTTTCTGTCATAAAACGATTTATTAGGTCTCACTGAATGACCGATTCTTAGAGTAATCTGCTCACTGAATGACCGATTCTTAGAGTAATCTGCTCACTGAATGACCGATTCTTAGAGTAATCTGCTCACTGAATGACCGATTCTTAGAGTAATCTGCTCACTGAATGACCGATTCTTAGAGTAATCTGCTCACTGAATGACCGATTCTTAGAGTAATCTGCTCACTGAATGACCGATTCTTAGAGTAATCTGCTCACTGAATGACCGATTTTTAGAGTAATCTGCTCACTGAATGACCGATTCTTAGAGTAATCTGCTCACTGAATGACCGATTCTTAGAGTAATCTGCTCACTGAATGACCGATTTTTAGAGTAATCTGCTCACTGAATGACCGATTCTTAGAGTAATCTGCTCACTGAATGACCGATTCTTAGAGCAATCTGCTCTCTGAATGACCGATTCTTAGAGTAATCTGCTCACTGGCCATAGTCAAACTCGCCAGACAAAAGTTACTTTTTAAAAGTCTGTCTGAACTCTCAGACCCCGAGTCAATAGAAGGGACAAATAAGATGGGAGTTCTGGCCGCTTCGCATTGTTGATTGCTTTCAGCCTAATTGAAATTCTATTAGTTGCCAGCTTTTTAATTTGTTTCCTTTTTTCTGGGCAATAAATTACCTTCAGCACTGAAGCTCCTCCTGTGGTCAGGTTTTTGTTTCAAATTTCAATTTTCTTCTCCTGTGGGAATTAGAAGCTGGGAGTTAAAAATTCCCTTTTGGCAATTTCAAGGCTTCGGCAATCAGCGGGATGAGCTGCAGAACTGGCTCTTGCAGGATTTGTGTTTCTCCCCTTCTGGGAATTCGCTGCAGGACACCCGCATGGAGCTGTTTAGTTCACCCAGCCAAAATTTAACACGCATTTTTAGCCCGAAATGGCTTGAATGTCTTCTGCTTTTGAGCTATGTAAATGCCATACAGTGCACAGCATGATCTATTGGGTTGTCATACTGTGCTCAGCCTGATCTATTGGGTTGCCATACTGTGCTCAGCCTGATCTATTGGGTTGTCATACTGTGCTCAGCCTGATCTATTGGGTTGTCATACTGTGCTCAGCCTGATCTATTGGGTTGTCATACTGTGCTCAGCCTGATCTATTGGGTTGCCATACTGTGCTCAGCCTGATCTATTGGGTTGCCATACTGTGCTCAGCCTGATCTATTGGGTTGTCATAATGTGCTCAGCCTGATCTATTGGGTTGTCATACTGTGCTCAGCCTGATCTATTGGGTTGTCATACTGTGCTCAGCCTGATCTATTGGGTTGCCATACTGTGCTCAGCCTGATCTATTGGGTTGCCATACTGTGCTCAGCCTGATCTATTGGGTTGTCATAATGTGCTCAGCCTGATCTATTGGGTTGCCATACTGTGCTCAGCCTGATCTATTGGGTTGCCATACTGTGCTCAGCCTGATCTATCGGGCTGCTATAATATGCTCAGTCTGATCTATTGGGTTGCTATAGTGTTTATACTGTGCTATACTGCGGCTCCTGCACGGTGAAGTAAATTTGCTGAAGCAGTTAAACTTGTTACATGCCCAAGCAGGCAGCAGCCATGGATGCTACTTCCCTATAAGAGCTCTATTCTGATCAGTTAGTCAAAGAGCCGGGCAGACATTCTGCCCCCACCCAGACTATGGGAATATCTGCACGGGCTCTCAAACAACCGGCCTTGACCAACCTGATGCCGCGACTCTTACGGAGATGGAGGAGGAGTCTGTGCGTTGCCTCAGGGCAAACTGACCAGCCCTGCAATATGCTGGAGTGCCTTGATGGCTGCCTACCCTGCTGCCGCTTGATTGTGCTGCACTGAAGACTCGATGAAGCAATCTTTGAATTAAAGAATCATACCCAGTCAGCGCTTCCTGCTTCGCTACTTTTGATACTTGTCTCATCAGCTCTCTCACTGTCCAACTGCTCACTAACTCACCTGTCCACCTGCTGTCTCACTCACCTGTCCTCCTACTGTCTCACACACCTGTCCACCTACTGTCTCACACAACTGTCCACCTGCTGTCTCACTCACCTGTCCTCCTACTGTCTCACACACCTGTCCACCTACTGTCTCACTCACCTGTCCTCCTACTGTCTCACACACCTGTCCACCTACTGTCTCACAACTGTCCACCTGCTGTCTCACTCACCTGTCCTCCTACTGTCTCACACACCTGTCCACCTACTGTCTCACTCACCTGTCCTCCTACTGTCTCACACACCTGTCCACCTACTGTCTCACACAACTGTCCATCTACTGTCTCACACACCTGTCCATCTACTGTCTCACACAACTGTCCACCTGCTGTCTCACTCACCTGTCCATCTACTGTCTCACACACCTGTCCACCTGCTGTCTCACTCACCTGTCCTCCTACTGTCTCACTCACCTGTCCACCTGCTGTCTCACACCTGTCCACCTGCTGTCTCACTCACCTGTCCTCCTACTGTCTCACACACCTGTCCTCCTACTGTCTCACACACCTGTCCATCAACTGTCTCACTCACCTGTCCTCCTACTGTCTCACACACCTGTCCACCTACTGTCTCACACAACTGTCCACCTGCTGTCTCACTCACCTGTCCATCTACTGTCTCACACACCTGTCCACCTGCTGTCTCACTCACCTGTCCTCCTACTGTCTCACTCACCTGTCCTCCTACTGTCTCACACACCTGTCCACCTGCTGTCTCACTCACCTGTCCTCCTACTGTCTCACTCACCTGTCCTCCTACTGTCTCACACCTGTCCACCTGCTGTCTCACTCACCTGTCCATCTACTGTCTCACTCACCTGTCCTCCTACTGTCTCACACATGTCCACCTGCTGTCTCACTCACCTGTCCATCTGCTTTCTCACTCACCTGTCCATCTACTGTCTCACTGACCTGACCATCTACTGTCTCACTGACCTGACCATCTACTGTCTCACAGATATGTCTGCCTGCTCAGTTATATTTTGTAGCTGCAAAGCAGAGTGAAGAGGCATGACCTGGTCTAAAATTGATGGAAAACTTCGTTTTCTTTTACTTTGATTTTAAACACGAAGCACTTGTTGCAGAACAGAACAGAATAACTTTTAACAGAAAATATACAGGCGTAATGCATGATTATCAGGATTACAGTGCAAAAAGCAAGACTGCAATTAAGATGGACTGTTTTTAATGGAGTAAGTGGCTGCTTCACCCACTCCATACACAGTGAGGTGCCCGCTGCCCTTCACCCACACTCAGTGAGGTGCCCGCTGCCCTTCACCCACACTCAGTCAGGTGCCCGCTGCCCTTCACCCACACTCAGTGAGGTGCCCACTGCCCTTCACCCACACTCAGTGAGGTGTCCGTCACTCAGTGCAATGGCAGTATGAAAATACCGAAAATTTTCGTATAAAAGCAGTCAGTTATTTTAATATATTGAATTAAAACTGCGTTGCCATGACAACCACCGAGTCCAGAGAGTCGCCCAGCAGAGGCGGCGGCGGTGGTGACGGCGGAGGCAGTGCAGTGAATGGCGTAGGCAACAGCGGCGCCGCAGCAGTCGCCGTACCCCGAGTCGAAGAGGACGACGCTGCCGTCGAAGACGGCCCAGCCGAAGCCGTGCCGTTGCCATGTCGACGTCGCCTGGCAGCCCGACTTCGCGCTCGCATTCTCCGACGGCCGAGAAGTCGAAGCCGCAGCACCTGGAAGACGCCAGTCACCAAGGCAAGGGCCACTTCCAGCACTTCGAAGAGGCCGACGAAGCTGACGCCGAGGTACAGTCCCAGCTGGCCGCCAATATCAGACATGAGCTGCGAGAACGGGAACTCGGCCGTCTCGACCACCATGTCCGAGTAGATGCTGCGGGCCCGCAGCTGCAGGTCTGAGCAGTCTGTGCGCAGCAGGTGGCTCACCGCCTGCACGGACATCGCCTGTGCCTGGTCTGCCAGCTCCGACTCGTTCCGCTCCGGATGCATGCGGCTCAGCACCTGGAAGGCGGCCTTCTGCGAGGGTCAGGCAATGGGGGTGGGTGGTGCACACTCTCCCTCTCTTCGCTTTCTTTTCGACTTGAATCAGGACCCGTCACTCCTCAGGACCCGTCACTCCTCAGGACCCGTCACTCCTCAGGACCCGTCACTCCTCAGGACCCGTCACTCCTCAGGACCCGTCACTCCTCAGGACCCGTCACTCCTCAGGACCCGTCACTCCTCAGGACCCGTCACTCCTCAGGACCCGTCACTTCTCAGGACCCGTCACTCCTCAGGACCCGTCA
Source organism: Macrostomum hystrix (assembly GCA_950097015.1). NCBI lineage: Eukaryota > Metazoa > Platyhelminthes > Macrostomidae > Macrostomum > Macrostomum hystrix. The sequence goes on from CATNEN010000033.1 coordinate 5,185,558, forward strand.
CTCCTCAGGACCCGTCACTCCTCAGGACCCGTCACTCCTCAGGACCCGTCACTCCTCAGGACCCGTCACTCCTCAGGACCCGTCACTCCTCAGGACCCGTCACTCCTCAGGACCCGTCACTCCTCAGGACCCGTCACTCCTGCTAGTCAATCATGCTACTCAGGACCAGTCAATCATGCTACTCAGTACCAGTCAATCATGCTACTCAGGACCAGTCAATCATGCTATTCAGTACCAGTCAATCATGCTACTCAGTACCAGTCAATCATGCTACTCAGTACCAGTCAATCATGCTACTCAGTACCAGTCAATCATGCTACTCAGTACCAGTCAATCATGCTACTCAGGACCAGTCAATCATGCTACTCAGGACCAGTCAATCATGCTACTCAGTACCAGTCAATCATGCTACTCAGTACCAGTCAATCATGCTACTCAGTACCAGTCAATCATGCTACTCAGTACCAGTCAATCATGCTACTCAGGACCAGTCAATCATGCTACTCAGGACCAGTCAATCATGCTACTCAGTACCAGTCAATCATGCTACTCAGTACCAGTCAATCATGCTACTCAGTACCAGTCAATCATGCTACTCAGTACCAGTCAATCATGCTACTCAGTACCAGTCAATCATACTCAGGACCAGTCAATCATGCTACTCAGACCTGTCCTTGTTGCAAGCTTTCTTTCACCGAAGTCAGAATCGAGTCCTATATAAGATTCCATGGGTATCAGGTACCAAGTCATAATTATTATTTTAATCCGAAATCTTTAACAAAATCATTAATCCTTGTACGCCCTACGTGGAAAATTCTCACTTGATTGTCAATTATGGTAGATAAATTAAGCTTAGGAAAAGCACGGTGTGAACTTATCAATAAATCAATGCACAATGAAAGCTTAGATTTTGCGACATTCTTTGTCTTTAGTCAGCGACGCCAGAAATCCGTTGAATGGACGAGCCCGACGACATGAATTTTTGAAAGTGCAAATCCGCAGCGCTGAGACGGCATCGATCACGCAGTCAGCCGCCTGAGCTGGCCAGTATTGATTCGCGCAGACTTCTTAAGTCCCCTGGCCAAAATTCCCCCATCCACTAGGGGCAGTGGAGACAGCAAAGCTTAATTGATTTCTATGTGAGCTGGCCGCGCTGCTGCTCTAATCTTAGAGATTCCCGGCTACTCTCGGCGCAGATAGCATTCTCTGATCCTCGTAGCACGGCTGCCACCGGCGACTTGGAGCTGAGCGATGCTTTTTAATGCCGCTGTTTTGGGTTTCCGAAGCCTTGTATGGCTTGTGAATAATAGCTTACAGCCTCTGCCCTGCCTGCCCTGCCTGCCTGCCCTGTCTGCCCTGCCCTGCCCTGTCTGCCCTGCCCTGTCTGCCTGCCCTGCCTGCCTGCCCTGCCTGCCCTGCCTGCCCTGTCTGCCTGCCCTGTCTGCCTGCCCTGCCCTGTCTGCCCTGCCTGCCCTGCCTGCCCTTCCTGCCTGCCCTGCCTGCCCTGCCCTGCCTGCCCTGCCTGCCCTGCCTGCCCTGCCTGCCCTGCCTGCCTGCCCTTCCCTGCCTGCCCTGCCTGCCTGCCCTTCCCTGCCTGCCCTGCCTGCCTGCCCTTCCCTGCCTGCCCTGCCTGCCTGCCCTTCCCTGCCTGCCCTGCCTGCCTGCCCTGCCTGCCCTTCCCTGCCTGCCCTGCCTGCCTGCCCCTCCCTGCCTGCCCTGCCTGCCCTTCCCTGCCTGCCCTGCCTGCCCTGCCTGCCCTGCCTGCCCTGCCTGCCTGCCCTTCCCTGCCTGCCCTGCCTGCCTGCCCTTCCCTGCCTGCCCTGCCTGCCTGCCCTTCCCTGCCTGCCCTGCCTGCCTGCCCTGCCTGCCCTTCCCTGCCTGCCCTGCCTGCCTGCCCCTCCCTGCCTGCCCTGCCTGCCCTTCCCTGCCTGCCCTGCCTGCCCTGCCTGCCTGCCCTGCCCCACCCCCTCCGCCTTCTCCGCCTACGCCCTGCAGTGAGAAGGAAGCGCTTTTTATCCTTTCTCATATTTTCCCACGTCTCATCTGCCTTGCAGTTCCAGCTGAAAAATTCCATCATACTAATATACATTAAGCTGAAGGCAGGTGAGAAGGCAGGTGAGAGTCAGACCCAATCTCATTGGCAGCAATATCCAATTCCATCCGTTCAAGTGTTTCGGCCAGTCACCACTGAAATCAAGTCCCACATGGCGAATGGCATCGCATACGAACGAGTTCAAGTTGAAGTGAGAGAAATTTCGATATTTTGCGTACAATTAATTCATTTGCATAACTTCTCCCTACATTCAAGTACCGCAGTATTCTTTTGTGACTACTCGTAAGAGATGCACTTTTGAAAGATGGCTTTTCAAGTCACGTGACACAACTGAAACTAAACGAAATAGCGGTTTATCTGAGCTCACCCGCATCAGGTCCAGCCTGGCCGGGTTCATCATCTCGGACCAAAGTTCGGGCCACATGTAGTCCGAGCCCTCAATGATGTACTCCGTGTGGACGCACAGGCCGTCCTTCACATGGCCGCACTGGGCAGCCAGGAGGGCTTGGAAGAGCTCCTCGTTGGAGAAGTGCCAGTACACTGCGGCCAGGCACCTGGCGTTTGCTAGCAGCTGGTCGCGGCTGAAGGCGCTCATGTTGAAGCAGAGCCTTGGCGTGGAGTTGTCGAACTTGAATGCCGGCAGGAACGGGCTGTGGCAGCTGCAGTTGGTGAAGTATTGCCTTGCGGACACCAAAATCTTGCACAGGTCGTAGTCCAGCTTCACCGGCCTGGCCTCCTGAAGCGATGTGTCGTACAATTCAACGAATTCCTCCCGCTCTCGACAGTTGCGCTTCTGGCGCAGCAGGTGGCTCACAACCGCTTTGAAGTTGACCCGCTGTGAATGGCCAGGAACAATCATGATGCCCTCGTCTGTTGGCAGCGTGCCGGGATAGTGGACGAACAGGCGCGTGCCCTGGTGCGAGTAGGCCGAGTTGAATAGCATGTACGAGTGAAAGTCGTTCAGGATGACGAAAAACAGGCCCTGCAGGTGGTGATGGTTTGACTGGTTCTGGAACATGCGGCTAGTGTGCAGGGTGAGGCAGGGCGTGCGGTAGCGGTGGAAGTTTGTGGTGGCCGTCAGAAACTTGGCGGGCAGAGAGTCCAGCTGCTCCACGCTGGAGTCAACCTGAACATTTAGCGAGATGGCGCGCTGTCCAGTGTTGTAGCCCACGGCAGCCAAGCTCTTCTGTATGCCCTCCAGGGTGACGATCTGCACGGTGGACAGAGCCAGGGTGAGGTTCACCAGGATGAAGTCCTCCAAGTCGGCCTGAGTCTCCATGCGGGCGCGATCGCGAAACAGGCGAAAAAACTGCAGCATGTCTTCGGAGCGCTGGAACAGCGAAGCGTTGGCCAGGGCCTCCTGCCACTTGGCGTTGGCATCGCGCCCTGACAGGCTCACCGGCACGTTGTTGCAGAAGGTCAGATCTGGCCAGTCCATCAGCACGGCGTTAGGAAAGTAAGAGGTTAATAGCGGCAAGGAGCGGAAGTGGTCCAGCGTGAAGGAAACGTTGTAAATGAAGGCAACGAGGCCTGTGAGGCACAGGGTGGCCCAGAAGGCCTGGCCCAAGCGGCTGTGCGAGTTGGACGCGTGGGCGAGGCCGTGTACAGTGGAACGCTGGAAAACAGCTGTCAGCTGGTGCATTGTGACTATACAGGCTGGCACTTCGGGAGAGCTGCTGTTTATGTCATGGATTTGCTACCGTATTAGTAATCGGCCCTTAATTAAAAAGAGGATACGAAATGTCTGGTTCTTGAGTTACATCTCTGTATAGGACTCCCCTCTGCAACTGTATTTCTGCCTATCCGACACGCGCTTTATTGGTCCAATTCTTTCTGCCAATCGAATCCAATATTGTGAGCTGGCGCGATAAAATGGCTATTATAGACGACTGTGTCTCTACACTCTACAGTTTACGGCACATTTTAATAATAGCCGTAGCTGTCAATAACTCAAGCTGTATGATGCGATTATCAATTGAAAGCTTTTTGATTTAGATTTTATTTTAATTTTTTGTATCAAATTCTAATTAAAAAAACTCATTCTTAGTATTACGAAAGCATGCACTTCAATAAAAACGGATACTTAAAAAATATAGCACTAGCTAATCCCTGTTCTTACAATTTCTCAGAAAGTGCGAATTGGTGCGAATTGTTCAGTCTGAGGTTCAATAAATTATAATTAGCAAGAAGTATTAAATTAAAAAATTCACATTTTCTTGAATAGCAATCACTACTTTTTCTACCAGTTCCGCTTATAGAGCATTGATTGACCGATAGTTTTCTAAAAAGACCGGAAAATATACGTCATGTGCCAATTAGGACAGTAATACTAAAACAAATAAAATGACGCGCTATGCCGATCAGATAATCAGTCACATATAAACGATGCAAACATATAATTAATTAGTTAATAAGTCTGCTACAAACATTAAAAACAATGGACTACTTGCTTTTGCTTAAATTTTAAAACGATTTTCATTCGTCGAACAATTTTTTTATTATTGATCTTACTTGCCGATTACACTAATTCGCGTCGTGTATCGGCATTTAATGTTTATTACCTATTTCTAACTGGGGATTGCCTACATAAAGAAAAGTTCCGGATAAACTTTTGTGTTTTATTAAAAGTATAGCTAAACTATTATAGTTAAAAAAGAATGTAAAGCATGTTTTTTGTTACACACGTGATTCTGTTAGGTATTCAGTTTTTGTTATTTACAGGCTTAACTTACATTGCTGTTCTTGTTACATTACATTACAGGCTTGTTACTATTAGTTCTATGTGTGCGTTATACCCACATCGAGCACTAAGTGTGCATGATGAGAATTGGGTGTGAGGCAAGTACACACTAATGTCACTAACCATGCACACATAATTTGGCAGGCAAAACAGATGCACACCCAACATTTTTGGCATATTCTACATGATCCTGACTAGAGTAATAGAATTCAACAATGCTAACTAATTTTAGCTTGCCCATGGCACCTAGAACACAACACAATGTGTTCAACTGTGCCTGTCTTTGGGGCCCGTCCATGTCTGTTGTTGGCTACCCACAAGTGTTTTTTCAAGCAGCAGTTAAGAAGGAAAAGCACACATACCAACACTATATGCTTATGGCTTTATGCTCCTGCTGTGCTTTAGAAAAATCAGAGAAGCAGACCATAGATTGTCAGCTTTTTTCTATACAGGTAGCTTGTCCTAACCTTATTTATAGCATTGCAAATGTACTTTTATACTCTAATTTGTGGCATAAGTATGGTTTTGTTTGTTAAACTCAAATTCGGCCAAAAAAATCGTCTATGGCCAAAATAAACCCCATGGTCGGTGGTGCTGACATGGCAGTTTAGCTGGTGAGGAGCACGTTTTTTTAATTCAAATCAGATACTTTTTGATATGGCTGGCAGATGCCCATCAGCACCGATTGTCCTCATCCCTGCCAACGAGGTGGAGAACCCGGCCATGCTGGAGCACCCCCATGCGACCTACGATCCATACATGCTGTCACAGTGGCTGGCGATGAAGGTGCAAGGGCCACGATGCACTTCCTTGCAAAGTACCACCTAATTGCGAATAGTCGCCAATGCTGCGGACAAGCTATGAAGCTTCAGCGCCGGCAAGTAGAATGGTTTATAGATGGTTGGGCCTAGAGTTGTAACACCTGCCATGGCCAATCTTCAGTGTGAAAGGGCTCCATTTTTGACGGTAGCTAGCTTTAGGTAGCTTCTACCCAAAGGACATTATTCTGACATTTCTCCATGTTACATGTTATCCTTGTTACGCCAGTTATCGTTTTTCGCGCGAACAAAACCATACTTATGCCCAATTTGTTTAAACTCTGAAAATTAGCATTTTGAACTTCTTTTGGAGCCTTTAATTCAGAATTTCTAAAAGTAAAGCAAGCTATCAGTTTTGGCTTAAAGTTTTTTCGCTTTAGGAAAATTTTCTGAAAGTAGGGAAGCAAATGCCTAAAATCTTTAGTAGTTAAGCATGAAATTTTATTTTTATTACACAGAAAAAGTTGTCTGTCTAATGCTTTACTAAGAATAATAAAATTATAAAGAGGGCTCCTATCAAACCATAAGACATTATAAAAATGTATTGACTAAAATGCTTAAACACACTTGAGTCCATTCTTTGGACCACAACTAATATGTCATCATAATTCAAAAAGAAATTAATAAAAATGAATACCTAAAATTAAATTAGTTAATTGTCAAAGTCAATCAGATTGTACCAAGTCTACCTAGATGCCTTCAAAAAAGAAAATGCCATAGTCAGAATAGTGGTAGAGTGTGCACAGGAACACATTTTTGTGTTTTTGTGGTTAACCTAAATATTTTAGCATTTAATTTAAATGCTAAAATATAAAAATTTAATGTTGTGACAATATTGTAGGACTTATTTGGGACTTAGTTTCTTAGAAAATCCTTCGAATGAAGAAAAAAGTTATTAACTAATAATGATGATAATAATGAAACTAATATTCCTAAAAATTCAGATAATATAATTATCTTTTTATCTTTTGTAAGATAATACAACAATTTTTTTGATAATATAATTATAGTTTTTTTGTATATTTAGTATTATAATAATATTTTATAATAATAGTTTAACTATAATTCATTTTATGAATGTGCAGTCATTGCCAGCATTCACTGTGGTGACAAGGCAATAGAGGATACAGCCCTATATACTGAGCTTGCTAGTCCTTGTGTGGATGTGGGCTTAGTATAAAATGTTTGCAATCTATTATGAGGATTTGTTGAATAATATTGTGCATTTTTTATGTATTTAATATATAATGTTATACACTTTATTTAAATATCTAAATAATAAATACTTCATTTAATTAGGAGCCTACATAAATTGCCTAATTTATCTACCATTATCACATTTTAAAAATATTGATATTCAGTTCAGTATTTTATTGATAACTAAAGTACAAATAAATATTAAAAGAAAATCAGTGGACAGCAATTCAGCCTGCAAGCTGAGGAGCATGAATTAATTCAGCAATGATGCTGAGGGATTGCCTACCTACATGTCAGTGACAAGGTGGAGATGAATAATTGAGATAATTGTATGAATAATATTTCTTATTAAGAAGACAAAGGAAATATTAGTGAGCTTTAATAAAATTTCTAAAAATGTGTTAGCTAGCTTGCTAAAGTTTCCCTCATACTTTTGGATTCCTAGAATTATTTGCACTAATTTAAACTAGCCTTAATAAGAGTAGAAATTGGTCATACTTTTAAAGGCTGTTTGTTAGTAAAGAAGCAAAAAAGTTTTTTTAATCTTAGCTATCATTATCTAATTTAGCAGGCATTTTTTGCTTGAAAGATGTCTGAAAGTATATCACAATTATGCTTTCAAGCCTCATTTTCTGCTGCAGTTCAAAGTGCCACAGAGCTTGTGTAGCATGAGTCACTGAACATAAAATTCTTACATATATTCCAGCTACACAAGACTCTGTAAACTGCTTAGTTTTCATTCTGTTCCAAAAAACGTGAACAGTTTCACTATAAGCAAGCAATGGAACGCCGATTCATTTCGGAGAAACAATTGGCTGACATCGCCGAGCAGCGGAAGAAAGACCGCGGCCAGGCTGCCGACGATGAGGAACCCTACGATCCGCGATCGCTCTACGAACGGCTGCAGGAGCAGAAGGATAAAAAGCAGGCCGAATTTGACGAGCAGCACGCCATGCGTAATCAGGTGCGAATTTCCTTGTCTTCATTTGCAATATTAGTTTATTATTGGCCGACGCAGCGCTGATATTGACTAGTCGAAGCAGGCCCAGTACAGTACTCTTACACCGGCAGTTCCGCCTAATCATCTACTTACTAGGTTACTAGTCCGGGACCCGGGAGAAATATGACATAGGATAGATGAGACAGCTAAGAGATTAGGCATAGGAAAGATAAGCCATGTAAGTTGAAACAAGATAATCAAATTTCAACTTGACACCCAGCCATGAGCATCTTACCCTTCAGCATTTATTGTTTCCCGCCATCCAACTGGCGCTCAGGTGTCTCGCATCACCGAAGACGAAGCCCGCTTCCTGTCCGAAGTAGCCGAGCGTCAAATTGCCGAGGAGCGCCGGCGTCGTGATGAAGACCGCGCCATCATCGAGGCCTACAATCGGGCTGTTCAGAGTCGTAAGCCAGCAACTGGCGCTGAGCCGGCTGCTGACGGCACCCCGACTCTCACAGTGTCCATCTCCGTCTCAGCTAGCAGCGGGCCCGGCCCGGTGGATGCCGCCGGTACCAGAAAGACCAGCTGTCAGCGCAGCCTGCTTGGCCGGGCCGTTGCTGTTAAGCGGAAGCTGCCAGCCTCCGGTGCAACTGACGAACCGCCGAGTCAGCTGCAGCCGCCGAAGCAATCTCAGCCTGAGCTGGCAGCAGCTGCTGCTGATGGCTCTATAAAAGAATCAAGCCGGAGTCATGCCGTACCATCCTTGTTAGCCGCATATAGTACTGACTCAGAGGACGAGGGTTCGAATCCGGGCTCTGAGAATGAAACAAATGCGGATAAAAACAAGGCTGATTCGTGATTCACAAAAATATGACCTTTTGCATTTCCTACTGCACTCCAATTTACTCATTTGTTGGATTATTTGAGTGTACATACCTACTTATCACTGTACAGTTTATTAATAAACTTTTATTAGTAATTATTAGTAAATGTTTATTAGTAAAAGCGCGGTCAGCCTTCATAAGCTTGCTCTCTTTTACTTTTTTATTTCTGTCCTTTTTCCCATTCTAGGCATGCTGAGTGATATGCGGCTAATGCAGTTGCAGAATAGTTTTGCTTGCGCATTTCCTGCGCGCCGGCGCACACACTAGCCCAGCTGATTCGGGCGGGTGGCACGCGGATGCAATAAATGCCTATTTTATTTCTCCTATTGATTTTGATTTCCCAATCGCTTCTCTTTCGTCATTCTCTCTGCCCCGCTAGCTGTAGGAAGTGGATTGAAATGGGATCAATTTAAAGAAAATCCTGAACAGCTCAGTCGGTATGAGTAGGGCGGCAGCGCTAGCTGGGCCCGGAAAAATATTTCCTCAAACAGGAATGCGGGGCCTCTTCCACCCTCACCCTCTCAGCAGTTAATTGGCACACTGTCGAATATTTAAGAGTCGGGCCTCAGTCAGGCCGCATTAGTTTAAAACAGTTTGCTTCCTCATTGTGCCCCTTCCGCTTGCCCCTCGATGTCTCTTAGAAAGGTGAAACTCCTGTTCCGCAATTTGCAGTTGCGTAATCAGCAGAACTCTTCCTCGTCTGCGTCCGCGGCTGCGGCCGCCGGCAACCGCTACGTGGCAGATCCTACTGGCTCTCCGGCTGCCGCCGCCGCAGCAGCCGCAGCCTCCGCGCTGTCGTTCTCAACCACCGGTGGCTCGGCTGGAGCCTACAGAGGCATCGAGGATCCGGCTGACACGGTGCACTGCTGGAGCCTGGTCGGCAGCTGGGAAGAGATGAAGCGGAGCAAGCACACTATGGTGGCGCATGTGGAGGCCGGCAGGTACTTTCTATACGCATTCGGTGGCGATAATGGCCGCGCCACGCTTAACGACGTGCTGAGGTGAGACTATTTCATATATAAATCATATTCTATCACTGACTATTGTCTAGTGTCTGATAAAAATCATAATCGATCTCCTTAATCTCCATGAGTCTAATACATTCCTAAATAACTTCTAAATTCTCTTAGATCTCATAGATTCCCCGTAGATCTCATAGACTCCCCGTAGATCTTATAGATTCCCCGTAGATCTCATAGATTCCCCGTAGATCTCATAGACTCCCCGTAGATCTTATTGATTCTCCGTAGATCTCATAGATTCCCCGTAGATCTCATAGATCTCATAGACCTCATAGATCTCGTAGGTTTATCAAGGCATTCTATTCTAGATTACTTTCAATCTGAAATCCTCGAAGGCCTGCAATATCCTCTTTCCTTTCCCGCTGTGTTGAATCTACTTTTCAGATACGATGTGGAAGCTCGCACCTGGACGCTGGTGCAGCCAGTGAATGGCACGCCGCCAGCGCCGCGCTACACCCACTCGGCGGTTGTGGCGGACGACTCCATGCTGATATTCGGCGGCTACACTGGCGAGGAGAACAAGAACGACCTGTTCGAGTATCGGTTCGCCTCTCGCTACTGGTCCGAGTGGAAGTTCGATGCGAAGTCGCGCAAACCGGTGCCGCGGACCGCCCACTGCGCTTTCGTCCACAATGGCCGCATGTGGATCTACGCCGGCTATGATGGCAATCGACGGCTCAACGATCTCTGGCACACACCGGTGCCGTCATCATACAGCTCTCATTCGCCCACGACCACTCACTACTGGGAGGAGGCTGCTCAACTGGGCAACCAGCCCCCACCCCTGTGCAACTTCTCGCTTACGGTTAGAGCACTCGCCTAGCTGGCCTTGTCACTCTATGGGCTGTTATTGTAGCCTAACTAGCTGTCCTTGTCACTCTATGGGCTGTTACTGTAGCCTATCTAGCTGTCCTTGTCACTCTATGGGCTGTTACTGTAGCCTATCTAGCTGTCCTTGTCACTCTATGGGCTGTTACTGTAGCCTAACTAGCTGTCCTTGTCACTCTATGGGCTGTTACTGTAGCCTAACTAGCTGTCCTTGTCACTCTATGGGCTGTTACTGTAGCCTATCTAGCTGTCCTTGTCACTCTATGGGCTGTTACTGTAGCCTATCTAGCTGTCCTTGTCACTCTATGGGCTGTTACTGTAGCCTAACTAGCTGTCCTTGTCACTCTATGGGCTGTTACTGTAGCCTAACTAGCTGTCCTTGTCACTCTATGGGCTGTTACTGTAGCCTAACTAGCTGTCCTTGTCACTCTGCTGGCATAAAATACAAATACGAATTAGTTATATTTTAAATACTGGGCCTTTATATTATACCTTTGCAAGAGCTCCTTGACGTCAATCGCAGGTTTGCCGCGACACCCTTTTCGTGTTCAGCGGGGAGAGCGGCAGCAAGTCGTCCAATAAGCTGTACCAGTACGACTTCTCCTCTAGCCACTGGTCTGTTATTAATCGCGACAATGTGCTTGGCTGCGTCGCACCGGCCCCTGAGAAAGTGTTCGGCCATTCCATGCTGAGCTATGGCAGGCATCTGTTCGTGTTCGGCGGAGTCACCGGCTCGTCTGTCATGAATCAGCTGTTTAGCTACGATTTAGACGACAAGACCTGGTCCACTGTGGAGCCTGCGTCAGGTTAGTTAGTTTATTATTGCAGATCACAAGTCCTAAGTAAAACATTTCCTCAAGCCAGTCCTTCATTTAGGTTAGGTCTGAGCCTTCCTCAGATAAAATCCTTTCTCAGATTCTCGGTTAAAACCTTCCAGATCATCATGTAAAACCTTTCTCAGATTCTGAGGTAAAACTTCCCTCAGATTCTCAGGTACAACCTTCCTCAGATCCTCAGGTACAACCTTCCTCAGATCATCAGGTACAACCTTCCTCAGATCCTCAGGTACAAGCTTCCTCAGATTCTCAGGTACAACCTTCCTCAGATCCTCAGGTACAACCTTCCTCAGATCATCAGGTACAACCTTCCTCAGATCCTCAGGTACAACCTTCCTCAGATCATCAGGTACAACCTTCCTCAGATCCTCAGGTACAACCTTCCTCAGATCCTCAGGTACAAGCTTCCTCAGATCCTCAGGTACAACCTTCCTCAGATCCTCAGGTACAACCTTCCTCAGATCCTCAGGTACAACCTTCCTCAGATCCTCAGGTACAACCTTCCTCAGATCCTCAGGTAATTTTTTCGGGTTATATGTTCGCTTCTTGCAGGCAGCCGCATACCAGATGGTCGGCTGTACCACAGCGCTGTACTGGTGGACTCTAGCATGTACATCTTTGGTGGCAACGTGGAGAAGAATCTATTTAGCGGGGACATGTACCGCATCCAGCTGTCCAGCTATCCCCGCTGCACTCTACAAGACGATTTTGGCCGCCTCCTACAGTCCGGGATGCTGTGCGATGTGGAATTCCAAGTCGGACCAGACAAGCAGTCCATCATGGCGCACCAGTGCTTTCTGGCTGCCAGGTTGGGGCTATGAAACATTGCTATGTGAAGCATTTCTTTAGCTCAATATACTACTTAGTAGCTTTTGTGTCGCAGGTTGCATTTGCCATTCCGCTATTCACAGATCCTGCTTCCTCCTTAATCGTATTCGCGAGGCTCGCCAGGCAGCCCTTCAATCGTCGTCATCGGCATCCACACAACCATCAGTGCAGCAGCGGTCTCCATCGCCTTCTCAGCAGCAGAATCTCGGTCAGTCATCCGGGAGCGGCAAACCGCTTCAAGTCCGCCTGCCGGACACGGATCCCACGGCCTTCCGCCTGATCCTGTCGTTTGTGTACACGGACCAGCTGCAGCCGGTGGAAAATGCTGAGGACATGCAGAACACTGGCACCATCCTGCTGATGATGCAGGTGTACCAGCTAGCCCTGCAGTTTCAGATGTCCCGCCTGCAGCACGTGGTCACCCAGTACCTCGAGTCCTGCATTAACGAGCGCAATGTTGTTGTGACCTACGAGAGATCCAGCGAGCTGGGTCAGGTCCCGTTAAAAGAGTACTGCCTGAACTTCATGACCAAAGACTCGGTGTACAAGTCCGTCATACACAGGTGCGACTGAATTTCGTTTTTCTAGAGTAGTCAATCAGTCAAGCTTTGAGATCAGTCTTTTCATATTGCACTCGATTGCAGCCGCGAATTCGAGGAGCTTGACAAGCCGCTGATCCTCGAGGTGGTGCGTCGCCGCGAGCGCTACGCAGCCTCGCCCGGAGGCGCTGGCGCCGGCACAACCGCCAATTCCGTCAACCGAATCATCGACGCGCACAAACGGGACATTCTTGAGCACACAAACAGCCTGAAGAAGGACATGGCCATCTTTCTGAGCACAGTCGGCCGCGACTACTCGGATGTGACGCTGCTATTAGGAGAGCATCGGATCCCGGCGCACCGTGCGGTGCTGGCCGCGCGCTGCGGCTACTTTGAAGGTTTCTTTCGTTCGTTTCCGCCCAAAGATGATCTGGTCGAAGTCACGTTTGGAAGCCACGTGCCAACCAAGCAAGCTTTCACTAACCTGCTGCGCTACATCTATTGCGGCGATATGAGCATGCCGCCGGCTGATCTCATGTACATTGCCAACGCCTGCGACTATTATAACTTTGCTAACGACCGGCTGCAGGCCTACTGCAAGCAAAACATCGAGGTCAACATCTCGCCGGACAATGTGCTCACTATTCTAGAAGCCGCAGATGTTATCAAATCCCAGGGCGTGAAGTCTCACGCGTTGCGCATTGTGGCTAAGAATGCCAGACGCATTGTTGACGGCGAGCAGTCGGCTACGCTGCTGCGACTGCCGCAGCCGCTGCTGGTTGAAATTTTGCGGGCTATTGTGCTAGACAAATAAACTCTACTGGGTCCTCCTCTAACAAGAGTGCTCTGAGAGTACTTTAAGGTCTATTAAGGTGTCCCGCCAATCAAAAATGAGGCTGGGATGTAAATGGAGTGGGGTGGCTGCGAGCCGATCGGGGATAAGATGACAACTAATTAGGCAATCATGCATGGATTCTTTCATTTGTCCAGCTCGATCAAGTCTTGATTAAAGTGTTATATTTAATATTTTCAAATTTTGAGTCAATTCTTGTTCGCTAGCTTTGATTTCTGTGTCTGGAAAGTACACTAGAAAGACTGGAAAGACATCTTGATGCCTGCACATCACCCTATGCATAGTAGACTAGGCGCAGCATTTTTGATCGAAAGCTATTGTTTCTGTGAGTGCAATTTTGTTACTATTAGCAACCATTTCATTTTAATCTCGATTTCATATTCCGTAATCTGTACACAACTAGATTTTTTATGTTGAATGTAATCGTTTTTAATTAGTGTTTTGCCACCAGTGTTCGCTTTGTAAGCATCGTAACTGCAGGAAATCAAACTATTTTTTCAGCTCCATATTCAGCTGCAAGTGTCACAGAAGTTTTCACTTTGCTTTCAATGGATGCATTTGTTCTAAGAAATAAACATGCGACTCGAGGCGGTTAAACTTCAGCTCTTTGTTTTTGGCTACCTGCGGAATGCCAGACTTCATTTTCGCAAACTTTTTGTACATTCTCCATATTCATAGATTACTTAGATTTGATATATTATATGACGCATTTTATCATAGGAGAATAACCTATAGGCGAGTATGAGTAACCCATAGGACTTAAAAATCAACCACGTAGGTCCATATGCCTCTTTTGACTGCCCACCCGCCATTTCACACCTTGACCTGGTTAATCCACCATTTCACACCTTGACCTGGTTAATCCACCATTTCACACCTTGACCTGGTTAATCCACCATTTCACACTTTGACCTGGTTAATCCACCATTTCACACCTTGACCTGGTTAATCCACCATTTCACACATTGACCTGGTTAATCCACCATTTCACACATTGACCTGGTTAATCCACCATTTCCCACATTGACCTGGTTAATCCACCATTTCACACCTTGACCTGGTTAATCCACCATTTCACACCTTGACCTGGTTAATCCACCATTTCACACCTTGACCTGGTTAATCCACCATTTCACACCTTGACCTGGTTAATCCACCATTTCCCACATTGACCTGGTTAATCCACCATTTCACACATTGACCTGGTTAATCCACCATTTCACACATTGACCTGGTTAATCCACCATTTCACACCTTGACCTGGTTAATCCACCATTTCACACATTGACCTGGTTAATCCACCATTTCACACATTGACCTGGTTAATCCACCATTTCACACCTTGACCTGGTTAATCCACCATTTCACACATTGACCTGGTTAATCCACCATTTCACACCTTGACCTGGTTAATCCACCATTTCACACATTGACCTGGTTAATCCACCATTTCACACATTGACCTGGTTAATCCACCATTTCACACCTTGACCTGGTTAATCCACCATTTCACACATTGACCTGGTTAATCCACCATTTCACACATTGACCTGGTTAATCCACCATTTCACACATTGACCTGGTTAATCCACCATTTCACACATTGACCTGGTTAATCCACCATTTCACACCTTGACCTGGTTAATCCACCATTTCACACATTGACCTGGTTAATCCACCATTTCACACCTTGACCTGGTTAATCCACCATTTCACACCTTGACCTGGTTAATCCACCATTTCACACCTTGACCTGGTTAATCCACCATTTCCCACATTGACCTGGTTAATCCACCATTTCACACATTGACCTGGTTAATCCACCATTTCACACCTTGACCTGGTTAATCCACCATTTCACACATTGACCTGGTTAATCCACCATTTCACACATTGACCTGGTTAATCCACCATTTCACACCTTGACCTGGTTAATCCACCATTTCACACATTGACCTGGTTAATCCACCATTTCACACCTTGACCTGGTTAATCCACCATTTCAAACCTTGACCTGGTTAATCCACCATTTCACACATTGACCTGGTTAATCCACCATTTCACACATTGACCTGGTTAATCCACCATTTCCCACATTGACCTGGTTAATCCACCATTTCACACATTGACCTGGTTAATCCACCTTGACCAGGTAAATCCAGCAGCTTAGACCAGGTTACTGAGACTGAATTCCATTTTTCAATCATTTTGTCTAATGAATTCTATAAAATTAGCATCACAAAAATTTCAGCCGCATGACCAGCGGCAACTCTCGCGTCGCTTTCTAACAACAGTCCGGTCTATTATGCATTTGTACCGGGGTAAGCACAAGAAAAAGTACAACCCCATGGCCTTCCTGGACTGGACCAAGCGGTCCGATGTGAGTTGCCTACTTTCATAGAAATTCTCGATTCAAATATTTGTCTGAAGTCTAAGATCGATGGTGACATTTTGGTAGATAGTGTCTTGTTTGTTTGCTGGACGGTTAATTGTCGAAATTTAAATTACGTTTTCCTTGCTAACTTTCTTTTGCAATTTTGCAGTGCTCATCGGTAAGCTAACCGCATGGATTCCGGTCTCAATTGGCTCCTCATATTTTCACCTGGTTCCTGTGATAGAGGGCTTCATTTTTCTTCTGGAATTTTACTCCTCGATATCCAGCCAGAGATTAGGTAGCAGCCATCGACATCTAGCTGGAGATTGGGTAGCAGCCATATATCTCTAGCTGGAGATTTAGTTCCAGCCATAGACATCTAGCTGGAGATAGGGTAGCAGCAATTGACATCTAGCTGGAGATTGGGTAGCAGCAATTGACATCTAGCTGGAGATTGGGTAGCAGCCATTGACATCTAGCTGGAGATTGTGTTGCAGCCATTGACATCTAGCTGGATATTGTGTTGCAGCCATTGACATCTAGCTGGAGATTGTGTTGCAGCCATAGACATCTAGCTGGAGATTGGGTAGTAGCCATTGACATCTAGCTGGAGATTGGGTAGCAGCCATATATCTCTAGCTGGAGATTTAGTTCCAGCCATAGACATCTAGCTGGAGATTGGGTAGCAGCAATTGACATCTAGCTGGAGATTGGGTAGCAGCCATTGACATCTAGCTGGATATTGTGTTGCAGCCATTGACATCTAGCTGGAGATTGTGTTGCAGCCATAGACATCTAGCTGGAGATTGGGTAGTAGCCATTGACATCTAGCTGGAGATTGGGTAGCAGCCATATATCTCTAGCTGGAGATAGGGTAGCAGCAATTGACATCTAGCTGGAGATTGGGTAGCAGCCATTGACATCTAGCTGGAGATTGGGTAGTAGCCATAGACATCTAGCTGGAGATTGGGTAGCAGCCATAGACATCTAGCTGGAGATAGGGTAGCAGCAATTGACATCTAGCTGGAGATAGGGTAGCAGCAATTGACATCTAGCTGGAGATTGGGTAGCAGCCAAAGACATCTAGCTGGAGATTGGGTAGCAGCCATAGACATCTAGCTGGAGATTGGGTAGTAGCCATCGACATCTAGCTGGAGATTGGGTAGCAGCCATAGACATCTAGCTGGAGATAGGGTAGCAGCAATTGACATCTAGCTGGAGATAGGGTAGCAGCAATTGACATCTAGCTGGAGATTGTGTTGCAGCCAGAGTTTAAAGCTGTAATATAAAGCTCCTTTCTCTGATTTCTAAGCAGTTGTTAGAACTTAGCTGTGCATTGTAGCTCACAGAACAATGTTTTTTAATTACCTGGTTTGTAATTCTTGCCTTTAATTTGACTGCATTGTTTTCTGTTATGAAGCATCGAATACACTTCTAATGTTCCAGTTGATTGCAGTTATACTCGTAAATCATAATTAATCACATAAAACGTGATTGCTTCTCTCTATTTTAGTCTAGTGATTAGATTTAGTATCAGTTTAATTTTATAATTGAATTTATTCTTTCATTTCTTTGCAGGCCTCATTCTTTCAGAAGCCTTCCGTTTATCACGCGCTAATCGTGATATTCCTGGAATTCTTCGCCTGGGGCCTGCTAACCAATCCCATGATCAACGTGCTGGAGGAGACGTTCCCGTCTCACAAGTTCCTCATGAATGGCCTTATTCAGGGCGTTAAGGTTGGTATTTTGTTATGTTTGCTGTATGCTCAGGGGACAGTATGGGGCGCTGACTGTGAGTGCTCAGGGGACAGTATGGGGCGCTGACTGTGAGTGCTCAGGGGACAGTATGGGCGCTGACTGTGAGTGCTCAGGGGACAGTATGGGGCGCTGACTGTGAGTGCTCAGGGGACAGTATGGGCGCTGACTGTGAGTGCTCAGGGGACAGTATGGGGCGCTGACTGTGAGTGCTCAGGGGACAGTATGGGCACTGACTGTGTGTGCTCAGGGGACAGTATGGGGCGCTGACTGTGAGTGCTCAGGGGACAGTATGGGGCACTGACTGTGAGTGCTCAGGGGACAGTATGGGCACTGACTGTGTGTGCTCAGGGGACAGTATGGGGCGCTGACTGTGAATGCTCAGGGGACAGTATGGGCACTGACTGTGAGTGCTCAGGGGACAGTATGGGGCGCTGACTGTGAGTGCTCAGGGGACAGTATGGGGCACTGACTGTGAGTGCTCAGGGGACAGTATGGGGCGCTGACTGTGAGTGCTCAGGGGACAGTATGGGGAGCTGACTGTGTGAGTGATCCCAGAATATCCCCCAAAAACGTTTCCAGGGCTTTCTGTCCTTCCTGTCGGCTCCCCTAGTTGGCGCACTGTCGGACGTGTTCGGCCGGAAGACCTTCCTGCTGGTGACAGTGTTTTTCACCTGCTCCCCGATCCCCTTCATGCACGTCTCCCACTGGTGGTACTTCACCCTCATCACCGTGTCAGGCATGTTCTCCGTCACCTTCTCCGTTGTGTTCGCCTATGTCTCCGACGTCACTACGGAGGAGGACCGCAGCTGGGCCTACGGCCTGGTCTCGGCCAGCTTCGCTGCCAGCCTCATCACCTCGCCAGCCATCGGTGCTCATCTCGGCAAGCTCTATAGCGACAATTTTGTTGTGGCCCTGGCTACCTTTGTGGCCCTGCTGGACATCTTCTTCATCTTAACGGTGAGTTCATTGTGCGAGTTTAGGGTTAAACTATGTTATTTGATCGACTGACTGTTAGATCTGCAGGTAATTATCCAGACTGACTGTTAGATCTGCCGGTAATTATCCAGACTGACTGTTAGATCTGCCGGTAATTAGCCAGACTGACTCTTAGATCTGCAGCTAATTAGCCATATTACCTATCAGATATGCGGGTAATTGTTCATATTGACAATTTGATCTGCAGCTAATTATCTGTATTGAAAAGCTGCCCGCCCCTCCCGCAGGTGGTGCCCGAGTCCCTATCGGAGAAAAATCGCTGCGTAGCCTGGGGCTCGCAAATCAGCTGGGCCAAGGCTGATCCATTCTCATCGTTGCGCAAGATGGGCGCCGATCAGCTGATCCTAATGCTCTGCATCACCACATTTCTCAGCTACCTGCCGGAGGCTGGGGAGTACACCTGCTTCTTTGTCTATCTCCGCCTCATCATGGGCTTCTCAGAGGAGGGCGTGGCCTATTTCATCTGCGTGGTCGGCATTCTGTCCTGCATAGCCCAGACAGCCGGGCTCAGCCTGCTCATCAAGCACTGCGGGCCCAAGCGGACTATCATGGTCGGCCTAGTCTTCCACATGCTGCAGATGGGTATCTACGGCTTCTCCTCCCAGACCTTCCTGCTCTGGCTGGCCGGCGGTCTGGCCGCTCTGGGCAGCATCACCTACCCGGCCATCTCCGCCTTCGTGTCCAACCACGCCGAGCAGGACCAGCAGGGCGTGGCTCAGGGCATCCTGACCGGCATTCGCGGTCTGTGCAACGGCCTGGGCCCGGCTCTGTTTGGCTTCATCTTCTACGTGTTCGAGGTTGACCTGAACGATGCTCCCAAGCTGGCCACGGCTCCACTGATCCGTGTGCCTCCCGGCGGCCTTACGGGAGCCGCCAACCGGTCTTTGGCTGTTACGGTTAGTGCCCGGGAGTGTTTTTTCACGCATTAGTTTTTAGTTACTGTCTCAACTTGTGTTATCATGGACATTTTCCTACTTAAGCCATGGCCTTCTGTCTCATCTGAGATCGCCTCTACCCTAATTTCTCAGGCGGGATCGGTGGGTGTAACAGCACTCAGCTGGCAGCAAAGCATTCACAACTTCAACAAGGCCATCATGCCGGGCCCGCCATTTGCCTTCGGCGCTGTGCTAGTGCTTCTGGCCATACTGGTGTCAGTGCTCATTCCAGACAATCCGCACTCAAGCATCAACATCAGCGTCAAGCCGGGCGATGGGCACAGGAGAACGCCGAGTTTGGTCATCAATTACCACCGGCTTGGTGGGTTCTGAATTTCCCCGTCTGCCAAGGATTCTTCGTCTGCCAGGGATTCCCCATCTACCAGGGATTCCTCATCGGCTAGGATTCTCCATCTACCAGAGATTCCCTTTCTGCCAGGGAGTCCCCGTCTGCCAGGGATTCCCTTTCTGCCAGGGATTCCCTATCGGCTAGGGATTCTCCATCTTCCAGGGAATCCCAGTCTGCCAGGGATTCTGCATCTGCCTGAGATTCTCCGCCAGGGATTCTCCATCTGCCTGAGATTCTCCGCCAGGGATTCTCTATCTGCCTGGGATTCTCTATCTGCCTGGGATTCTCCATCTGCCTGGGATTCTCCATCTGTATGGGATTCCCCGTCTTCCAGGGAATCCCATCTGCCAGGGAGTCCCCGTCTGCTAGGGATTCACTATCTACCAGGCACCTGCCTGGGATTCTCCGCCTGCCTGAAAATCCTAATCCGCCTAGAAGTAGGTTTTACCTTTAATGTTGATTTTAGTTTTCTGAAGAATTTACCAATTCCCGAATGGTGAAACTCTTCAATTACCATACGAGTATGCCATGTTTTCCTCTGGTTTTCCTACTTGGTCGAGATTCCCATTTGGCAGGATTTCCCTATATAAGGCGCCATTTCTTATATAAACTATCAGTCATCGCAAACTTTTGACAGCCACCGACGATGAAGACCCGGAACAGCAGGCTTCAGCTGCGGGCACATCGCCAGCCGCTGCCGGTGGGTCGTCCAGCTCATCCGGCGCTGGTGGCAGCGGCAGCGGCGGAGCAGCTTCAATGAGTTGAAATGCGGTCGCACTCAGCTGCTTCAGCTGGAACAGAATTACTATGCTGGCTAATTTCTTTTTTAGTTTGTTCGGAATGGGCTCTGAAAAATTAGATTCATTTCGGTTCTTTCCTTTTACCTCAGTGCGCGTGAGTGGGGCTTAAGACCTGCTCGGAGGTTCTCATTGCTGTGTTCGGATTGTCTTATTGTCCCCACTTTGTGACCTTCACCCCCCCTATTTCAGTTGTCACTGGTCAGTATAGCAACAGAGATGAGCTCATATTTCATTTTTAGTGTGTATATATAAGTATCTAACTGTAATTTTATTTATTGATTAATATTTGTGAGTAATTTCTCAATTGCGCTGTGTGCAATTACCCATTTAATTCAGAACAGTTTTGTTAGATCTTTATCAGAATTCACCTGGGACTTTAAAGTCTAAGAAAATGACAGCCATGCAAATGATTAGCTGTAAAATTGGGATAAACAGCCCAATAATGCTGTTCTTGTTGTTCTTGGTTACTGGCTGGTTACCTTCATCCACCTAGGAATATGTAGATTTGTTATGGCACAGCATGCAGTGTAACCTGAGATTCTAACTAATACAAGCATTCCATGCTTCGTGCATCTATTTTTGTCATCTATTATTCTCCGTGCCCGTAACAGCTACTTCTAGTAGTAGTTCACGCACTCATTTTTCGATTTGATTGAATTCCGAACACTGCTTTTTTGCAAGGCCGCTTCCCCCCCTATTAACTACTGGATTTTTATTTCCCTACTCAAGCTCCGCCATGCTTTGTACAGTGCTTAGGCGATGATTATTTTATTTCGGAACTTTTTGTACTTTTATTTTTTTCAAGCTAGCGATCAGTCGATTTGTCGCACTGTTAAAGCTTGATTTCTCGGTGTTCCCTGAGAATGACTAGGTGGGTTTATTGTGGGTGCAGGCGTGTTCCTATTATTCGATTATGATATTTTTCGGGTTTTCTTTGGGTCAGCCGATTCGTTTATTGTGTTTCTTGCTATTTCTGCTCGCTTTTTTAATTTTCCTCGGCCACCCAGCCAGCCCCGCTGTGTTCGGATTCTCTCTTGCCCTGCTGCTTCCAGTTTTATCTGCGAGTGATGAATATTGGGCTATGGAAGGTAGCCAGCTTCATCTATGTCTGCTTTACGTGCTCTTTTTGGCTAGCGGCCAAGTGTGTAGGCTAGTGTGTTTATTTAAATATGAATCAGATCAATTTGAACAGCATGTGGACAGGACTTATTAGACTGTTTGTGCTGTTTTAAATATTCGTTTTGCTTCTGCTCTGGCGCCCGAAAAAAATTAACGTAGAAAATTATTGGCTCTGTTTTCTTGCACAACAAAACAGATTCTCTGCTTTCGCTTTCTGCTAAATATCAGTTTGTGTGTATAAATTTGCGTGTTATTTGTATTCATTAATTTGGTATCTGGTTCTTATATTGTTGTCGCAAGCCAAATACATCATAGTGGTAACTTTCGCGGCAAATCGACTGCAGATTTTCATCGAGGGTTATCGATCGATCGCTTATCGAGGGTTATATGCCATATAATGCTCACAGCTATTCATACCTGACAAGCCTATGCTCACAGATATTCACACCTGACAAGCCTATGCTCACAGCTATTCACACCTGACAAGCCTATGCTCACAGATATTCACACCTGACAAGCCTATGCTCACAGCTATTCACACCTGACAAGCCTATGCTCACAGATATTCACACCTGACAAGCCTATGCTCACAGCTATTTACACCTGACAAGCCTATGCTCACAGATATTCACACCTGACAAGCCTATGCTCACAGCTATTCACACCTGACAAGCCTATGCTCACAGATATTCACACCTGACAAGCCTATGCTCACAGCTATTCACACCTGACAAGCCTATGCTCACAGATATTCACACCTGACAAGCCTATGCTCACAGATATTCACACCTGACAAGCCTATGCTCACAGCTATTCACACCTGACAAGCCTATGCTCACAGATATTCACACCTGACAAGCCTATGCTCACAGATATTCACGCCTGACAAGCCTATGCTCACAGATATTCACACCTGACAAGCCTATGCTCACAGATATTCACGCCTGACAAGCCTATGCTCACAGATATTCACGCCTGACAAGCCTATGCTCACAGATATTCACGCCTGACAAGCCTATGCTTAGAAGATATTCACAGCTGACAGTCTGAGGCTCACATCTCTATTAAAAACTTTTTTTCAGGCGCCTCTTCGCTTTCTCTCTGCGGCCGTCGCCAGTTTCAGCCGCCTCGGTGGCTCCGCCGGCTTCCTTCAGCGCGGGCCTAGGACCGTCGCCTCATTCAGTTCCGCAGCCGCCGACGAAAGCTACCAACCTGACGGTCAGCAGCAACAGAAGAACACTCGCCGAGTAGCCTTGGACTTCAATGAAGTTCGCCTAGTCGGTCGAGTCAACAAGGTGCTAGACCTCAGCGCATCCTGGGCCACCTTTCTGCTGTCTACAGAGAGGCGGCTGCGAACCAGAGCTCCGGACGGGCAGCAGCAGGAGGAGCAGCAGCAGCAGCCTGCTGTGCGTATCGAGCGTGCAGTTCATTTAGTAACCGGGCCCATCGTCAGCGCCAATGAAAGCAGCGAGTCTGCCGACGCCTCCCAGTATCTGTATCCGGGTAGCCGGCTTGAAGTGGTTGGCCAGCTGGCCTACCGCCCGCTCCGCCGACGTTCGGCCAGCGTAGAAGCCGCTGAATCCGACGCCGCCGATGATGCCGAGACCAGCCAAGCTGACGGCCCGGTGGCCTTGAAGTTCGAGCCAATCATTCGCATCGCCCGGCTGGTTCCCCTGGCTCTGACTGACCGCGCCGGCGGCAGGGTCGACGCCTCGTCCGCTCAGTTCGATGCTCAACAGCGCCGGCCGCAGCGTCGGCAACGTCGACAATTTGAAGACGACAACGTCCGAGGTAACAATCAGGTTGAGGAAGTCAGTCAGGCCGATGACGGCTGGGCCGACGAGAGTCCCAGCGTCAGGCGCCCAGGCGGCAGGCGGGGCGCCCCGCAGTCGGACTCCTGGGGTGACAGCAAGGACTTATAAATATGAGGCTTTGCATTTGATTCTGCAGCTTCTCTCACTGCCCCATCTAGCTGATGTGGCCTTGTTTGAATGAGTGTCTATATCTGAGCCACGGCCTGTTTTACCTGGAAAGTAGACACTATCGATACTATTACTGTTTACCAGTTAGGCCGCTAGAACTGTCACTCCATCATATGCTAGCTAATACCAGTTGTTAGTATTTAAAATATTTTTTGTTAGCACAAATTGTTAAGAACCTTTGTTCTTGGTGGCGTGTAAGAAGCTGTTTCTGAAAACAAAGTCTTTTTAATTTTGCTACTAATTTTATTGTTTTTTACGGCTTTTTTTATTTGTTTTGAATTATTTAATTGATTGAAGCTAAAGATTAAACTTGTTTATAGTAGATTAAGCCCAAGAGACTAAAAATTAACTAGCAGCACATTTACTTTACTTCCCTACTTTCAGTAGACAGACGCATCGCGTCGTACAAAAAAGAATTTAACAATCAGACATGCTCTCGACGGCTAGCAATGCAATTGCGCGTCGGCTTCTGCAGCAGCAGCAGCAGCTGGTGCCGCTCTGGTCGGCCAGCTTGTACACCTGGAATGGAAGGAATACCAACAATGACTCGAACTGGCAGCGATCCGGCGCCGGTGATTCAACTGGCCAGTTCCGCAATAGTCCGCTGCCCCGCGATCACAATGAGATCCGGCTGCGCGGCACTATCACAAGGGTGCGGCTGGGACTGCGTGTTTTTTACTATTTTACTAATAATAATTTTATTTAAGCTTATCTTAGGAAAATATTGCCTGGTGTATGCAAGCATATTCCCAGTAATTAATGCCAGCCTAAGGGAAAAAATTGTGTCCTTGAATAAGGCAATTAATTTCCTAGTGCTTCAGTTCAGCTTTCTGTAAATGGCATTTGGTGGACAGCCCCCAGTCCATGGACTGAACAGCTGTACGCAACAGCTGCTTCTGTGCTCCTGGCTTTTCGTCTGGTCCACTGCACTAGGCAAGGTTTCTGCACTCCGTCCTAAATATTTAGAAACACGAAAACAACTAACTGGTAATTGCGAAAAGACTATAAATGTCAGCCTTATCAGTTACAACCTGCTACAATTGGGAATGCGCATGTGGGCAGTCAGTTGTGCAATCACATCCGCTTCTAGCGCTAATACCCACCAATTCGAGGTGTCCCAAATCTTTAGAAACATCCAAGCACAATCGATGTATTGTGTATTTCATTGCTTTGATTGCTACAAATTCAGTTAATCTAGCGTATAATAACTTTAAATTAACATTTGCATCTCATGCTCTCCACTTTGAGGAATTCAGAAATATGAATGCAGTAGCAGCTAGCCATTCAATTACGGCCATGCCCCACGACACTAAATTGTCTACTGCTGAACAGCAGTTCCTTTTTGGGGCACGAATAGGCGACAATCGGGCTCGGAGATTCTTGCGCAGCCTCCGCAACTTACTGCAATAATACCAAGGAATCGTACAGTAATCAGTACAGTGTCAGTAATCAGAAACTTATTGGCTGACCCTGACCACTTAGTGAATTCTCAGTCAGTTGTTGCATGCTGGTCGACCTTCACAGACACCGAGCTAGAGAAGCTCGCTGACTCTGTGTTTGACTGAGCTATCAAAGTTCTGCAGGCAAACGGTGTAACTTTTTGCTGAGAAGTATATAAGTATCAATTGTTTCTAAAGATACGGAACACCCTACGGCCTACAATATACTATTTTTGGCATTTTTTACAAAAACGTACTTTTTTCCATAAAGTACACAGAAATATAGATTAAAAGTACATTGTGCTCTATGAACTTTATGGTTAGTGAATCTGCTTCTCCTACCTTGCAGGTGCTGCAGGCCAACAATAGATTCTGCAGTTTCGTAATCCGCACCAAGAAGCTCTACAAGCGCGTGAATCCCGGCGGTAGCTGGCGCTGGGCAGAGTCGGTCACCAGCCACACAGCCTTCGGCTTTGGCGCCAATCTGCCCAGCTTCCTTCCCGTATTGTCTGTCGGCGCCCGGGTTGACATGTCGGCCATGATACAATACCAGAATGCGGTTAAAGGCAAGGCAGCGGAAGACGCATCTACCAATGCAGGCTCGGGTGACAGGCGAGTTCAGTTGCGAGTTGTATGGATCAAGCCGATCGAGGAGGAAGAGATGGTCGATGTCAACTTCGATGTGCAGCTGGATCAGTGAACGGACTGCTGTTTTTTTATTGTGTTTTGCTTCTCTTTAATTACTCGTATCAAAAGCAACACCATGTGCGGTTGGCCCTGCACTTCAGTGAACATCTGCAGGCATTTATCTTGTCCTAGGTAACTAAATTAATGTTAACTGAGCGACTACCTATGAAGATATCTGCTATCTTAGTTAATTCTAATTGTTAGTCATTAAACTGATAGCTAAATAGCAATTGGCGCTAATTTCTACGAGCCAAAAGCAGCTTGAATTCTCGACTTCCTTATTTTGCAATGTCATTTCAGAGCTCCTACTACTCGTACTATAGTTTCGCTGATTTTTTAGAAAGCGCCTGTGTTAATTATTTTTTTAATTTCCTTCATACTTTCAGTCTTCGTGTTGATCTCGCCAAGTATCTAGCCAGCTAAGCAACCAGCATTATGTCCAGCAGCGGTGCCGACAGCGGCAGGACCAGCTGGCAGCGTCAGTTGCTAGGCAACGCGCACTGGGAGAATATGGCAGCCGGCATGACCGGCGGCCTGCTATCGACGCTGGCCTTGCACCCGCTCGACCTCGTCAAGGTTCGCTTCCAGGTCTGTTGAGAAATTTAGGATTACCGGTTAATGATGCGGTTGTAGGATTAATCTAAATTCTGAAAAACCCATTTAGAATAGTCCCTGTTCCCAATGACCATTAAGAGTAGTCCCTGATCCCAATGACCCTTTCACAGTTGTCTCTAATCTCAATGACCAATTTAAAATAGTCCTGGATCCCTATAACCCAATTCCATCAATCCCAGTTGCCAATGGCCCAATGGGATCAATTCACAGTTCCCAATGGCCCAAGTCGATTGATCCCCAGTCCTATTGTCTATATTTATTTCTCCCATCCCAACCAAGGTGGACGAAGGCGTCGGGTCCAGCGGCCGGCCGAGCTCGCGCCCAGTCTACCGCGGCCTGCTGCACGCCATGACAAGCATCTACAGGAGCCAGGGCCTGTCCGGCCTGTACGCCGGTGTGGTTCCCAACCTGTGGGGCGCCGGGGCAAGCTGGGGCCTGTACTTTCTGTTCTACGAGGCTGCCAAGGTGCAGCTGCAGGGCGGCGATCGGACAGCCCGGCTTGGCGCCAGCGAGCTCATGGGAGCCGCTGCCGCGTCTGGCGCCATCACTCTGGTGTTCACCAATCCCATCTGGGTGTGCAAGACCCGGCTGTGCCTGCAGTACGGAGGCGGGCCCACCGTGTACAACTACCGCGGCATGCTGCACGCGCTCTACTGCATTGCCAGGTTTGAAGGCTTGGCCGGCTTGTACAAGGTGAGAATCACAGTTTCTAGGACCCTCAAATCCTCAAAATATCCCATCTTAAATCTTACAGGTGTGTCCCATTCTTGATCCCCATATTTTGTTCCATCCCAGATCATCAATATCTGTCCCATTCCAGATCCTCATAATCTGTCCCATTCCAGATCCTCATAATCTGTCCCATTCCAGATCCTCATAATCTGTCCCATTCCAGATCCTCATAATCTGTCCCATTCCAGATCCTCATAATCTGTCCCATTCCAGATCCTCATAATCTGTCCCATTCCAGATCCTCATAATCTGTCCCATTCCAGATCCTCATAATCTGTCCCATTCCAGATCCTCATAATCTGTCCCATTCCAGATCCTCATAATCTGTCCCATTCCAGATCCTCATAATCTGTCCCATTCCAGATCCTCATAATCTGTCCCATTCCAGATCCTCATAATCTGTCCCATTCCAGATCCTTATAATCTGTCCCATTCCAGATCCTCATTATCTGTCCCATTCCAGATCCTCATAATCTGTCCCATTCCAGATCCTCATTATCTGTCCCATTCCAGATCCTCATAATCTGTCCCATTCCAGATCCTTATTATCTGTCCTTATAACCTGTCGTGAATCCTCATTAACCCCTGAATATGAGGGATTTTATTCGGCTCACAGCGCCAAATCCTTCATCCCAATTCAGGGCTACGTGCCAGGCCTGCTTGGCGTCTCCCACGGAGCCATCCAGTTCCTGGTGTACGAGAAGATGAAGAATGCTTACACGGCTTCCAATCAGCTGCCAGCCAATGCCAAGCTGCCCACCTTGGTGTACCTGGGCTGCGCTGCCCTGTCAAAGATTGTGGCAGCCGCCACCACTTATCCCTACCAGGTGGTGCGCTCCCGCCTGCAGGAGCAGCACCGGGAGGCCCGCGGAGCCCTCCGCGTCTGCCGCGACCTGCTGACAGTTGAAGGCTGGCGCGGTTTCTACAAAGGCCTGCTGCCGACACTGCTCAGGGTCACTCCGGCCTGTTGCATCACATTTGTTGTCTATGAGCATTTTGCCACCTTCCTGATGCCATTTCGGCACGCTACGTGACCGGGGCTCGCAAGTGCGTGTTTGCCGCAGTCGTATAAATTAGCTATTTAATATTTTAAAACTATTTGACGTCAAATTTGTTGTTTATTAGAACCATTGTCGGCGATTTCTGTTGAATAATTGGCATTTCTCATGGCTTGTTTTGTTTTGCACTGCTTTTTTAGCACCTTCGGCACACTATTATGCACTTCCAGCTATTCGCGAATATGCCGACATTTCTGATTTGATTCATTATACTCGTCATCTATTTTGTCTATTTTACCCTACACCCTGGTGAATTGCAGTGCTGTATTTTCTGATTATTGTCGAATCATTGCTTCTTGTGTCCCACATCTCGTGACAAATACATTAGCATTCTATTGTGCGTTTTGTTCACAAGAGTTTTTCATTTATCAGCTATTACGATCGATACTGTGATACTATTACATTTCTATCTAAGCCAATCCTGGTACCCATTTTAAGATTCTGAGAAGAACCATACGACTGGCGGTTGGATTCTATGACTAATAACTTCTGTTCTGTTGCTATTTCAATTCTGGCACAATTAAAAAATGTGTGCGTGTGTCTCCGTGCTCATTCATCCCCCCCGCCCAATGGGATCGCTTTAGAACTGGCACGCAATGCACCACCTGCTCGCCCTGAGCCCCTCCCCTGCTCGTATATTTTCTCGGCTTCAATTCTCTCTTTATAATTCCTGGCCGCGTTTGCGCACGAGCACGGACTCAGTCGGGCAGGCGGACTGCTCAAAAAGGCAAACTCACACCCCCTCGGGGCGATTGTCTCTTAGATTAAAATAAATAGTGATGCTTTCTTATTAAATTAAGCCCAGCTCTGGCTTGTTCTCTGTGCTTTGCTGGACTGCTATAGCTAGTTTCTAGGACAAGGCTTTAGTCATGCAGAAAGCTAAGCAGTATGACTGGAGGGATAGCAATCTGGCCCTGTTTGGCTCCGATTTGGATAGACAAGTGAAAAGTAAGCCTGATTAAGCAACCAGCTTCTCTTTTGACTGTGTAAATCTATTTTGTTATTTTTTTCCAATTTCAGAAGAGTCTGCCGAAAAGGAGCCAGCCTGGACTCCGGTGCTGGAGAACAGGCGGCCTCACCTGTATGTGTGGCGGATTGAGGTGAGCATTGGAGCATGTTCCGTGTGCTTTCTTGCAATACTGAAACTGAAATACAATACTTGCAATACTGAAATACTTTCTGCCGTTATTTTTATCTTCGATGTTCATTTTTTAATTAATTTTTACCTGAAAAGGGGCCCGTACTATAAAGTGTTCGTAATTTCCGTCGTAAGCTCTATCTTACGCAGGACAGTTAAGAACCGTCTCAGAGCGTTCTTAAGTGCGTTCGGTGAAACATTCGTCGATGCGTCTTAACTTAAGCAGTGGCTACGATCAAACTTAGGGATTGGTGCCTGAGAATTCACAAAGTTTCACCGAACGCAAAATTACGCGTCCGCGATGACTTAAGAAGCTACTGGAATCTAAGAACGATCTTAAGATACGATGGCTTCACCGAACATTTTACGACACAGTGCCAACGTAAGTTGTAACTTAAAGGATACGCAAGCTTGATAGAACGGGCCCAAAGTTGTTACCGCCAAAGTTGTGAGTTTCAGATTTATGAAAAACTGTCTAAGCTAAAATCACAATCCTGGATTGTGAACTTACAATTAACAGTCTGACTCACTGGCTCTTAATCTCTCCCTTCTATATTTTGCCCTCTCCCCTCTCACTTCCCCTTTCCCTTCTCTTACCATCTCTCGTCTATTCGCCTCTCTCCTCTCTTCATCTCCTCTCGCTTCCCGTTCCTCTCTTCTCCTCTCCTCTTCGACTCCCCCTATCTCTCCATCTCTCGTAAGGAACGGCTCGGCCTTGGCCCTGTTGTCAGCTGAAAACTATAGGCAAATCGCATGCGCCAATGGCTTTCCCATAATCCGTGGCAACAAAGCACTGGCCATCGAATCTCGCCGCAAAATCCGCAGAACTTCAAAGTGGTGGAGTGGCCCAAAGAACTCCACGGAAAGTTCTACAGCGGCGACTCTTACATTATTCTGAACGCCTACCTGGAGAATGACAAGCTCTGCTACGATGTGCACTTTTGGATTGGCCGGGAGAGCACGGCAGACGAGTACGGCACGGCCGCCTACAAGACCGTCGAGTTGGACACCCTGCTGGACGACCTGCCTGTTCAGCACCGCGAAGTGCAGGGCTACGAGAGCCAGCTGATGCGCAGCTATTTCCCTGAGATCACTTACCTGGCTGGCGGCTGTCCCAGCGGATTTCGCAATGTCAGAACTCGCGAGTACAAGCCCCGCCTGCTGCACTTTAAGGTGAGGGAAGGCATCATTTGCTGCAGGCCATAGGACCATAGACTAAGCGATTTTATCCTTCCAAATCCATAATTTATTCTCAGGGTGAGCGGCAGAACATTGAGGTGTGGGAAGTGGCCAAGTCGCGCAAATTGCTGGACAACACGGATGTATATATCCTGGACCTGGGCGATCGCGCTATCCAGTGGAACAGCAAGGGAGCCAATAAAAATGAGCGCTTCAAGGCCGCCCAGTACCTGCAGGGACTCAAGAGCGAGCGCAACGGACGGCTGGCCTGCGAAGTTATTGAAGAGGACTCAGCCGACCCCACTGTGAGCTCGCCGTGACCGAATAAACCCACTGCCAGTTCACTCAATAAACCCACTGCCAGTTCACTGAATAAACCCACTGCCAGTTCGCTGAATAAACCCACTGCCAGTTCACTCAATAAACCCACTGCCAGTTCACTGAATAAACCCACTCTCAGCCCACTGACAAACCCACTCTCAGCCCACTGACAAACCCACTCTCAGCCCACTGACAAACCCACTCTCAGCCCACTGAAAAACCCACTCTCAGCCCACTGACAAACCCACTCTCAGCCCACTGACAAACCCACTCTCAGCCCACTGACAAACCCACTCTCAGCCCACTGACAAACCCACTCTCAGCCCACTGACAAACCCACTCTCAGCCCACTGACAAACCCACTCTCAGCCCACTGAAAAACCCACTCTCAGCCCCGAATCCCCAGCACACAGTCAGTCCCCATCGCCAATTTTTGCAGCACGAGTTCTACGCCTCACTGACCGAGGAGGAAGCCGAGGCCGATCAGCTTGGCCAACTGCAGCGGCAGTCCAGCCGCGGCACCGAGAAGCGGATGCTCAGGTGAGTCCGGCAGCTTTGATGCCCGAGTTCTCACTCCTCTGTCCTGACCGCTCCTGAACTGTCACTCCCGCTTCGCCTCCACGCAGACTGTCTGACGAATCCGGCCAGCTGCAGTTCGAGCAGATCCAGACCGACTCGCTGAGCCGCGGCGGAGTCACCGAAGATGTCAGTGTGATGACCAACTCCTTGTTGTTTCATGTTCTCTACTAGCCTACTCACCGAGCCCGTATAAGTAGTAACATGCGGATAATCTCACATTCACTCTGCAGGATGTGTTCATCATAGACAACGGATTCGAAGTGTACGTCTATGTTGGCAAGCAGGCTTCGGTGGCTGAGCGGCGCAACGCCCTGTCCTATGCTCATGTGAGTTGCTTAAGGCAATTAATTAACTTGACACCCACCAACTCTAACATAATCTAATTAACCTGGTTTCAGACCTACCTGCAGACTAGCGAGAATCCGTTCGCCCCCGTCACTGTGGTCACTCCGGAGGCGCCCAGCAAGACCAAAGCCATATTTGAAGCCAATTTTTAACAAGCTACTGCGAGTAGTGTGCTGTGCGCTGATTTGCGGTTAATGTTATGTTTTTTATTGGAACTTTATTGCACTGTGCTATTCAAGGTGTGCTGTTGTGAGTATCAAATCATATATCTAGATTTTGCCATATCTGTTTGACCAGCTATTAAAGCGGTCTGTTTATTTGGCTTGCTGCTTTTGTTTCCAGTTGTTTATTCCGAAATAAACTCAGTAAGATGTGATTCTATTTCTCATGTCGCAAATAACAGTTGTGACAGACTCAAATTGTTAAAGATTTTATAAAAAGCCTAGTCAAATATAGGTCTCACTTCTTACAAGAGAAGTTGTCAGATATCAGATGTAATTATTTTGTTAACCATTGCTAAAGCATTTTATTGCTAATTATATCTTATGACCTCAAATACATTATCCACACAGCTCAGAGTAATCCGTTTTGTCTACGGCCTCAACTACATTATCCACACAGCTCAGAGTAATCCGTTTTGTCTATGACCTCAACTACATTATCCACACAGCTCAGAGTAATCCATTTTTTCTATGACCTCAACTACATTATCCACACAGCTCAGAGTAATCCATTTTTTCTATGACCTCAACTACATTATCCACACAGCTCAGAGTAATCCGTTTTGTCTATGACCTCAACTACATTATCCACACAGCTCAGAGTAATCCGTTTTGTCTATGGCCTCAACTACATTATCCACATAGCTCGGAGCAATCCCTTCTATGGCCTGTCTATGGCCTGAACTAAAATTTCCACACTGCTCAGAACAATATTTGTTTTTGTCTGTGGTCCGAAGTTCGAACCCCAACCAACCCATTGCAGGCCGACCCGGGCAAGCCCAGCCGCAACAGCCGGCTGCGCACATTCTACCAGCAGCGTCAGGGCGAGCCAGACGCCGTTGGCCTCAATGTCGATCCGTGCGACATCGATGGCGCCGGATTCGATCCGGAGATCTACTTGAGCAAACTGCTGCAGGAGCAGGCCCTGACTAGCCTGATGGCCAAGGAGCAGCAGATGGTTGAGCAGATTCGCCAGCTGGACTCGGACATGCAGACTCTAGTCTACGACAATTACTCCAAGTTCATCTCGGCCACCGACACTATTAGAAAGATGAAGAGCGACTTTCATCGCATGGAGCAGGAGATGAACAACCTGGCCGAGAGCGTGTCCGCCATGAGCCAGCAGGCCGCCGACATCCGGCAAGTGGTTGGCGGCAAGCGGGCCGAGCTGAAACGCCTGGCTGGCGTGTCTGCCCTGTTGCGAAAGCTGCAGTACCTGCTGGACCTGCCGGCCAGGCTCACCGAGCTGCGGCGCCAGGGTGCTCACCAGCAGGCTATCCGGGCCTGGCAGCAGGCCGACCGGGTGCTCAGCCGCTACGCCGACTTGCCCAGCTTCCGGCCAATCAGGTGCCTCGATCTGTGCCGATTCAGGGGCCATGGATCTCTAAACGTAGAACCTAGAGAACAAGTGTCTCATATTGAGCTGGGATAATCGGGGATTCTGCTATACCTGTACAATATTGCAGAGCTGACTGTCTGGCAATCATGGCCGAACTACGAGCCCAGCTTTGGCAACGCTTCAACGAAGGCGGCAGCGGCTGCGGTGCGGGCGACAGTGTCGCAGGAGGGGGCGGCCAGGACGCCAGGCAGCTGGCTGAGCTGGTTGACCTGCTTGGTCAGCTTGGCGAGTCGGAGGCCGACCTATCCGCCGCATTCCTGCGTCAGGCCGACCCGCGGATGCAGCGGCTGCTGGGCGAGCTGGAGGCTCAGGCTGGCAGCTCGCAGGACGATGTGCTGCAGTTTGTTGATCATGGCTGCAATCACCTGGTGTCGGAGCTCTGCATCCTCATCGCTGTTTTCGGCGACATCTTTCCCAGGTTGGCATATTAGAAGCGGCTTATTGCCTTTCAATCCACTGGTTACTCAAATCTTAGGTTTTTGGATTAGAGGAATGTGCATGGCCGCTCCCCTTCTGTTCCGCAAATCCCCAGTCCCGAATCCCGCGCCAAGCTGGAGGCCTACCACGAATCCGTCATGCGCTCCTACCTGTCCATTGTGTCCAAGCGGTTCTGCCTGGAGGCCAAGGGCAGCCAGCCCAGCCCAGCAGGCGACTCGCTGCTTGTGCGAGCCTGCGACAGATTTCATAGAAAGCTGCAGGCGATGCACCGGCTGGTGACCGAAGGCGAGCTGTCTGTCCGCGCCCTCACCGTTGTGTGCGATGCTGCGGCTGAGCGAGCGGCTGCCGTGCGGGCTCAGCTGGACCTCAGGCTGGCTGCTGCCCTGAGCGGCTTGAGATCTCAGCTGGCTATAACCGGAGGCGGCCTGGGCGCCAGGGGCGGACTCAGCCTGCCCCAGCTGATGGCCGGACTGCTCAGGGAACTGGTGGACGCTGTCAAGGCTTCTCTGGCCGCACTGCAGGTGAGGAGCGGAGGCAGTGAGATTGGCATGATTTAGTGCTCATTCTTCATCAGCTCAACCTTCCCAAACCGCTCAGGCCTTCCTGGCCACCGATGTGAGCTTCTCCTTGAAGCCGGCTTTTCGCGAGCGCTTCTGCATCCGCGCCGTCAGGCAGAACCTTCTGGCCGGCTTCCTCACCCACCAGGCCGAGCAGTGCTCCCGCCTCGCCCAACTGTCGCCGTCGCCGCCGCCGCCGCTCCTGCTGCTGCTGCTGTCTCGCTATTGCTTGGACTTTCGCAATTCCTCCCTCCACTACCTGTGCACTCTGGCCGATGAGCAGTTTCTGGTGCCGGAGTCCACTCAGGCCGAGTCCCTGGTGACGCCCGTCAGCGAGCTGTCCGCCACCTACAGCGACTCGGCCTCGGCCCTCCTGCAGGCCTTCGTGTGCTCCAGCGGCGGCACTCTGGCCGGCATGCTCAGGAAATCTGTGGACGCTCGCGACTGGCTGCAGGTGGGAGCCGGCTATATCTCCCACCTCCTACAAATCCCATTCTCAGCTCCTCCACCCCATTCTCCCAAATCCCATTCTCAGCTCCTCCACCCCATTCTCCCAAATCCCATTCTCAGCTCCTCCACCCCATTCTCCCAAATCCATTCCTAGCTCCTCCATTCCATTCTCCCAAATCCATTCTCAGCTCCTCCATTCCATTCTCCCAAATCCATTCTCAGCTCCTCCATTCCATTCTCCCAAATCCATTCCTAGCTCCTCCATTCCATTCTCTCAAATCCATTCCCAGCTCCTCCACCCCATTCTCCCAAATCCATTCCTAGCTCCTCCATTCCATTCTCCCAAATCCATTCTCAGCTCCTCCATTCCATTCTCCCAAATCCATTCTCAGCTCCTCCATTCCATTCTCCCAAATCCATTCCTAGCTCCTCCATTCCATTCTCTCAAATCCATTCCCAGCTCCTCCACCCCATTCTCCCAAATCCATTCCTAGCTCCTCCATTCCATTCTCCCAAATTCATTCCCAGCTCCTCCATTCCATTCTCTCAAATCCATTCCTAGCTCCTCCATTCCATTCTCTCAAATCCATTCCCAGCTCCCAAATCAATCCCTTCTTCAAAATACATTCTATCAAGTCCTCCAACCCTCTTAAAATCCTTGAAAGGGAATCGAGCCGCGGTCGGTGCGCGCAGTTGTAAAGCGAGTCGTCGAAGACTTGGCCGGCATCAACGCCTCAGTCTCCAGCCTGTACGACGAGGCTCCCAGCGGCGGAGGTGGCGGCCGCGGCGGTGGGGACAAGTCCTCGGACAGCAGCGCCAACCGGCTGCCGATCGGCAGGCGACCCCCGGCACCCGCCCTCAGTGGCTGGTCGGCCACACCGTCAACCCTTGGCAACAGCCTGCTGCACCGGCTGTTCAGCGACAAGGTCGACCTGCTGGGCCCGGCGGAGTTCGGTCGGGCCTCGGTGGTGTCCGGCATTGTCCGGCTGGCTCTGAAGACCCTGCTGGAGTGCGTCCGATTGAAGACTTTCGGTCGCTACGGACTGCAACAGGTGCAGGTGGACTGCCACTACCTGCAGACTTTTCTGTGGCGCTACGTTGCAGACGACAGCGTGGTTCGCTTCCTGCTGGAGGAGATTCTCGCCAGCGCCGCCAACCGCTGCGTTGATCCCGTCTTCATGGAACAGTCCGTTGTGGAACTCATTGTCGAGCGGGACTAAGTCTGATCTTTGATCCATTGATCACTAAACCCTTTTTCTTTGATTCCCAGATCCTTTGATCCCTAGATTCTTTCATCCCTAGATCCTTTGATCCCTAGATTCTTTCATCCCTAGATCCTTTGATTTCTAGATCCTTTGATCCCTAGATCCTTGGATCCCTAGATCCTTTGATCCCTAGATCCTTTGATCCCTAGATCCTTGGATCCCTAGATTATTTGATCCCTAGATCCTTTGATTCTTAGATCCTTGGATCCCTAGATTCTTTGATCCCCAGATCCTTTGATTCCTAGATCCTTGGATTCCTAGATCCTTTGATTCCTAGATCCTTTGATTCCTAGATCCTTTGATTCCTAGATCCTTTGATTCCTAGATCCTTGGATCCCTAGATCCTTTGATCCCAAATTATCGGTCATTGTTTCATTATAGATCCGTATCTCAATACCCCTAAGTTTAATACAATCCTTGTAGCCAATCCAGACTACTGTTTAGCTATACTTGTAGTTTTGTCTATTGCTAACTGCCTTCCGTTTCTTGCTTATCCTCCCGCGTTTTGCTTTGGTTGATGGTGATAGTAAAGCTCGTATTCCTGTTTTAGATTTGATGTTTTGATTTTTGTCATTAGATCATTATAGGAATCTCCCTTTATTGATTAGATTTTCATTCTACTAACAGTAGTATTTGATTCCTATCCAGAATTACTCCAGTCAGTTTTATTTTGCGCTAATGTTAATTAATATAGCCTCATTGCCGCTAATGTCATGACATAAAGC
The DNA here is from genome assembly GCA_950097015.1 of Macrostomum hystrix. Classification (NCBI taxonomy): domain Eukaryota; kingdom Metazoa; phylum Platyhelminthes; family Macrostomidae; genus Macrostomum; species Macrostomum hystrix. Next base: position 5,222,560 of record CATNEN010000033.1, read on the forward strand.
TAACTAAATACATGTTTATTAACTTTTGAGTAGCTGTTGTATTTATCATTGATTGCCATCAATTGATTTGTATTTGCTTTTCTCCAATACGAGTCCATTTTATTTAAGACGAAGAATATTTTAAATTTCGAATTGCAGAAAGAAGCAGAATAAAACAATGGAAGCCCTGCAAAAGCCGCGCCGCCGCGTCCTGCTCAACCTCAGCTGCCCGCCCGCCCTGCTGGCTCGCCTGCCTCGCTTTGCCAAAGCCGCTGCCGCCATCGTCGAGACGCCGTCCGCCAAGTCGGCCTCTCATCGCTCGCGCCGCCGCGCCCTGTCCAAGAACAAGCCGGAAACCATGGAAACCGATGACGCCGCAACTGGGGATGGGGGAAAGCCTGGCGCGGGCGGTGAGTTCGCCTCCGCCTGGCCCTGGTACGAGCAGCAGGCGACTCGGGTCCTGGCCGAGTCCAACGCCGACATCTGCGCCAAGCTGAGCGGCTTTCTGGCCGACAATCAGAGGGACTGGCTGGCCAGATGGCACCAGCTGGCGGCCGCCACTCAGCCTGTTCAAGCCGCTGCTCACCTGGCTGGCCGGCTGCCGTTCGCTGCCCTGCACTCCGGCGTCAACACGCCGGATCGGGACGCCATGCTGGCTGGTCTCACCAACAGGCTGGCGGCTGACGGCGGCTTCAGGCTGGCTCAGGTGTCACGACTGTTCTCAAATTGGATCGATTGTTGAAGCTGGGGATTGTCTAGATTTGAGACTGTTCTCAAATTGGACCGATTGTTGAAGCTGGGAATTGTCTAGATTTGAGACTGTTCTCAAATTGGATCGATTGTTGAAGCTGGGAATTGTCTAGATTGAGACTGTTCTCAAATTGGATCGATTGTTGAAGCTGGGGATTGTCTAGATTTTAGACTGTTCTCAAATTGGACCGATTGTTGAAGCTGGGGATTGTCTAGATTTGAGACTGTTCTCAAATTGGATCGATTGTTGAAGCTGGGGATTGTCTAGATTTGAGACTGTTCTCAAATTGGATCGATTTTTAAGAAGGGCATTCTGCAGATTTAAGAATGTTCTTAAATAGATCAATTGTTATATAAAAGCAGTGGATTCTGTAGATTTGGGATCGTTCTCAAATGTGATCTATTGTTAAAGCTTAATAATTAAATATATATTTAGTCTTTATAAAAGTCAATGCTGTGTTGCCTTTGCAGGTGGACTCGGGCGACCTTTTGTCGGCCACCCAGCTGTTCTCAAAGGCGTTGGCTCAGTGGCTGCCTGAGATGTCAGCGGCTGCGCAGGCTCGCAAGCTTTCTGGGAGTGTGAAGCACTCCTTCCTCCTGGCTGCTGAGGTCTACCGCAGCGCGTTCGAACTGCCGGACAAGCAGCAGCAGCCTGCAGCTCCGCAGCTGGTGCTGCTGATTCGTGACTTCGACGAGGCCTCCAGCAGCAAGGCCCTAAACAAGTTCATTCTGGTGGGTCAGCGGCCAGTAACGGAGGGCGGATGGCCTGAATGTAGAGGCTGAGTTGTCATTGTAGAGGCTGAGTTGTCATTGTAGAGGCTGAGTTGTCATTGTAGAGGCTGAGTTGTCATTGTAGAGGCTGAGTTGTCATTGTAGAGGCTGAGTTGTCATTGTAGAGGCTGAGTTGTCATTGTAGAGGCTGAGTTGTCATTGTAGAGGCTGAGTTGTCATTGTAGAGACTTTGTTGTGATTGTAGAGGCTTTGTTGTGATTGTAGAGACTTTGTTGTGATTGTAGAGACTTTGTTGTGATTGTAGAGACTTTGTTGTGATTGTAGAGGCTGAGTTGTCATTGTAAAGGCTTTGTTGTGATTGTAGAGACTTTGTTAGTATTGTAGAGGCTGAGTTGTCATTGTAGAGGCTGAGTTGTCATTGTAGAGGCTGAGTTGTCATTGTAGAGGCTGAGTTGTGATGCCTGAATGTGCAGGCTGAGTTGGGATAACTTGAGACGCTACTCCACTTAACTGAAAGACTTACGTGGAATCCCTAACTACTGTAATCCTCCAGGTGAGCAGTCACTACTCAGCCGAGCTGCCCGTGGCCATTGTGTGCAGCCTGTCCAAGACTCCGGCCAGCCTGCAGTCGCTGCTGTCAAGCCGGGCCCTTGCCCGCCTGTCTGTCCGGTTCTTCCAGTCAGCCGCAGCCGGCGTCCTGTTCGATCGGCTGCTGGATCGGGTGCTCATCAACTGCCCGGAGCGGCAACTCAGACTTAGTAGGGCCACCTTCGACTGCCTGGTGGAGGCGTTCGAGGACACCGAGTTCTCCATCTCCGCCTTCATGCTGCGCCTGAAGCTGGCTTTGCTCTGGCACATCCAGCGTTGCTCCCGGCACCAGGCGGTTGATCCGGCTCACATTCGCCATCAGCGGGCGGCTCCGCTGGCCATCCGCCTGCTGGACTCGCTGCTTGACTGGCGCTCCAAGCGGCTGATCTACTCCCTGCTGCTTAGCAACGGCGGTCACCTGGTTGACGACCCGGATTTCAAGGAGCGCCTCGCACGCTTTCTGGAGCTCAACACCGAGACTGTGCTGGATCGGGTGAATGCCACCAGGCTCATGCTTCAGCGAGCCAAGCAGCTGGACGATGACGCTGTCAATCGGTCCCTCATCTCCGGCTGGTTTAGGCGACTTGGATCCTCTGGCCAGCGATTTGGCCAAGCGGCTAGAGGAGACTGCTGCGGCTGCAAATTCGTCTTTGTCAATGGAGCTGCCAATGGAGCTGACCTCAGGCAGTGGCGGCGGCGAGGACGGCTACTCGCCTCAGAAGGTCAGAGAATACCGATATAATAAATAAACTGTTTTCTGACCCAATCAGGTGGTCAATCAATCAGTAGGTTGCGTGCAACCAGCGGGGCCAATCAGTGGATCAACCAATCACTAGGTCAACCAATCAGTTGGGTTAATTAGTATTGAGTTCAAACGCGCTGAACCTCATACTGTGCTCACCTGCCACCTTTCCTTTGCAGCTCACCCGCCAGATGCAGCGCCAGAACTTTGCCGCCGAGGTGAACAGGCGCGCCGAGCAGCGCCGAATTGGCGCCAATTTGCGCGCCCGCCTGGCCGCCTGCCTCATCAACCGTCTGCGCGCTGATCTGCCCGCGCCCGCCTCGCTGCCCGACAGCGGCTCCGTGTACGCCGACTGCCGCCCCATGCTGATCGCCGCATTCGCCGCCGATCCGGCAGGCCGTCTCGAGCGTCAGCTGCTGCAGGCGGCGGAACCGGATTCCTCAGCCGGCGTTTCCGTCGGCCTGACGGACCTCGGCGTGGCATTCCGGCTGCACAAGGAGTGCCGCAAGCTGATTCGCATTGTGGATCTCATGCGAGCTTTCGCCACCTGTCGGCGAGACGGTGACGACAAAGACCACAACGATGCCGCGGACGAAAATCCAGCGTGTTCGTCGGCGCCGTCTCCGATGATGCAGGTCAGATTCCTGCGGGCCTGCGCCCAGCTACAGCTCATGGGCTACGTGCGCCTCACCAGGCGGAAGCCCGACTTCATGACCCGCCTGACTACCGCCTGAAGGACTTGCCTATGCGGATCTGTGCAGTTCAGCTTGGGTCATTGTGGATTATTTATTACAGGATGAGCTTGGTTCATTGTGGATTATTTAATCCGGGATCAGCTTGAGTCATTGTGGATTATTTAATCCAGGATCAGCTTGGGTCATTGTGGATTATTTAATCCAGGATCAGCTTGGGTCATTGTGGATTATTTAATCCAGGATCAGCTTGGGTCATTGTGGATTATTTAATCCAGGATCAGCTTGGGTCATTGTGGATTATTTAATCCAGGATCAGCTTGGGTCATTGTGGATTATTTAATCCAGGATCAGCTTGAGTCATTGTGGATTATTTAATCCAGGATCAGCTTGGGTCATTGTGGATTATTTAATCCAGGATCAGCTTGAGTCATTGTGGATTATTTAATCCAGGATCAGCTTGGGTCATTGTGGATTATTTAATCCAGGATCAGCTTGGGTCATTGTGGATTATTTAATCCAGGATCAGCTTGGGTCATTGTGGATTATTTAATCCAGGATCAGCTTGAGTCATTGTGGATTATTTAATCCAGGATCAGCTTGGGTCATTGTGGATTATTTAATCCAGGATCAGCTTGGGTCATTGTGGATTATTTAATCCAGGATCAGCTTGGGTCATTGTGGATTATTTAATCCAGGATCAGCTTGGGTCATTGTGGATTATTTAATCCAGGATCAGCTTGAGTCATTGTGGATTATTTAATCCAGGATCAGCTTGGGTCATTGTGGATTATTTAATCCAGGATCAGCTTGGGTCATTGTGGATTATTTAATCCAGGATCAGCTTGGGTCATTGTGGATTATTTAATCCAGGATCAGCTTGGGTCATTGTGGATTATTTAATCCAGGATCAGCTTGGGTCATTGTGGATTATTTAATCCAGGATCAGCTTGGGTCATTGTGGATTATTTAATCCAGGATCAGCTTGGGTCATTGTGGATTATTTAATCCAGGATCAGCTTGGGTCATTGTGGATTATTTAATCCAGGATCAGCTTGGGTCATTGTGGATTATTTAATCCAGGATCAGCTTGGGTCATTGTGGATTATTTAATCCAGGATCAGCTTGGGTCATTGTGGATTATTTAATCCAGGATCAGCTTGGGTCATTGTGGATTATTTAATCCAGGATCAGCTTGGGTCATTGTGAATTTCTTAAGTGCTATCTGTTTTCACTAAATGCATTTTTAACTTTGCAAACTTTAATGAAATGTATATTTGTTCATCTTGTCTGACTTGCATTTTTAACGCAATTATATCTGTATTTATATGATTTTGCTTAATTCGGCCTCTTACATTGTTTATATAATTTAAAATTTAAGCATTTGATCTCGCTTTTCTGCGAATTAATTCTGTAATTTTATTCTTTCATGTCGTCACCTCTCAAAGTGTGGAATCTTTCGAAAATATTGCCACACTGCTACTAATCGCGCATGCTTAAACTACTACTGTCATCCTCTCTCAGTAACATGTGCTGCGCATTTTTCTCGATAACTCCTTCTGTGGTACCGCTTTGCGCTGCTAAATTTTAAGTACAGAACATTGTGTTTCATGCCCATTTTTTGAAAAGCATTTTACGAATACTTAACATGGTAATCCTTGTACTTTTATTTACTTTGCACTGTGCCATGAAGACTAAAAAAGCGACAAATTTTTATTGGCCAGCGAGCCTCCGTTGCTTAAAAGCGCTTCCATTTATCTTCGGTGCTTTCACCTAGCCATTCGAAATTTTGCGCAGTCGATGTTTTGGTCACCTGAATAGGGTGTATCAATAGGATCTGCAATCCTAGGCACAGGTGTATCAATAGGATCTGCAATCCTAGGCACAGGTGTATCAATAGGATCTGCAATCCTAGGCACGGGTGTATCAATAGGATCTGTAATCCTAGGCACAGGTGTATCAATAGGATCTGCAATCCTAGGCACGGGTGTATCAATAGGATCTGCAATCCTAGGCACGGGTGTATCAATAGGATCTGCAATCCTAGGCACAGGTGTATCAATAGGATCTGCAATCCTAGGCACAGGTGTATCAATAGGATCTGCAATCCTAGGCACAGGTGTATCAATAGGATCTGCAATCCTAGGCACAGGTGTATCAATAGGATCTGCAATCCTAGGCACGGGTGTATCAATAGGATCTGCAATCCTAGGCACAGGTGTATCAATAGGATCTGCAATCCTAGGCACGGGTGTATCAATAGGATCTGTAATCCTAGGCACAGGTGTATCAATAGGATCTGCAATCCTAGGCACAGGTGTATCAATAGGATCTGCAATCCTAGGCACAGGTGTATCAATAGGATCTGCAATCCTAGGCGCAGGTGTATCAATAGGATCTGCAATCCTAGGCACAGGTGTATCAATAGGATCTGCAATCCTAGGCGCAGGTGTATCAATAGGATCTGCAATCCTAGGCACAGGTGTATCAATAGGATCTGCAATCCTAGGCACAGGTGTATCAATAGGATCTGCAATCCTAGGCACAGGTGTGAATGAGCTTATATCTAAATTAAAGGCCCTCTAAAAACGCCGTCTTGCAGCAATAGCAACCCCAGCAGCAGCAGCGCAATGTCTGCCGAACAGTCCGCCGCCAAGAAGTCGTTGAAGCTGCGGTCCCCTGGCCGCCTGTACGTGAAGGCCGTGTTCACCGGCTACAAGCGCGGCCTGCGCAACCAGCACGAAAACACCGCCCTGCTGCGCATCGATGGAGTCGAAAAGCGCGAGAATGTGGACTTTTACCTGGGCAAACGGTGCGCCTACGTCTACAAGGGCAAGCGGCAGACGCCTGTGCCCGGCAAGGGCAAGGAGAAGTCGCGAGTTCGCGTCATCTGGGGCCGGGTGACCCGGCCGCATGGCAACTCGGGCGCTGTGCGGGCCAAGTTCAACACGAACCTGCCGCCCGCCGCAATGGGCAAGCGAATCCGGGTCATGCTCTACCCGTCCCGTGTCTGAGCAGCCTATGACTTTGCATTGTTTGCTATCTGTCCTTGCTTTGGGCCCGCCTCGTGTGTTCTGACTGACTGGGTCTAAATATACTCTGTTTGCGTGTGCTGCAGCAAGGCAGTGGCATCACGCCTCTGTTGGCCTGTGCTGATCTGGAACTTGGATTAAAACTGCTTTTGTGCTCATTGTGGCATTCTTTTTCTTTGGGTAGCTGCTTTCCTCTGATTCTCCCTTGGGTAGCTGCTTTCCTCTGATTCTCCACTTGGGTAGCTGCTTTCCTCTGATTCTCCACTTGGGTAGCTGCTTTCCTCTGATTCTCCACTTGGGTAGCTGCTTTCCTCTGATTCTCCACTTGGGTAGCTGCTTTCCTCTGATTCTCCACTTGGGTAGCTGCTTTCCTCTGATTCTCCACTTGGGTAGCTGCTTTCCTCTGATTCTCCACTTGGGTAGCTGCTTTCCTCTGATTCTCCACTTGGGTAGCTGCTTTCCCTCTGATTCTCCACTTGGGTAGCTGCTTTCCTCTGATTCTCCACTTGGGTAGCTGCTTTCCTCTGATTCTCCACTTGGGTAGCTGCTTTCCTCTGATTCTCCCTTGGGTAGCTGCTTTCCTCTGATTCTCCACTTGGGTAGCTGCTTTCCTCTGATTCTCCCTTGGGTAGCTGCTTTCCTCTGATTCTCCCTTGGGTAGCTGCTTTCCTCTGATTCTCCACTTGGGTAGCTGCTTTCCTCTGATTCTCCACTTGGGTAGCTGCTTTCCTCTGATTCTCCCTTGGGTAGCTGCTTTCCTCTGATTCTCCACTTGGGTAGCTGCTTTCCTCTGATTCTCCCTTGGGTAGCTGCTTTCCTCTGATTCTCCCTTGGGTAGCTGCTTTCCTCTGATTCTCCCTTGGGTAGCTGCTTTCCTCTGATTCTCCCTTGGGTAGCTGCTTTCCTCTGATTCTCCACTTGGGTAGCTGCTTTCCTCTGATTCTCCACTTGGGTAGCTGCTTTCCTCTGATTCTCCCTTGGGTAGCTGCTTTCCTCTGATTCTCCACTTGGGTAGCTGCTTTCCTCTGATTCTCCACTTGGGTAGCTGCTTTCCTCTGATTCTCCACTTGGGTAGCTGCTTTCCTCTGATTCTCCACTTGGGTAGCTGCTTTCCTCTGATTCTCCACTTGGGTAGCTGCTTTCCTCTGATTCTCCACTTGGGTAGCTGCTTTCCTCTGATTCTCCACTTGGGTAGCTGCTTTCCTCTGATTCTCCACTTGGGTAGCTGCTTTCCTCTGATTCTCCCTTGGGTAGCTGCTTTTCCTCTGATTCTCCCTTGGGTAGCTGCTTTCCTCTGATTCTATTTCTCTCTGATTCTTTCTGTTCAGTCACGGCTCTTCCTATGCAACTTTAAAATGGTGACTAAGCCATTTTTAGAAACTTGTCGATTATCTTTTTACATCTTATGGGCTTTGTAAACTCTGTCACGCGGCTTTCACAGCCACTTAGAATTTCCTTTTTAAACTACGATTTATTTCTCGCTTGTTGGGGCAAGCTTGACAATTTCCAAGTGCGTCAAATGTATCAGCATATTTATTTTCGTTGCATCCTTCATCCGTAGCAGATTATTTTCTCGCGTCAAAGTCATGAGCTAAACATCTGCGAAATAATCGGCTTTGACACATTTAGCACGAGTATGGCTAATACATGTTACATGTAGACACAAACGCATACACACTTGTAGATAATGTTGGTTACGATATACAATCGGCTGTAAATAAACACACACATTTACATGAGGTTTGAGATCACTGATCTATCAACGAGATTCGGATATCATTGATCTAGCAACGAGATTCAGAGATCACTGATCTATCAACGAGATTCGATGATCACTGATCTATCAACGAGATTCGATGATCACTGATCTTTCAACGAGATTCGATGATCACTGATCTATCAACGAGATTCGATGATCACTGATCTTTCAACGAGATTCGATGATCACTGATCTTTCAACGAGATTCGATGATCACTGATCTATCAACGAGATTCGATGATCACTGATCTTTCAACGAGATTCGATGATCACTGATCTTTCAACGAGATTCGATGATCACTGATCTTTCAACGAGATTCGATGATCACTGATCTATCAACGAGATTCGATGATCACTGATCTATCAACGAGATTCGATGATCACTGATCTATCAACGAGATTCGATGATCATTGATTTATCAACGAGATTCGGAGATCACTGATCTATCAACGAGATTCGATGATCACTGATCTTTCAACGAGATTCGATGATCACTGATCTATCAACGAGACTCGGAGATCACTGATCTATCAACGAGATTCGATGATCACTGATCTATCAACGAGATTCGATGATCACTGATCTTTCAACGAGACTCGGAGATCACTGATCTATCAACGAGATTCGATTATCACTGATCTTTCAACGAGATTCGGAGATCACTGATCTATCAACGAGATTCGATGATCACTGATCTTTCAACGAGACTCGGAGATCACTGATCTATCAACGAGATTCGATGATCACTGATCTTTCAACGAGATTCGGAGATCACTGATTTATCAACGAGATTCGGAGATCACTGATCTATCAACGAGATTCGGAGATCACTGATCTATCAATGAGGTTTTGAGATCGCTGATCTATCAATGAGGTTTTGAGATCGCTGATCTATCAATGAGGTTTTGAGATCGCTGATCTATCAATGATGTTTTGAGATCACTGATCTATCAATGAGGTTTTGAGATCGCTGATCTATCAATGAGGTTTTGAGATCGCTGATCTATCAATGATGTTTTGAGATCACTGATCTATCAATGAGGTTTTGAGATCGCTGATCTATCAATGAGGTTTTGAGATCGCTGATCTATCAATGATGTTTTGAGATCACTGATCTATCAATGAGGTTTTGAGATCACTGATCTATCAATGAGGTTTTGAGATCGCTGATCTATCAATGAGGTTTTGAGATCGCTGATCTATCAATGATGTTTTGAGATCACTGATCTATCAATGATGTTTTGAGATCACTGATCTATCAATGAGGTTTTGAGATCGCTGATCTATCAATGAGGTTTTGAGATCGCTGATCTATCAATGATGTTTTGAGATCACTGATCTATCAATGAGGTTTTGAGATCGCTGATCTATCAATGAGGTTTTGAGATCGCTGATCTATCAATGAGGTTTTGAGATCGCTGATCTATCAATGATGTTTTGAGATCACTGATCTATCAATGAGGTTTTGAGATCGCTGATCTATCAATGAGGTTTTGAGATCGCTGATCTATCAATGAGGTTTTGAGATCGCTGATCTATCAATGAGGTTTTGAGATCGCTGATCTATCAACGAGATTCGATGATCACTGATCTTTCAACGAGACTCGGAGATCACTGATCTATCAACGAGATTCGGAGATCACTGATTTATCAACGAGATTCGGAGATCACTGATCTATCAACGAGATTCGGAGATCACTGATCTATCAATGAGGTTTTGAGATCGCTGATCTATCAATGAGGTTTTGAGATCACTAACATATCAGGTTCAACGTGTTTGTGTTGGAAATAAGCATTATGGCGTGTGCAGTTTAAATTGCCTGTGATGAAGGGATTGAAGCCTGGACTGTTTTGAGGGGGCGGCGCCCAGCCAATGAAAAATGACGAACTGCCTGCTGCTAATATAAAGGTGCACACTGGCTGGCAGGTGCAAAGAGAATCAAGTGTGTTAAATACATCAGTTGATTTGTACTGCTAAAGAAGCCAAGCATGCGCGCCAAGGCTTTCTGCGGCCGTGGCCGTTATCAACTGACTGCCGACCTTCTGATGCTGACTCTGCTGCTGTTGACTGCCTTCTGCTGTCTGGCAACTTCAGAGAACGACTGCAGCGTGAGTTTGTGGGGAGCAATCTTAACTTTCGAAATTGCGACTCTCTTTAGAGAGATTCTCCTTGGTGCGATTCTCCTTGGTGCGATTCTCCTTGGGGCGATTCTCCTTGGGGCGATTCTCCTTTTCTTCGAGCGATTCTTCTAATTGGAGCGGTTCCACTAGGTGCGTCTCTCCTTGGTGCCGATTTTCTTTAGGGCTTGGAGCGATTCTCATTCGAGCGATTCGTGGGACGATTCTCCTTGGTACGATTCTCCTTGGTGCGATTCCCCTTGGGGCAACTCTAGTTGGGCCGATTCTCCTAGGGCCGATTCTCTTTAGGCCGATTCTCCTTGGGGCAACTCGCCTTGGGCCGATTCTCATTTGGGCAACTCTCCTTGGGGCAACTCGCCTTGGGCCGATTCTCATTTGGGCAACTCTCCTTGGGGCAACTCGCCTTGGGCCGATTCTCATTTGGGCAACTCTCCTTGGGGCGATTCTCCCTTGGCTTAGAGCTATTTTCCTTGGGGCGATTCTCTTCGATTCCTTGGGCCGATTCTCTTTGGGCTGATTCTTCTTGTGGCTTGGAGCGATTCTTCTTGAAAGCCAAGATTCCGACCCGCACAGTTTCCAGTATCGGTCGCTCCGGTTTCAGAATCCAGGGCTGTGTCATGTGGGGTCACCAGGGAAGCAGGAAGCGAAGAGTGACTCTCGTTTCTGTGCTCTGTGCGCGATGGAACTGATTGCTGGTTTAGCGGGGCCCGCTGCTAGGAGATGCAGATAAATATTTCTTTAGACAAACAAGCAGTTATCAAGTGATAGCGAGCCAGATGACAGATAAAACATGCGAATCGGCACAGCCGCCACAAAACACCGCAAACACAGCCGCGCAGTGAGCTTTGTAAACTGTGCGAACAAAGTTTCAGAATTTCACTTGTGCAACAATCATCTATCAGGAAAAGTAAAGGAAATGAATTAACAGCACCTATCTATCTATCTATCTATCTATCTATCTATCTATCTATCTATCTATCTATCTATCTATCTATCTATCTATCTATCTTCGTTAGGTTCGCCAGCATCGTTAGGTGTGCATTTGTAAATGCATTATCCTGTCTGTGCGTATTGGCATGCAAAGAACCATACTGACAATGAGTGTAGGGCCTCTGACTAGCTTTTATTTTTAACAATATCAAGCCCACCGACTCGTGCTTTGTTTGTGGGAATTTTTCCCCGTTCAAGAAGTTCAGCTCCAATTTCTAAAGTGAATAGTTCAGTCTGCTTCCCAGTGTTTACAATCGGCACAATGGGGCTCAACAGCCCCCCACTTGCATCCGGGTCCTGGCTGGGACGCGAATTTTTTTTAAAAAGGTCTTGGCTAATTAGAGCGAGTCAGTGGGACAATACTCGCACATACTATCATAGCTAGCTAATGGAAAGAAACTCTCAAATTCTTGTGCACCTGTCTGTTCACAATGCGCTGGTTTATGGTCAACAAATTCGGATCCCTAATTATTGAGCAATTGGACTGAAAGCGAATCACAATGAGATGAGGAGGCGTTCGAAGTTTCGCCAAGATGTGCTCAGATTTTGCACCCACTTCGTGTCTAAATGTGGGCTGTGGCCTGTTGGCCGAGGAATAAAGAATAGGAATGGGAGAGAAGGGAGAAGGAATGGGATAAAGAGGAGAAGGAATGGGATAGAGGGGAGAAGGAATGGGATAAAGAGGAGAAGGAATGGGATAGAGGGGAGAAGGAATGGGATAAAGGGGAGAAGGAATGGGATAAAGGGGAGAAGGAATGGGATAAAGGCGAGAAGGAATGGGATAGAGGGGAGAAGGAATGGGATAGAGGGGAGTAGGAATGGGACAGAGGGGAGTAGGAATGGGACAGAGGGGAAAAAGAATCGGACAGAGTGGATTAGGAATGGGATAAAGGGGAGAAGGGATGGGAGAGAAGGGAGAAGGAATGGGATAGAGGGGAGAAGGAATGGGATAGAGGGGAGTAGGAATGGGATAGAGGGGAGTAGGAATGGGATAGAGGGGAGTAGGAATGGGACAGAGGGGAAAAAGAATCGGACAGAGTGGATTAGGAATGGGATAAAGGGGAGAAGGGATGGGAGAGAAGGGAGAAGGAATGGGATAGAGGGGAGTAGGAATGGGATAGAGGGGAGTAGGAATGGGATAGAGGGGAGTAGGAATGGGACAGAGGGGAAAAAGAATCGGACAGAGTGGATTAGGAATGGGATAAAGGGGAGAAGGAATGGGATAGAGGGGAGTAGGAATGGGATAGAGGGGAGTAGGAATGGGATAGAGGGGAGTAGGAATGGGACAGAGGGGAAAAAGAATCGGACAGAGTGGATTAGGAATGGGATAAAGGGGAGAAGGGATGGGAGAGAAGGGAGAAGGAATGGGATAGAGGGGGGAAGGAATCGGATAGAGGGGAGTAGGAATGGGATGGAGGGGAGTAGGAATGGGATGGAGGGGAGTAGGAATGGGATGGAGGGGAGTAGGAATCGGATAGAGGGGAGAAGGAATGGGATGGAGGGGAGTAGGAATGGGATAGAGGGGAGTAGGAATGGGATAGAGGGGAGTAGGAATGGGATAGAGGGGAGTAGGAATGGGATAGAGGGGAGAAGGAATGGGATAGAGGGGAGAAGGAATGGATAGAGGGGAGTAGGAATGGGATAGAGGGGAGTAGGAATGGGATAGAGGGGAGTAGGAATGGGATAGAGGGGAGTAGGAATGGGGTAGAGGGGAGTAGGAATGGGATGGAGGGGAGAAGGAATGGGATAGAGGGGAGTAGGAATGGGATAGAGGGGAGTAGGAATGGGATAGAGGGGAGAAGGAATGGGATAGAGGGGAGAAGGAATCGGATAGAGGGGAGTAGGAATGGGATAGAGGGGAGTAGGAATGGGGTAGAGGGGAGTAGGAATGGGGTAGAGGGGAAAAGGAATGGGATAGAGGGGAAAAGGAATGGGGTAGAGGGGAGTAGGAATGGGATGAAGGGGAGTAGGAATGGGATGGAGGGGAGTAGGAATGGGATAGAGGGGAAAAGGAATGGGGTAGAGGGGAAAAGGAATGGGGTAGAGGGAGTAGGAATGGGATGGAGGGGAGTAGGAATGGGATAGAGGGGAAAAGGAATGGGGTAGAGGGGAGTAGGAATGGGATAGAGGGGAAAAGGAATGGGTTAGAGGGGAAAAAGGAATGGGGTAGAGGGGAGTAGGAATGGGGTAGAGGGGAGTAGAATGGGATAGAGGGGAGTAGGAATGGGATAGAGGGGAAAAGGAATGGGGTAGAGGGGAGTAGGAATGGGATGAAGGGGAGTAGGAATGGGATGGAGGGGAGTAGGAATGGGATAGAGGGGAGTAGGAATGGGATAGAGGGGAGTAGGAATGGGATAGAGGGGAGTAGGAATGGGATAGAGGGGAGTAGGAATGGGATAGAGGGGAGAAGGAATGGGATAGAGGGGAGTAGGAATGGGATAGAGGGGGAGTAGGAATGGGATGGAGGGGGAGTAGGAATGGGATAGAGGGAGTAGGAATGGGATAGAGGGGAGTAGGAATGGGATAGAGGGGAGAAGAATGGGATAGATGGGGAGAAGGAATGGGATAGAGGGGAGTAGGAATGGGATAGAGGGGAGTAGGAATGGGATAGAGGGGAGTAGGAATGGGATAGAGGGGAGAAGGAATGGGATAGAGGGGAGAAGGAATCGGATAGAGGGGAGTAGGAATGGGATAGAAGGGGAGTAGGAATGGGATAGAGGGGAGTAGGAATGGGATAGAGGGGAGAAGGAATGGGATAGAGGGGAGTAGGAATGGGATAGAGGGGAGTAGGAATGGGATAGAGGGGAGTAGGAATGGGATAGAGGGGAGTAGGAAATGGGATAGAGGGGAGAAGGAATGGGATAGAGGGGAGAAGGAATGGGATAGAGGGGAGTAGGAATGGGGTAGAGGGGAGTAGGAATGGGGTAGAGGGGAGTAGGAATGGGGTAGAGGGGAAAAGGAATGGGGGTAGAGGGGAGAAGGAATGGGATAGAGGGGAGAAGGAATGGGATAGAGGGGAGTAGGAATGGGATAGAGGGGAGTAGGAATGGATAGAGGGGAGTAGGAATGGGATAGAGGGGAGTAGGAATGGGATAGAGGGGAGTAGGAATGGGATAGAGGGGAGTAGGAATGGGATAGAGGGGTGAAGGAATGGGATAGAGGGGAGTAGGAATGGGATAGAGGGGAAAAGGAATGGATAGAGGGGAGAAGGAATCGGATAGAGGGGAGTAGGAATGGGATAGAGGGGAGAAGGAATCGGATAGAGGGGAGTAGGAATGGGATAGAGGGGAGTAGGAATGGGATAGAGGGGAAAAGGAATGGGATAGAGGGGAGTAGGAATGGGATAGAGGGGAGTAGGAATGGGATTAGAGGGGAAAAGGAATGGGATAGAGGGGAGTAGGAATCGGATAGAGGGGAGTAGGAATGGGATAGAGGGGAGAAGGAATGGATAGAGGGGAGTAGGAATGGGATAGAGGGGAGTAGGAATGGGATAGAGGGGAGTAGGAATGGGATAGAGGGGAAAAGGAATGGGATAGAGGGGAGTAGGAATGGGATAGAGGGAGAAGGAATCGGATAGAGGGGAGTAGGAATGGGATAGAGGGGTGAAGGAATGGGATAGAGGGGAGTAGGAATGGGATAGAAGGGGAGTAGGAATGGGATAGAGGGGAGTAGGAATGGGATAGAGGGGAGAAGGAATGGGATAGAGGGGAGTAGGAATGGGATAGAGGGGAGAAGGAATCGGATAGAGGGGAGTAGGAATGGGGTAGAGGGGAGTAGGAATGGGGTAGAGGGGAAAAGGAATGGGATAGAGGGGAGTAGGAATGGGATGGAGGGGAGTAGGAATGGGATGAAGGGGAGTAGGAATGGGATAGAGGGGAGTAGGAATGGGGTAGAGGGGAAAAGGAATGGGATAGAGGGGAGTAGGAATGGGATTGAGGGGAGTAGGAATGGGATAGAGGGGAGTAGGAATGGGATAGAGGGGAGAAGGAATGGGATAGAGGGGAGAAGGAATCGGATAGAGGGGAGTAGGAATGGGATAGAGGGGAGTAGGAATGGGATAGAGGGGAGTAGGAATGGGATAGAGGGGAGAAGGAATGGGATAGAGGGGAGTAGGAATGGGATAGAGGGGAGTAGGAATGGGATAGAGGGGAGTAGGAATGGGATAGAGGGGAGTAGGAATGGGATAGAGGGGAGAAGGAATGGGATAGAGGGGAGAAGGAATGGGATAGAGGGGAGTAGGAATGGGGTAGAGGGGAGTAGGAATGGGGTAGAGGGGAGTAGGAATGGGTAGAGGGGAAAAGGAATGGGGTAGAGGGGAGAAGGAATGGGATAGAGGGGAGAAGGAATGGGATAGAGGGGAGTAGGAATGGGATAGAGGGGAGAAGGAATGGGATAGAGGGGAGAAGGAATCGGATAGAGGGGAGTAGGAATGGGATAGAGGGGAGTAGGAATGGGATAGAGGGGAGTAGGAATGGGATAGAGGGGAGAAGGAATGGGATAGAGGGGAGTAGGAATGGGATAGAGGGGAGTAGGAATGGGATAGAGGGGAGTAGGAATGGGATAGAGGGGAGTAGGAATGGGATAGAGGGGAGAAGGAATGGGATAGAGGGGAGTAGGAATGGGATAGAGGGGAGTAGGAATGGGGTAGAGGGGAGTAGGAATGGGGTAGAGGGGAGTAGGAATGGGGTAGAGGGGAAAAGGAATGGGGTAGAGGGGAGAAGGAATGGGATAGAGGGGAGAAGGAATGGGATAGAGGGGAGTAGGAATGGGATAGAGGGGAGTAGGAATGGGATAGAGGGGAGTAGGAATGGGATAGAGGGGAGTAGGAATGGGATAGAGGGGAGTAGGAATGGGATAGAGGGGAGTAGGAATGGGATAGAGGGGAGTAGGAATGGGATAGAGGGGTGAAGGAATGGGATAGAGGGGAGTAGGAATGGGATAGAGGGGAAAAGGAATGGGATAGAGGGGAGAAGGAATCGGATAGAGGGGAGTAGGAATGGGATAGAGGGGAGAAGGAATCGGATAGAGGGGAGTAGGAATGGGATCGAGGGGAGTAGGAATGGGATAGAGGGGAGAAGGAATGGGATAGAGGGGAGTAGGAATGGGATAGAGGGGAGTAGGAATGGGATAGAGGGGAAAAGGAATGGGATAGAGGGGAGTAGGAATCGGATAGAGGGGAGTAGGAATGGGATAGAGGGGAGAAGGAATGGGATAGAGGGGAGTAGGAATGGGATAGAGGGGAGTAGGAATGGGATAGAGGGGAGTAGGAATGGGATAGAGGGGAAAAGGAATGGGATAGAGGGGAGTAGGAATGGGATAGAGGGGAGAAGGAATCGGATAGAGGGGAGTAGGAATGGGATAGAGGGGAGTAGGAATGGGATAGAGGGGAGTAGGAATGGGATAGAGGGGAGTAGGAATGGGATAGAGGGGAGTAGGAATGGGATAGAGGGGAGAAGGAATGGGATAGAGGGGAGTAGGAATCGGATAGAGGGGAGTAGGAATGGGATAGAGGGGAGTAGGAATGGGATAGAGGGGAGTAGGAATGGGATAGAGGGGAGTAGGAATGGGATAGAGGGGAGTAGGAATGGGATAGAGGGGAGAAGGAATGGGATAGAGGGGAGTAGGAATGGGATAGAGGGGAGAAGGAATCGGATAGAGGGGAGTAGGAATGGGGTAAGAGGGGAGTAGGAATGGGGTAGAGGGGAAAAGGAATGGGATAGAGGGGAGTAGGAATGGGATGGAGGGGAGTAGGAATGGGATGAAGGGGAGTAGGAATGGGATAGAGGGGAGTAGGAATGGGGTAGAGGGGAAAAGGAATGGGATAGAGGGGAGTAGGAATGGGATTGAGGGGAGTAGGAATGGGATGGAGGGGAGTAGGAATGGGATAGAGGGGAGAAGGAATGGGATAGAGGGGAGAAGGAATGGATAGAGGGGAGAAGGAATGGGATGAAGGGGAGTAGGAATGGGATAGAGGGGAGAAGGAATGGGATAGAGGGGAGAAGGAATGGGAGAGAGGACACCAACCAACCAACAACGCCCCTGAATCGCCCTTTCCTGACCGCAGGTGAATAGTGTCTCATCGAACTGCTCATTCCAAAATGACTGCTCAGTGCTGAGCGGCAGTGTGTCAGGTAGGCGATTCTTTTAGCCATTTCTAATTGAGTATTTTGTGGAAGGCAAGCTGGTAAATTAAAGAAATATTCGCAGCATGCACTGAGAGTAGCGTGTATTGCGTATTGTGTTAAGTTTATTACATAATGGTGACTTCTCTCATTATCCGAAGAGTGCACCTACTGCCTGGCAGCCAAGGATTCGAAATCTGCCAGCCCGCTGACCTCCACGCTCTTGAATAGAAGCGGTGGGGGCCATCTCAGCTGGACTACAATGGACCTGGACCTCGGCAGCATCGAGTCCACCGACTGCCTGGCTGTGAAGCTCATCGAATATATTAAATTTGCGCAAGAGAAAGGCTCCGTCAAACTGTTCAACCTGTGCGGCTTGCCACGGCGAAGCAGCCGGCTGCTGCGGCTGAAGCTGCTGCTGAAATTCGATGCCTCACGATCGGCCTCGGTGGCGGTTCTCACCGAGAAGTTCCACCGGCAGCGTCTGTGCAACCAGTCCGTGTGCGTCAGGCGAGCTCACCTCAGGCTGCTCGGCTCTCCTCCTGAGCCCAAAAGCTGCCCTCGTCCAGATCGGCTTCGACAACGTCAGCTGCCTGAGCAGGTCGAGCGACAGCGTCTGCAGCGGTCTCACGGTCGGCCAGCTCGGCTGCGGCTCGGCCCGCTTCGAGCTGAACTTCGACCAGAGCCATGAATACGCCGAGGTGGGCATTCAGGGCGGCGGAACCAATCAGGTGAGTTCGGCTGCTCACTGGCCACATTGAATTATCAAACCAGCGAGCTGTTATAACAAAAATAATAAACCGAATCTCCACCTAGACTGCCGGCTGGGTGATCAAACAGGACGTGAGCATGATGCCTCCAAGCAGAGGAAAAAAGGATTACATCATTTTCAAAGTTGAGAAGGTGAGTAGCGCTTTGTAGCGAGTCTCTAGTTACCATGGTTACCATAAGGCTTATTAACTAAAAACGGCACACAACATTTAGACTTTTTTTTTAATCCTTCAGTACAAAAAAGTTTACTGGCTCGCCGACGATGACATGTCGAATAACTTCGAGCACAACCTGCTGAATGCCGTCGGCTACGCTGTCGCGGACGCCTGTCCCGAGACTGACCCAGCGGACACTGCGACCACGGCAAAACTACTGACGGCGCAGAATATGGGTTCCGATTTCTCTCCACTGACCCTGCCTCTGATTTCAGTGCTGCTACTGCTGCTGCTGCTGCTGCTGCTGCTGCTGCTGCGGCTACTTCCTCCGGCGTCGATGTCGTCAACGCGGCCTCCGCTGCTGCTCATCGCGGCTTCCGCGGAGCTTCTTCGACACAGGGCGGCCGTCCAGCTGCGCAGCCGCCTGCAAGGCCGCTGCCGCCTGCGCATCCTGCGTGCCGGCCTGAGCCAACTCGCCCCCGGCATGGCCCGCTCCTGCCAGCTGCTGCTCTTGCTCAGCACCGACGCCAGCTTCGGCGACTTCCGCCTCGATGAGTGCCCCTCCGAGCAGGCCAGACGCGAACTCCTGACCGTCCTGCACACTGAGCGGCACCGGATCTGGCGGCTGCACCTCGGCGACGGCGGGCCGAGCCTCGGTGACCCGTCGGCGCAGCTGGGGCCGGCAGCCGATGACAGGCTCGTGCGGCTGGACGACTCGGCCGAGTTGGCGGCCAAGCGGCTGATCGGCGAGCTGCTGCAGCCGCTGCGGGCCGTCTGCCCTGCGGAGTTGAGCTCAGGGCTGGGGTTTTTTGTGTGATAATTCACTGACCTGATCGTGGCCGCTAGCTTTGCTGAGGAACACTTTTATGGGAGTTTTATCAGTTTTTTATTCGCTTTTCAAACTGCGATAAGTACATTTTTCTGACTGTACATTTGTACGGAACAGTACGTTTCCTTAGTAGTTTATTCACGCGAATTTTTTTCCTATTGAGATTTTTGTTTCTGCTTCGTGTATACCGACAAATAATAAATAAATTACCTATTGAATATACCTGCCAATCGGTCACGCTGGTATTCGCTGGCTCTAACAGGAGGGGTGGCGTACGATAAGACAAGAGGAGGGGTGGGTGCGTGACTTGGAAGGGTAAGAGAATTCAGCTACGGACCAATCAGAAGGCGGTGAGGGGAGAGAGATCAAAGACAAAAGTGAGGGGAGGCTAGACAGAACAGCTGTCTGCCTGTGAGAGCATCGTGTAGAGCAGGGGTCGGCAAACTCCGGCCCGCGGGCCAGATGCGGCCCTCGAAGCTCCCAAATCCGGCCCGTTGCCCCTTCTGACATCTACAGTGCAGTCCTTTTTCATCTCTCTCGTGTCTAATCTCTCCCGTGTCTAATCTCTCCTGTGTCTCATCGCTCGCGTGTCTAATCTCTCCCGTGTCTAATCTCTCCTGTGCCTCATCTCTCCCGTGTCTAATCTCTCCCGTGTCTCATCTCTCCTGTGTCTCATCGCTCTCGTGTCTAATCTCTCCCGTGTCTCATCTCTCCTGTGTCTCATCGCTCTCGTGTCTAATCTCTCCCGTGTCTCATCGCTCTCGTGTCTCATCTCTCCCCTGTCTCATCTCTCCCGTGTCTTATCTCTCCCGTGTCCTATCTCTCCCGTGTCTTTTCTCTCCTGTGTCTCATCGCTCTCGTGTCTCATCTCTCCCGTGTCTCATCTCTCCCGTGTCTTATCTCACCCGTGTCCTATCTCTCCCGTGTCTTTTCTCTCCTGTGTCTCATCGCTCTCGTGTCTCATCTCTCCTGTGTCTCATCGCTCTCGTGTCTAATCTCTCCCGTGTCTCATCTTTCCCGTGTCTTATCTCTCCCGTGTCCTATCTCTCCCGTGTCTTATTTCACCCGTGTCCTATCTCTCCCGTGTCTTTTCTCTCCTGTGTCTCATCGCTCTCGTGTGTCATCTCTCCCGTGTCTCATCTTTCCCGTGTCTTATCTCTCCCGTGTCCTATCTCTCCCGTGTCCTATCTCTCCTGTGTCTCATATCTCCCGTGTATTATCTCTCCCGTGTCCTATCTCTCCCGTGTCTTTTCTCTCCTGTGTCTCATCGCTCTCGTGTCTCATCTCTCCCGTGTCTCATCTCTCCCGTGTCTTATCTCTCCCGTGTCCTATCTCTCCCCGTGTCTCATCTCTCTCGTGTCTTATCTCTCCCGTGTCTAATCTCTCCCGTGTCTAATCTCTCCCGTGTCTCATCTCTCCCGTGTCTCATCTCTCCCGTGTCTCATCTCTCCCCTATCTCATATTTATACAGTCAATGCGGCCCGCTGTCGTCTTTTAGGTTCTCTCTTTGGCCCGCCAGCAAATAAGTTTGCCTACCCCTGGTGTAGAGGGACGAAATCTTAACAGTAGAGCTACCAAAGGGAGAATTGCCCCCCCCTGACAAGCAACGCAAGCGTACGAAACTCAAATTGTTTATTTTGAAACAATAATCAAGCCGTCAGCGGTTCTGACTGAAGGTCAGATTTTTCCTTAAGAGCTAGTGTATTTCATACACCCCTATACACGAATTCGTACTGCGCCTAATCACCGGGGTCGGTGTCCTACCCTGGGTTTGGTAGCTGTAGCGGACTGAAATAAACAGCGTAAATAAAAAAATTATGAATAATAAAAAATATCTAAGAAAAAAATAAAATAATTAAAACTAAATAACTGAAACAACAATAGAGTGCGCAAAAGTGACATTCGATTTAAGCCTATTCCGCTGACAACTGAGCACACACGCACACAGATACCGTAAGGAGTCACACACTAACAGAGAAGTGTCCATCCGCCCTGACTTTATCATCATCAGGCGATATACACTATCACTGCATGTTGCTTGGAGTTTGCCCCTCGATGGCATAAATTGCACGACAAGCCCACAAGCCAATTCTCTCCTCGGCTGCGCCGCAAATGAATGTTTGCCAAAGAAAAATAGTTAGCCCATATCGCATTCTTATTGGCCGCAACTCCAGAGCTCGGGGTAGAGTTGGCGGGGTGGTTGGTGTCTGGCCTGGACCGGTCCATTCTGATTGGCCGGAACTCTAGAGCTCGGGGTAGAGATGGTGGGGTGGTTGGTGTCTGGCCCGGACCGGTCCATTCTGATTGGCCGGCACTCTACAGCTGGGGATAGAGTATTTGTGAAGTGACCTCTAGAAAAGCTGTTCTAAAAAAGAAATAATTAAAAAACACATATAGTAGGCAAAGTGGTTTTGTTACTATATGGCAATGAATGGGCAGGTTGAGCCAAGATATTAGAAATATACAAGTCAATTCTCTCCGTGGGCAAAATTGATTGCAGTTTTGGGAAACTACTCGTAGATTGCAAAAAGGTATATTTTTGCTTTTATTTTCACTCTGGATATGAAAGCTAGCTCGTAATATTGAAAATAAAGTTTTGTATTGTCTATGGCTGCTGGGGGGTTAACCAATTGTAGCTGGTCAGCCAGAGCCGCTGCGATTGGCTGGGACGGCGCAGGACACTCCGAGCCTCGCGAAGCCAAGCTCCAAGTTGCCGTAGTCCACGGTCTTGAGCACCCAGATGGGCATCTGGACTGGCTCCTGTTCTGGACACGGACAGCGGACATCCGGCATCAGCCGCGGCAAGCCGTTCGTCATCGGCGTTGATAACGAAGTTCGGCTGCGACTGGAGCTTGCTGAACTTGCTGTTGCAGCTGAACTGCTGGTAAAGATAGCTGCCGCAGCCCAGCATGGCGTTGATGCTCTGCAGGTCCGCGGCCGTCAGGCGCTCCGGCGGCGACGGTGCCGATCGATTGTGCAGAGTCACGCAGCCGACATCAAAGAGCTCAGTTCTCAGCTCCAGCTTCGTACCGTTGCCCACAGCAGCAAAAAATGAAGCAGGCAGGCGGGCCTTCCGGCAGTCCAGCAGCAGCTCGGAGGCCATTTTCTTGATGGCGCTCCGGTTGCATCGGCACTCCGACTGCAGGCGCTTAGCGGGCAGCGCTGCGGGCAGGCCGAACGCGGTCGTCAAGTTGACTTCAGAGAAATAGTCGTAACAGACCCGTTCTCTATTCTCATCTGGGTCTTGGTCCTGGTTGTACATCGAGTCGTGGCTTTGATCGCACTTTCTGTCAATCACGGCATACGGTGTGGTCTCACTTAATGCGCCCCAGCCGCAGATTTTCTCAGCGGGGACATGGCGCAGCTCCGCAGTCAGCAGCAGAAGCGGCAGCAGCAGCAGCGGCAGCGGCAGCAGCAGCGGAAACTTTAAAGTTGCAGACATTGTGGGCAGTTCTTGCAGATGGCAATGCTGCATCTGTGTCTTATGAAAACTGGTTCAGTACCGTAGATTGAAAACCGCAGACTCGCATGCATGATATTTATATTGATTATTTTGTACAGTCGTGTCATTAGCGGGTGGAACTTCCTGAATATTAGTAACTCTCACTTTCCATAACTGCTAAATAAAGCCCACAGTGTCACATTTCTAGATGAGGCATCATTTTAGCGGCTGTGGCTGCGGCTGAGTGAAAGGTGTGAACAGATATTGCGGCCCTTAGAAGAACAAAGTACTTCCGCAACTTAAAACATTTTGCCTTATTTTAAGCTAAACATTAAATAGAAAGAAAATGTAAGACATTTAGTCACGGAAAAGGATTTCATTGTATGATTCGATTGCTAAAATTAATTTTGCAGCTAAAAACAGATTTCAGTGTTAACCACTTTTTTGGCTATTCGAAATTAACCTCGACACTAAAAAAATGTTTCTAATCTAATCAGTAAAGCGTGCTAAAGACTATGAGGAGGCTGTTCTCAGAGGAGGCTGTTCTCAGAGGAGGCTGTTCTCAGAGGAGGCTGTTCTCAGAGGAGGCTGTTCTCAGAGGAGGCTGTTCTCAGAGGAGGCTGTTCTCAGAGGAGGCTGTTCTCAGAGGAGGCTGTTCTCAGAGGAGGCTGTTAATCGAGCAGCTAACTGCGGTGTAAAACTGAAGCAATGCACTTGCAGCAAGCAAAAGAGAATTGCGTCTGTGATACTCATAAAGTTTTTTGATCATCAGCAGAAATGGCTGTCAGCGGGTTTGTCAGAGGTCCAGTCACAATCGAAGCTCGGAGCTCAACTCCACTGACCGCAGCTCGCCGATCAGCCGCTTGGCCGCCGACTCGGCCGAGTTGTCCAGCCGCACGCGCGAGCCTGTCATCGGCTGCCGGCCCCAGCTGCGCCGACGGGTCACCGAGGCTCGGCCCGCCGTCGCCGAGGTGCAGCCGCCAGATCCGGTGCCGCTCAGTGTGCAGGACGGTCAGGAGTTCGCGTCTGGCCTGCTCGGAGGGGCACTCATCGAGGCGGAAGTCGCCGAAGCTGGCGTCGGTGTTGAGCACGAGCAGCAGCTGGCAGGAGCGGGTCATGCCGGGAGCGAGTTGGCTCAGGCTGACAGACAGACAGACAGACAGACAGACAGACAGACAGACAGACAGACAGACAGACAGACAGACAGACAGACAGACAGACAGACAGACAGACAGACAGACAGACAGACAGACAGACAGACAGACGTTGATGGCGTGTGTGAGCCTCGGATATTCGCTCGAGTTCTCGAGCCGCAGCCGCAGCCGCAGCCGCAAGAGTTTGTTCTCACCTCTCTTCTGCCCCACCTCTCTTCTGCCCCACCTCTCTTCTGCCCCACCTCTCTTCTGCCCCACCTCTCTTCTGCCCCACCTCTCTTCTGCCCCACCTCTCTTCTGCCCCACCTCTCAAGCAGTTGCGCCGAAGGGATTGACTCCTTGAATAAACGGACAGCGAAGGTAGGTCCGATCAATAGTTGCTCTATCTGGAGACGACCGTGCGGCGATATCTTTCTAGGCAGCGTGACGGCGCCATTTACAGAATGGCGACTACTGTGGGTGCTGCTCTCGACCTGCAAACGTCAACATCGGTACGAGTGTTTCCACCTCAAACGAGAGCGTCACCAGCCATAAAAAGCATCTGTGTGTGAAAACACAAATTCGTCACTGTTTTCCAACTGCCACTTTGAGAACTGCACCGTCAATTTCAATAAGTGAAAGTGAAAGAAAGTATAAAATGGACAAACTGTGCGTAGCACAAACACTAAATCTGGTTGAACGCTGTTCCTTGTTTCCATTTCAAGCTCCTAACACTGTTTGCTTTGTTTCGTGTTTTTCTTGGATTTTTTGGGTTGAAGTTAGAGCACTGAAATAAATCAATCAGACCATAGTCTATGGTCAACACATATTGAACGTGTGACAATCAGAAGCATTGCTAGTAGGCTTTGTCTATGTGACGATTAAGAATTAAGAAGTCAAAGTTTAAGTTTAAGTCTTTAACTTTAAGCCATGGACTTTAACCGAAGCAGCGAAATTAAACTAATTTGGCTGAACTATAGTTCAATCAAGAATACAGGTTTTACCATAGACTATTCAGAGAGAATAGTCTATGGTAAAAATAAAAACTAAAAACTTCAACCAAATTGTTGAAACAAAAGTCAGACGTTGCTGATCTTTCAGTCGACCCGCTCGCTACCCACAGATACTATCCGCACACACACACAGGTGTGTACACCTGCCCCTGACTTTCTCAACGTCAGGCAGTGTACACTCTCACTGTGCCTTGGAGGTTGGCCCTCAAATTTCACGACAAGCCCCAAGCCATCTCTCCGCGGCTGGGACATTGGCGCGAGAGTTGGGTCCCAGAAAACATGGGAGAACTATCCCGAGGCTATGGCTGACTAGCAATTTTCAAGTCATGTTCAGCCATGAGCCTGCTCATTTTCTGGTTCGGCGCCGAGGCTGACTGACAAGTCAAAGCAGTTTTCTCAAATTTGAAAAATGTCGGAAGGAAGTGCGAAGATTTCAGCACCGCCTCGCAAGAGATTTTCGAATGGATCTGACTGAAATATCCCAAGATTGATCCCCCTTCCGGCAGGTTCGCCCTCAGGGTGGGAAGATTGCTCAGGTGCGATAATTTCTCATGAGCGCCTATAAAGCTGAGCCTGGGGACAGCTGAGGCTGCTCTCATTCAGCTGGATCTCAAGGCACCGAAGCTGACAGACGGTCTCTCTGACAAATAAACAAAGCCTTATCAACTGCAGCACAATGATCGGCCTGAACCTCTGGCTTCTGCTGGCCCTGGCTGCCGCTGCCGCAGCGGCTCCGCCAGCAGTTCAAGAGGAGAAGGACGAGCTGATGCCCATGGACTTGTTCCCAATGATGCAGCCCTGGCAGAGGTGCCTGTACTTTTGCAATCACTGCTTCAGGACTCCGGCCCAGGTAAAATTGCGCCAGATTCCACTCTGCTTTCAGTAGCTCAGGTATCAACAGCTCGCCATCATTTGCCCACCTCCCAGACTGTTGAGTTGCTTCACTGCGCCAACACTTGGTGCCTGAAAGACCTGCTGAAATCGGGCGTCCTACCTAAGCAGGCCACAACCGACTGTCCAATCATGCGGCTGGTGCAGTGAGGCTGGACTTGACTGCTCAGACTGCTCAGACTGCTCAGACTGCTCAGACTGCTCAGACTGCCGGCAAAGGCGACATCTGTTACCGACTGAGTAGCGACTGGAACATTCATTAATAAAATACTGGAGCCCTATGAAACACAAAGCCCATTGCTCATTGGCAAATGCTGCTTTAATTTCTAAACTGTTAAGTATCCGAAAACAAAATTTAAATCTGATTAAAAAGCTTCAGGAAGCTAAACGAGGTGTCAGGGAGCTTATAAAGATGTCCGGTAGCTTATCAAAGTGTCAGGTAGCTGAAAGAAGTGTCAGGTAGCTTATCAAAGTTTCAGGTAGCTGAAAGAAGTGTCAGGTAGCTTATCAAAGTGTCAGGTAGCTGAAAGAAGTGTCAGGTAGCTGAAAGAAGTGTCAGGTAGCTGAAAGAAGTGTCAGGTAGCTTATAAATATGTCAGGTAGCTTATCAAAGTTTCAGGTAGCTGAAAGAAGTGTCAGGTAGCTTATAAATATGTCAGGTAGCTTATCAAAGTTTCAGGTAGCTGATAAAGATGTCAGGTAGCTAAAAGAAGTGTCAGGTAGCTGATAAAGATGTCAGGTAGCTAAAAAAAGTGTCAGGTAGTTGATAAAGATGTCAGGCAGCTAAAAGAAGTGTCAGGTAGTTGATAAAGATGTCAGGTAGCTAAAAGAAGTGTCAGGTAGTTGATAAAGATGTCAGGCAGCTAAAAGAAGTGTCAGGTAGTTGATAAAGATGTCAGGCAGCTAAAAGAAGTGTCAGGTAGTTGATAAAGATGTCAGGCAGCTAAAAGAAGTGTCAGGTAGTTGATAAAGATGTCAGGCAGCTAAAAGAAGTGTCAGGTAGTTGATAAAGATGTCAGGCAGCTAAAAGAAGTGTCAGGTAGCTTATAAAGATGTCAGGTAGCTTATCAAAGTGTCAGTTAACTGATAAAAGTGTCAGGTAGCTGAAATAAGTGTCAGGTAGCTGATTAATGTGTCAGCATATGAGATGTCAGAAAATTTTCCGAAAATGAATAAAAACTATGAAATCGAGTTCGCATTTCAATCTATACTTTTAGTTTTGTGCCGCAGTCGCTACCTATTGGTTTATTGAGATTTTTGTTAAACATTGCAATAAATTTACTGCAACAATAACTCTATTAAAAAGCGGAAATATATTTAAATAAGCTCCAAAAACTTGAGTGGTACACAGAACATTGGCTATAGGAGCGATAAAAACACCTGAAAAATTCATCTAAGGCCAAGACCAATTAGCTAATGCCATGCGGCTAGCATCACAGAGAAGAAATCACAAAAATAAATATTCGCATTCTCAGTACACTACTGTTTGAGTAGGCTACTAAAGATAGAATAAAAGCGACTACAAGGAGACACGATGAGAAATAATCGATATCAAGGCATCCATCAGAGGCTTTCTACAGCAGCAAATAAATAAATAAAATAAATCAGAAGAATATATCAGGCACTAAAATAAACAAGAAGGCATGGGTTAAACACTGCACAAATTCAGAATACAGAATAATACAGCAATATGAAATCAAGGCAAGGAAAATATATTTACACATTTACAAATATTTAGAGGCCAATTGCAGTTTCAATGGTTGGAAATAAACAAGACAGGCTTGATTTGTTAGGCAGTGCTCTGACCTGTTAGACAGTGCTCTGACCTGTTAGACAGTGCTCTGACCTGTTAGACAGTGCTCTGACCTGTTAGATAGTGTGCTCTGACCTGATAGACAGTGCTCTGACCTGTTAGACAGTGCTCTGACCTGTTAGACAGTGCTCTGACCTGTTAGATAGTGTGCTCTGACCTGATAGACAGTGCTCTGACCTGTTAGACAGTGCTCTGACCTGTTAGACAGTGCTCTGACCTGTTAGATAGTGTGCTCTGACCTGATAGACAGTGCTCTGACCTGTTAGGCAGTGCTCTGACCTGTTAGACAGTGCTCTGACCTGTTAGACAGTGCTCTGACCTGTTAGATAGTGTGCTCTGACCTGTTAGATAGTGTGCTCTGACCTGATAGACAGTGCTCTGACCTGTTAGACAGTGCTCTGACCTGTTAGTCAGTGCTCTGACCTGTTAGATAGTGTGCTCTGACCTGTTAGTCAGTGCTCTGACCTGTTAGACAGTGCTCTGACCTGTTAGTCAGTGCTCTGACCTGTTAGACAGTGCTCTGACCTGTTAGTCAGTGCTCTGACCTGTTAGACAGTGCTCTGACCTGTTAGTCAGTGCTCTGACCTGTTAGTCAGTGCTCTGACCTGTTAGACAGTGCTCTGACCTGATAGACAGTGCTCTGACCTGTTAGACAGTGCTCTGACCTGTTAGTCAGTGCTCTGACCTGTTAGACAGTGCTCTGACCTGTTAGACAGTGCTCTGACCTGTTAGACAGTGCTCTGACCTGTTAGACAGTGCTCTGACCTGTTAGACAGTGCTCTGACCTGTTAGTCAGTGCTCTGACCT
The DNA here is from genome assembly GCA_950097015.1 of Macrostomum hystrix. NCBI lineage: Eukaryota > Metazoa > Platyhelminthes > Macrostomidae > Macrostomum > Macrostomum hystrix. The sequence goes on from CATNEN010000033.1 coordinate 5,250,941, forward strand.
GTTAGTCAGTGCTCTGACCTGTTAGACAGTGCTTACCTGTTAGTCAGTGCTCTGACCTGTTAGACAGTGCTCTGACCTGTTAGACAGTGCTCTGACCTGTTAGTCAGTGCTCTGACCTGTTAGTCAGTGCTCTGACCTGTTAGACAGTGCTCTGACCTGTTAGTCAGTGCTCTGACCTGTTAGTCAGTGCTCTGACTTGTTAGACAGTGCTCTGACCTGTTAGTCAGTGCTCTGACCTGTTAGACAGTGCTCTGACCTGTTAGACAGTGCTCTGACCTGTTAGACAGTGCTCTGACCTGTTAGACAGTGTGCTCTGACCTGATAGACAGTGCTCTGACCTGTTAGACAGTGCTCTGACTTGTTAGACAGTGCTCTGACTTGTTAGACAGTGCTCTGACCTGTTAGTCAGTGCTCTGACCTGTTAGATAGTGTGCTCTGACCTGATAGACAGTGCTCTGACCTGTTAGTCAGTGCTCTGACCTGTTAGACAGTTCTCTGACCTGTTAGATAGGTTAGACAGGTCAGAGCACTGACCTGTTAAAAGGGGTCTCAAAAAGGATTTTTTCCCAAAATATTCCCGCGAAGCTCATTTAGCACACCTAAACAAATAATATGTCTGACAGAAACAATCAAAACAGATAATCAAGCACAGCAATGCGGCTTTGTCTAAAAGGAAATAGCTATTGAAGATGAAATTGAAATCGTGAAATGAGGTAAAATGCCTCGTATGATAAGATTAATGTAAAAAAGCAAACGAAAAGAAACAGAAAAACCAAGTGTGCCCTTGGTGAGTGTTTTTAAAAGCAGCTGCTCTCCATGACTGAACGGTGGGAATTCCTAAATGGGAAACTTCAAGCTCATGCACCTTGGACCTCGGATTGAGCTTGCGATGGGCGCGAGATGAGGCTGAGATGGTGTGGGATGGGACTATAATATGTGTGGGATGGGACTATAATATGTGTGGGATGGGATTATAATATGTGTGGGATGGGACTATAATATGTGTGGGATGGGATTATAATATGTGTGGGGGGCGGGACGATAATAGGTGTGGGATGGGATTATGATGGGTGTGGGATGGGATTATGATGGGTGTGGGATGGGATTATGATGGGTGTGGGATGGGATTATGATGGGTGTGGGATGGGATTATGATGGGTGTGGGATGGGATTATGATGGTTTTGGGATGGGATTATGATGGGTGTGGGATGGGATTATGATGGGTGTGGGATGGGATTATGATGGTTTTGGGATGGGACTATGATGGGTGTGGGATGGGACTATGACGGGTGTGGGATGGGACTATGATGGGTGTGGGATGGGACTATGACGGGTGTGGGATGGGACTATGATGGGTGTGGGATGGGATTATGATGGGTGTGGGATGGGACTATGACAGGTGTGGGATGGGACTATGACGGGTGTGGGATGGGGGACGTTTTACGCTAGCAAAGGTCATAGAAATTTACAATCGCACATAAATATGAATCCAAATGAGACATTGTAATTTACAATAAAATTGACAGAAGTTGCACAGCTATCAGCAAAAGTTATACAGCCAAGGAAATTATCTGTACAGTTTTGGTGATAGATGGTTTCAAAGCAAAATTTTGCATTGCAAGTCGACAGGCAGGTTGGCATTTGCTGCGTCCAAGAAAAATAAAATTAATAACTTGGTCACATCTCACTAGTGCTGTTCTGATTGCGATATTTTGCAGTTCTGTGAGTTGCTTGCGCCATTCGCTTGGTCTGTGAGCACGTTGCCGGCATCCTGTTCTCAGATGCTCAGATGATGCTGTCCCAGTCAAACTCCTCCTCGAATTCCAGACTGTTGTTGAAGGCGGAGGACTGGCCAGTGGCGCCGCTGTCTCCAGAGTGACCCGCCGGCTGGCGATGCTGCTGCTGCTGCTGCGTCAAACCTGAGCCGTCGGGCACAAACAAAGACGGAAGCGGGATAACATCGCCACAGGCTGATCGATGGAGCATCTGTTGCTGGTGCTGCTGCACTGAGCCGCTGCTGCTGTCCATGTGGTGACCTTTTGAGTCCAAAAACATATTTAGCTGATACCGAAATGCGAGTTAAAGCACAGCCTTTTATTAGAAGTCGAGTGAAGATTATTTTGTAAATATTGTCTTGCCCCCAGCTATTGCGCGGCGCATCTGAAGGCTGCGTACGGCTGTTCAGTCCATGGACTGGGGGACGCCACACCCACCCTCAATTACCCCAGCTAATACTGGTACCCATTTAACAGCTGGGTGAGCTCAAGCAATGCAGATTTAAGTGTCTTGCTAAAGAACAACGAATTGTTCGAATGGAGACACGAATCGAACCCGCGACCTTCCAGTCGTATGTCCGATGCTCTAACCACTACTCATAAAAATAGGAGCAATAGCAACGCCTAACTGAAAAATAAATGAGTAGCAGCTCTCTGATATCTGCGACCTATATAAGTAATATATAACAGACAATAAGAACAACGAAGGGACTCTCACCTGGCAATCGAAAGGCCGGGCCGCTGCTGCTGGGACCAAGACTGCCGCTGCCCACCAGCTGGTCAGACTCAGTCACAGCTGTCGGAAAGAAGCTGGAAATTGAAATGTTTAAATCGGGCAGCGCTTCATCTTGCTGCTCGTGTTGCTGCTGCTGCTGCTGCTGCTGGGACTGCCACACCATCACTTGTTGATGGTGATGGATCTGATGAAGCTGCTGATGCTGATCCTGGTCCGGACCGCTCGACACGGTGGCGTAGAGAGCCCGAAGCGATTCACTGAGCTCGATGCCATCCGACTGACCAACGGCGTCAGCAATTGCGGCGTCTGTTGCGGACATTGACTGCGGCGACTGCTGTTGTAAATGCAGAAGCTGAACATGCTGATGCTGAAGGGGCTGGTGAAGCTGCTCAGCCAACAGATTTTGATGAGCAGACATTGCTGCCAGAGTGAAGCCACTGCCGCCGCCCATGCCGCCGCTGCTGCTGCAGCCGCTGCTGCCGAAGCTGCCGCCGCTGCCGCTGACGGTTAGGAAGCCGGACGGGCCGCCGCCGCCTACGCCGCCAACAAAACCGACAGCGCTTGACGCTCCAGATGCGTCCAGAGTTGACATCGGTGACACGGCAGCCAAGGCGATCGGCTGCTGCTGCGGCTGCGGCGACGGCTGGTGCTGCGGCGGAGTGACCTGCACCAGAGGAATGCGATTTACTGCGACTTCGGCGGAGGCCACGCGGCGCTTCTTTCGCGCTCCGCCGCCGCCACTTGCAGAAGCTTCGTCTGAGACGGGAGCGACAGCAACCGCGGGGCGCCGCAGCGCCGGAAGGCGGCCCAGCGATAGCGCCAGTCGCTGCTGCCTCTGAGTCGAAGGTCCAATAGGAACCTTTTCCGGGGTCGTCCTTGGCGCGTGGCACCTTCACAAAGCACTTGTTTAGCGACAGATTGTGCCGAATGGAGTTCTGAGGATTAGAGGGAATTTTCGGGTCGATTAGTTACGATAAAAGCCTTTGTACTTAAAAGAAAGTTGTCAAGCATTTATAATTCTAATTTAATTCAATATTTTAATTCTAACCTTTAATCGACTTTCTTAGAATGAACTTGAACCTTATTAATCTAGACTTCGAATTTCAAAGCGGAAATTAGCAATCACATTTTTATAAGTAGACTTATACTGTTTCAGTTTTTTTTTACAATTTCTTCAAACAGTATAAAACTGCGCTTTTTAACATCTAAGAAAGTCAAAAAGCAGCAACACGCATTTATAGAATAAAAATATGCGTCGGCTTATAAACCTCTTCGAATATGCATTAAAATGTATGCTTTCTTTTCTGTGATTGGATCGACAATTGTTACTGACTTACATATTTCAGATCATTACAAAATGTTAATTTAAACTTTGTTTTTCAGTATTTGCATTTATCTGAAAGAAAAAATTTACAGAAATTTTGTTCTGTTCCCATTGAACTCATATTTGCAATGACGTGCAAAAGACTGAATCTTGTTTTATAAGACATAATTATTAGTACAGAGAAAAACTTTATTTATATTACCAAGTCGGATATGAGGCTAGTTTTCGATTTCCTGGCTAAAAATAAATGATTTATTGAGTCTCGACATAAAAGGCCCAATATAAATTTTATCAATAGGGTGTAAATAAAAAGCTATCTTAAATTAACCAACAACACATTTGTCTCATAACACAAAACAAAAGAAAGTTGTACAGCTTACCTTCCAACCAACATTAGATTCCTTGTAGTATGTATAATTTGTAGAAATCCATTTGTAAATTTGATTCAATGTCATCATCCTTGACTCAACACTGTTAATAGCCATTGTAATTAAATTAGCATAGCTGTATGGTGGCTTTCCATCTTTGTCAGCTCCTGCATGACTATCTTCTGATTTATGTCGCGTCTTTTCTTGGTCAGGCTTTTGTAACGACAAATTTCCACCGAAAGACTGACAATGATCCTTACCATCTTGAGCAACTTTAAGTTTTGAAAGCCAGTCCATAGCCGTAAGGCTGCTCTCCAGCTCCGTCATTCTTAATAAATATATTTTTAATGAGGCTTCTGTGAATTCTGACAATCCTACGTGCACCTTTTAATTAGCGTTTTTGCATATTTAACTGATATTACTATAAATAAAAATGCGCAGTTCAAGCCGTAGAAATACGAAAATCGAACTAAATACGCTTCTAGAAATTAGGGCTTTGGCTACAATGAAAATAAAAAGGACGTATAAAATGCAAGTTAAAGCAAGGGATCAAACTTAAAGTAATACAAGTTAATTCGTTTTTACAGTCGGATAAAAATGAATACCGTTTAAATGTATTTTTTAAGGAACTTCATAGCCCTCCAGTTTTGCCTCTGAAAAAATAATTTTTTTTTTTGTTTAAATTGGGATCATCGTTGGAATTCCGCGTGTTCCGTGTGAAGGGGTGGACAGAAACTTCTTACGCTATTCATTATCACAATTAACACGGGTCTTTACCTTCTAATAAGGTCATTGAAGAGCCAGCTTTTATTTCAAAATAGTATAACTTTACAATGTGTTCCTCAATTTAGTTGCTTTTTTGTATTTGCTGCTGTATCCTTATTGTCAGCAATTGTTGCAGACCTCTTTCGTTATACTATTATATTTTACTTAATAATATTAATACTGCATTAATATTCTCTTATTTATTTATCTAATAACTCCAGTCACTTGTCCGTGACTCAGTTAGGCATCATACACACCCTTCTAGCTGGTCGAACAAACTATTCTGATAGTTTGGGTAGCGTGGCGTTTCTACACGATAGATTCTGGCCTCTTGCAAGTGGTTTTCTAGATTCTGGATCTAGCTTTATTTCTAGAGATATCAACCTCTGAGTGCTTCTGAATACTTCAGATATGTCAGGCTCTCTGTCCTTCTCGGGCTTTCCCCGGATCGGTGTTAACAGCTTTCACTCACTCAGAAATATGTATAATTAGGCTTTGGAATATGCTCACGAAGAGACTTAAACTGTTTAAGCTTCCAATTTACTGGTTGGCCCAACGGTTAGCTTCCTATATAAAACCCCCTCTATATTTATACTAAAATCCTATTGAATACTCCCAGTATATTTTAGTGGCGTAAAACAAATATTATCTATAGATATTTGTAGCACATAAAATAATATATAAAAATATTTCGCGCGCTAGTTTGATTTGACCAATTAGGCCCTTTTACACAATGTTGACAGTGTCAGCGATTAATTAGTCGAGATGAAATGGGATCGAGTAAAATAATCCATGCTCGAATAGGTACGCGGCCGAACTGTCTATTATACAAAGTCGAGTGTAACATATTTTAAAACAAAAATGTTTTTTTTTAATACACTACACTTATAGCTATTATATTTAATTTGTGCTCGGAGTGCATTAAGAGCTATTAAATTAGCTTAAACACTCGGACAAATTTTGTTCACTTAATAACAATTGTGAAGGATTTAATAGATTTAATAGAGGCAAAACTATTTCTCTTGCATTATCTTAAGAGTTATAAAGACCACACATCATGATGCATCAGTCCATCAACATTGCATATAATGAATTAATTTTATAGTTACACATCTGAGCGTATGTTGCTGTATGATCAATGGCGCGTTCGTCCATGCAACGTATGAATACAAAATGTATTCTTGCTAAATGATTAATTGTTGGCACTGTAAAGTAATCGCTGCTAACTGTGCGTAAACAGAACTGGCCAAATATAGGTCTCGACGATATGTTGATCAAATTGAATATACATCTGCTACTACGAGTATAATAATATAAGGAAGCCATTGATAAAATTAACAGAATGCTGAATTATAGATTTGTCAAGCCATGTGTTAAAGTTGTTCCTTAATTTACATGTTTCCCGTGTGCTGCTGGTTTAGGGCAGCCAACAATAAAACCTTGTTGCCGGCATAACAAATTTAGTCACTTCCAATACACTCATTAAGCGTGCAAGAGTCAATGCTAAATTAGTCTAAACGGTCGCTTCTGTGGCAGCCGACCAGCAGGCTACAGACGCATAAATACAAGTGAACTGTCACAGGAATCACCAGCAAAGGTGTTTAAGAACTAAATTTGTCCGTTAGTAGAGAAAACTAGCTTAGTTTGCTATGACGATGCGGCCTTACATACTGCTGGTCCAGCTGCTGCGGCCGCTGCTGCTGTTGCTGCAGGCTTGGCCGAGCAGTTGTTATCGAGTCGATGAATATCACGCATGCGGCTGGGGTGTCAACAGCAAAAACCTGACCTTCGCCGCTTATTCAGGTGTGGCATATACCCAGCCTGAAGCTTGCGAGACCAGCAGCATGGGCGAGACCAAGCAGGACTACCCAGACATCCCAACTGACAACAGGAGACGCCTGTGCCCGGACCTGTTCTGGCCAATCGAGAATCCTGCGCCAACGCTGCCACGGCTGCGCTACGAGTCCGGCTGCCAGTGCAACACGAGCCAGAACCCGGAGCTAAACCTGCACATGCAGTGCCGGACCTTCCAGCTGCCCGTGGCTTCTCTGGAGCCCGTTGGAAACAGCTCGACTCTCCGGCTGGTAACTCGACTGATGGGCGTCGGCTGCGCCGCCCTGCTCAGCCTACCGCGGTCTCGCCGGAGCCCGGAGCCGCTAACTGGCAGCGACCTGCGCCGCCTCAATGCCATGCTGGGCTGCGGTCGCTCCGTCTACCAGCCCGTCAGCTGCAGCGCCATCGCCAACCAGTCGCAGCCGGCGTTCGTGATCAACGCTGATGACGACCGGGTGCCGCGGCTGCTGCCGGACGTTCGCTGCCCGTGCGACGGCCAGGAGCTGGTGAAGTTGCCGCTCTGGGTTCTCAAGCAAAAGAAAGACGGGCAGCATGGTGCAGGAAATCGCTAGTGTTGGGGTGTCTTGTGCAGTTTGTGTAACGTGGAAGCTGCTTTGCTCACTCTGACACATTTCATTGCAGCTGGGTCAATGCAGCTTAATAAATGTACATTCAAGAGCATCATGCTTACCTGTAAATTTCATACATGTTTTTCTTCATTCTTCTATATATATATTATAACCGATTACCTTTTATCTGAGATGTGTATCACGCATGTACTCGAAATCATTATAAATATTATATTCTTTTGTTCATGATCGCATTCAAAACTGCGAGGTTTTTTAGTCAAACTTTCAATAGAGAATACCTTGATGGCGATGCTTTTAACTGGCTTGTTTCATTAAGAAATACCGATTAATACGGTGTTGCAGAGAGCGGTATAACGTGTGCGCCTCTCGCACCAAGGTCCCTGTGAGAGATACAATTCAGACTACTGACAACAGTAGAAAAGCAAAGACTTGGCTGCAAAACTCTCACATAACACTAAAAAAGTATTGCCATAAAATAGCAAGGTTAAATGAGACTTTTGTGCACACTAAGAGTGGTGTGCACACTAAGAGTGGTGGGAGAGGGACTGTGTGTGGCTATGGCTGACTGACGAAGGCAAACAAGCCAGAGACCTGTCTCGGTCTGCCAGTGCGAGGTTCGTTCCCCACTTTTAGTGTGTTACAGTCCCTGAGCTAGATATTACGCTTCGAGGCCACATTCATTTGGGGCACAGCCTCGGAGAGAAGGTTTTGGGGGCTTGTCGTGCAAATTAGATCCTTGGATGGCACCTCAAGGCACAGTGATAGTGTTGAGAAAGTCAGGACAGGTGTATATACATCCTTATGATGGGATTATAAGTGTAAGTGTTTGACTACAGCTTAGCAGCTGAAGTAAAGTTATATGTCTACTTCAGTTGTTCTTGCCAATATATATGCATTATGTATGAATCAATGCAAAATGCTGGGGCATTCGACATATCCATGCCAGCTTAATTGTACGACGATTTGCAGCCTGCTCATAGAATAACGATCGAGAATCATCAATCTCAATCCTCCAAATTGTAATTGGACTCAGCAAATTATATTTTAGTCTCCACGTTGATCCTCAAATGCCATAATCCTGTTAAAGACCAGGAATTAAGTTAAGAAGTCAATTTACAGGAAAATGCAAATGGGTGCAGCCCTGTTAGAAGAAAAACGGCTATAAAATATAATTGTACTAAGGGCGACGTAGCTAGGGAACTTTTTTATCTGTTGCGCTGCAGATTTACTTCTCCACGATCTACTAGAATCTAAAAAATAGTGGACTCGCCCGAAATAAGTCGGGAAGACCTAGACCAAGTCTAGTCATCCTGGCGGCAAACTAAAAGCTATGTAAAAATGCCCACCTATTTGAATATAAGAGCGTATAGTTCACAAATTTGCATTTCCAAGAACTTTAGACACTAGACGGGTCACGGCGACAATGATAATTATAATTTATATATAACAAAAGGTTATAGAATGATTTTAGTTTTTTTTCAAGCAAAATTAAACTAACTAGGCCTAGATATATTTTCATATAAGCTTATAGTTAAGATTAATTGAAAGTTTATTGATCGTTTTATTCCAGTTATGTACTTATGTCATTTATGGCATGTACTGAGATATTGAGATTTTTGATGGCTTTAATTTATATTTAAACAGCCACTAATTCTGAAAATTTGACATGTTTTAATGTGATGCCATAAAGTCCAATCATAGTTAGCTAGGCATAGCTATGTTATGAACTGCTTGATAAAAATCTGATAGGCCTATTAGGAATATGCCTTGGTCTTTTTATATGCTCCTTTTTAGTGCATACTATAATGAAACTGTCACCAAGCCTATGATTAAATGATTAAAAACCTACAATTTCTCTTCTCTCTTTCACTTTGGTTTTGGCCATAGACATAGCCATGCACTTGTTCATTCAAAAACTCACTTGAGTAGGCCTAGCTAAGAAAGTCATTAGGCCTATCTTTCATAAAGTAATTAAAAAAACAAAACTTGAGGATTGCCATATGGTTTTATTTTTCAAGAAAAAAAGTATGTCAACTGAAAACTATTTTTTCAATTCTAGATTTAAAATTGTTTTAATTAAGTCTTTAACTACAAATCTTAGCTAAATAGAGCTTGAGCCTATATATATTTATACATAGTTTAATACAGTGTTATAAAGAGATAGAATTAAATGTTACTGACTATGAGAAAGCTAAAAACTAATAGAATTTTTTAATTACTACTAAAAATAGAAGAAAAGTTGCACAGAAAAAAAGATAAATTTAACACAGATATAGCAATGAATCCATTTTTTTCTGACTGAGCATGCAGTGATATGCTTAAAGGTAGAGCTAACAAAGGTCTTACAATGCATATCAGTGTACGGCATCATCTAATCAGCTCAGCTATCAGCTCACTCTCTCTAGCTATCAGCTCAGCTATCAGCTCACTCTCTCTAGCTATCAGCTCAGCTATCAGCTCACTCTCTCTAGCTATCAGCTCAGCTCTCAGCTCACTCTCTCTCTAGCTATCAGCTCGGCTATCAGCTCACTCTCTCTAGCTATCAGCTCTATCAGCTGGGCAGTGTCCTCTCTCCTCTCTCCCTCTCTCTCTCTCTCAACGTGCATTCTGGGAGCTTGTCTAACTCTAAGAGAAATACATGTAACAGGGCTTGTCTCTCTACTTTTCTCTCTAATGGTAGCGTATCACTCGGCACGAGCGGTTTAACCTTTTAAGGCACTGGCTTACTATTCTCCAGTCTTTGCTGGGCGTTTTCTGTGGATCAGAGGGTCACAGCCTCAAATAACCAACTCAACACTTTTCTTCTTCAGTAATAGCTTATTTGCTTTTCGCCACACTGGCACGTTGATTTGTCTCAACTGAATTACACTCGTTTATATACACAAAAGAAAATGTTTGTTAAAGTAAACGAATTTGACAAAATATTTAAAATATGTTACATATAAAAAATATTTTGCGCATTCAAACAAAAAGCATAGGCACGAATTTGACTTAAAAGAAATAATAAAAGCATCCCTACTACAACTTGCCTTCCCTAAAATAAAAATTGAATAAAGCATGAGTGATATTTTTAGTAATAATATTATTTAAGCCGCATGAGTCAATTTTACTTTATGTAGCATCAGGTCACCGTCCTCAGTCCCGTCGCCTCTGCTTCTTTGCCGATGCTGCTGCTGCTGCCGTCACTGGTAGTGGGAGTACCGCTTCCTTGGCACAAAGCCATACTTGTTAGGCTTACGCGGTGCCTCCCTGCGATTCGCGACAGGTGTCGGACCTGCTGGCTCATTGATGACTGTAGGCTTTCTTGGCCGAAGGTTGTACTGCACCTCTCGCCACTGAAGTGGTGCTGCCGTTCCACTGGCTACATCCGGTCGGTCCTCAGCCTCCTCCTCACAGGCTGGTTCCTCCACAACATCATGGTCTGGTGGTTCAGCTTCAGGTTCTTCTTCGTTATCTTCTTCCGACTCTTCTAACTCTTCCTCCGTTTCCGTTTCAGAATCTTCGATAAGTTCTGCCGAACTTCCGGAATCTGTGTCAGAGTCTTCATCAGTTTCTTCAATCTCACTTCCACTTATGTCTGTCTCTTTGCAAGCTCTCCATTGAATTCTTTCCTCTTCTGAGTCAGAGCTTTCTTCTTGCTCGATTTCTTGAACTGCCTTTTTCAGAATCTTAGGTTGCACTTCCTTTCTTTTCTGGATCTTCTGGGCAGTCTCCTGCCTTCCCTTATCTGTTGGTTCTCTCTTCTCCATGTCAGAACTTTCGGGCATGCCCGTGGCTTTGACCGAGTTCGGTACAGGAGTCAGATTATTCCGGTGTACCAGCATCATGGCACCGATTAGTTTTCCATTCTCCTCTTTCTGGACTCTGAAAACTGTGTCCGAAAGCTTAGCCAACACTCTGTAAGAGGCTCTCTTCTTTCGGTGAAATTTATTGCTCTCGTCACCATGCAACTGTGAATTGTTTATCAATACGAGACCGCCGATTGGCACGGCCTTGGTGATCACTGTCTCAGCAGCCTGCTCCCCGACGGTCTCGCACCTTTTCTAATTTCTTCTGAACCACCTTCTGCATCTCCTCAATTCTTTTAGCATGATCAGCTACATAGCTAGGATAGTCGTAGTACAATCTGGGCCTTTTGACAACACTGTCTATTGGCAACTCCGCCTCACGTCCGAACAATAGATAATGTGGAGTGAATCCTGTTGTCTGATTTACACTCGTTCGAACAGCCACTAAAGCTGCTGGGATCAACAGGTCCCAGTCGGAGTGGTCTTTCTCAACTAGACAGGTGATGATGGACTTTATCTGACGGTTAAATCTTTCTACAAGGCCGTTGCTTTGCGCATGATATGGCGTCGTGCAGGTATGCTTGATACCATACAATGTACAAAACGCCTGGAACTGACGGCTCACAAAAGTTTTCCCGTTGTCAGTGTGGATCCAACGGCACTGACCATACTCGCTAAAAATTCTTTCTTGTAGGAGTTTTATGACTGTGTCCGACTTTTGATTTCTGATTGGAAATGCAAACGGGAACTTAGTAGTGCTGTCGATGACTGTCAGCACGTACTTGTGTCCTCGTCGGCTTTCTTTAGAAATCGGCCCAATCAGATCAATGTGTAGGCGATGGAATGCCTCGCACACAGGAAATGTTTGCACCGGTGCCTTCACCTTATTGCCTGCTTTACTCTCGAGGCATGGGATGCACTCGGCCACATAATTCTCTACAGTAGTAACTAGGCCAGGTTTCCAGAATCGCTCTCGTACCTTTTGTACGGTTTTATCTCGTCCAAGATGTCCTGCTAAAGGACTGTCATGCAATTCTCGGAGGACCTCTTTTTCTATTCCACTCGGAAGTACTACTTTCCGGGTACCGTCAGTCACGATGGTTAACATTCCATCCTCAATCTTCATCTGCTCGTATGATTTGATCATCTTTTTCAGCTCGTGGCTAGCCCCTGTGGGTAATTCTGGCCTCAGTATTCCTTGTTCCTTCCACTCAATCAGGATTTTAACGTCCTGATCCTCTCTCTGTGCAATAACCAGCTGTTCCTTCGTCAGTGGTACTGACAGGAAATCTGTTAATAATTTTCGGCATGCCGTTGTCTCTTCCAATTCCTCATCTTCGAAATAGTCTCTTGCGTCCACGAAAATTTCATTCGCATCATCATCATCTGTATCGATGCCACTGTCTGTCTGACAGCTCTGACTCATCATGGCTCGTCCAGTGATTTGACTTTGGTTAATCTTTGCTTCAGAAGCCTCTTTAATTTCCGATGGTCTTCTAGACAAGCTGTCTGCATTGCTATGCTTAGCTCCGCTTCTATGCTGGATCTCGTACTGAAACTCACTCAACCGTTCGATCCACCTTCCTAAAATACCCTGGGCTTCTGTTTGACGTAGTAGCCACAGGATCGCTTTGTGGTCGGTACGTGCCAAGAACTTCTTCCGATCAAATAGAATCGGAAGTGTTTCATACCATCCACCAAGGCGAGCAATTCCTTTCGTGTTATCGGATATCGTTTTTCAGATTCCGTCATTGCCCTGCTGAAATAGGCGATTGGTCTTTCTACTCCATCTGCCTGGATTTGTCCAAGACAGGCTCCTATCCTTCCTTCGGATGCATCAGTGTCTAACACCATTTTGACATTTTCATATTCTGAAAATTCGGGATAAGCCAACACATCGGTGGACATCATTTTCTGTTTTAGAAGTGCAAACGCCTCGTCATGTTTCGAGTTCCATTTCTCCTTAAAGTTCGTTATACCCTTTTTGGTTAACTGAAACAGCGGATGCGCTGCTTCGGCATAGTCCTTAACGAATCTACAATAGTAGTTGCATAGGCCCAAGAAACTTCTTAATTCCTTGACGTCTTGCGGAGTAGGCCATGATCGGATGGCTTCGATTTTGGCCGGATCTGTTCGAATTCCATTTCGGCCTACTATGTGGCCTAGATATTTCAGTTCTTCTTGAAACAGATTACATTTTCTTGGTCTCAATTTCAGTCCAGCTTCGGATAATCTCCGGAACACTTCTCGTAGGTGACACAGATGTTCATCGAATTCCTTCGAGTAAGTAACGATATCGTCGATGTACGACATCGCGAACTTGTGTTGAATGCCGATCAACACAAGGTTCATCAACCTCTGGAAGGTTCCAGGTGCATTTGACAAGCCTTGAGCCATTACTTGGTACTCAAACTGGCCCCTAGTTAATGTCGAGAATGCCGTCATATGTTTGTGTTCTTCTTTAATTGGGACTTGCCAGTATCCAGAGTTAAGGTCTAAACTGCTGAAATACTGACTTCCAGTAAGGTGAGAGAATGTCTCCTGAATATTAGGTAACGGATACGGATAGTACTCCACACGAGAATTCAGTACTCGAAAGTCACTCACGATCCTTATTGTACCATCCTTCTTTGGTACTATGACCAAGGGTGTCGAATAGGTGCTATAACATGGCCTAATCAGGTTTTTGGCCAGCATGTCATCAAGCAAATCATCCACCTGTTTTTGCAAATGAGGCGGAATTCTGCGAGTCGGTATTCTGACTGGCGTAGTATCTTTAAGAGCAATTTCATGCGTCACCAAATGTGTCAGACCCATATCTTGCTCGGTCTGAGAGAACGCTGCTCTGTTCTCTTTCAGCAATTGTATAACTTGTTCCTTTTGTTTCCGAATTCATCTCTCCGATGTTAACCTCCTTGATCCATTCATCAATGTCCTTTGAGGCTTCCTCTCTCTTTACAGCATTGACTTGTCCGGTATTTTGACTCGAATTGATTGAATTAACAAAATAATTCAAGTTCTTCGCTGTTAATGGCTTGGCATAGCCAATAAGAGCTGCTCCTTTCACTTTGACTTCTCTGTTCTGTTTATTGACTAGTTCTATGACTCCAACTCCTTCGTTCAAGGTTACTAATGCTGGTACTAGCTCCAGATCATAACCTTTGGCTGCAATATAGCCGTCATTAGTCTCAATCACCATGGGAGTACCGTAATTAGCTTCGGCATTTTCTCCCAATCGGATTGGCACTTTCAAAGCACTATTCGCTGGTATCGTGATCTGATTCTGGCAATAGACTCGTCGAATTCGAACAGGTAGTCTTGTGAACTGAATTGGGATGCAGATCCCATCTTTCAGTACCAAGACTCCTTTACTGAAATTGATACCATCACAGTAGTCTGTGAGAAAGTCCATTCCAAGGATGTCGTCACAGTCGTGGTCACACAGAAGAAATCTTGTCTCAATCTCAATTTCTCCGAACTTCACTTTAAGCATTGCTTCACCTCTAAGTGACACAACTGTTCCGTCAAACGTGGTGACTCTCAAATTGCATGGTTCTATCTCGTCGTCCACAAACCACTCTCTTCCATGAACTCCTACTTAAGAAGTTGTTTCCGGCTCCTGTGTCTATCAAAAACATAATATCTCGCTTTCGTATCTTTCCATTCACAATTGCTTCCTGACCTTTCTTGACCGGCTCTGGGATTCTGATCGTCTCAATGGGTGACTCACTTTTAATTTCTTTGCTAGCGGCTTTCTGACCTGTTTCACATGGTGTAACTGGTGCTTTCGCATGTGCTTGCATTTTTGCAGTGCTGGGTGCATACGCATGGTGCTGTCTCATTTCTTGCGGCTGATTAAACTTGTTGAAATAATAATTATTTTTCTTGTAAGCAAAACGTTGGTTATCAATTTTATACGCACTATTTACAAACTCTGAGGCCTGGAATTTGTTAAAGGATTTTCCGGAGGAACGGGGCCTCGACTTACGTCCCTCGTATTTTAGTTTCCCTGGTTCTGGAAGTTCTGCTGACCGTTGCCCATCCTCATAGGACAGAATCTGGCAATATGGCCGAGTTTTCCGCAGTTGAAGCAGGTTCGGTTCTGGTTCAAGAATTGCGGCCCATTGTACTGCGTATTCTGCTGTTGCAGGAACTTAGGTACATATGGCTTCCTTGGTACGTACTGTTTCTCAGCCATTTTGCTGGTGAGCTCCTGCAAGAGTTTCTGCTGTCTTTCAATTTCTTCCTTCTGCTTCACAATTGTTGCCCTTAGAGACTCCTCTTCCTCTTCACCATTTCTGGTAATCCTTACTCCGGCACCTTTGTGTGTCATGCTCCAGGCGGCTTCCAACCTTCTAAGCATTCTCTTTAGTTCCTGTAGATTGGCAGGCTGAGCAAAGATTAGTTTCTCCCTCATGTCAGCGGATATCTTGGCTCCCTTGATGTATTGCTCAACCAGTTCATCTTCTCGTTGCTCCATTGTCATGTTTGGGAAGGCTCTGGCAGCCAGTTCAATCAGACTATCTGAATAGGCTTCTACCGATTCATTCTTGCCTTGCATTCTTCCTCGAAACTCTTCTCTGAATTCTGCTGGGCTTCCAGTTCGTCCGAATCTTTCTGCCATCCGCTCCTTGAATTCTTCGTAGTCAAGGTTTTTCTGGGAGGTTCATTCTCTGTACAGAGGCAAATACTGTGGACAAGTCCAAGTTGGCAAGCAATTCCTGCTTTCGATGGTCCACATCAATTCCTTCTGTCTCGCATCTTTGATCAAATGCGGTGAGCCACACCCGAATATCCTGATTAGGTGTGAACTTTTGGATCTTCACATGGCGTGTTGGAGCAATCTCCAACCGATTTCTCAGCTCTTCCGCGAGTACAGCCATCAAATCTTGTACTTGAGCTTGATCCATTGTTACTCCTCAATGGGGTTATTTCGCTGTTTCTCTGATCCTTTCCGCTGCCACCAAAGTTGTAACAGGGCTTGTCTCTCTACTTTTCTCTCTAATGGTAGCGTATCACTCGGCACGAGCGGTTTAACCTTTTAAGGCACTGGCTTACTATTCTCCAGTCTTTGCTGGGCGTTTTCTGTGGATCAGAGGGTCACAGCCTCAAATAACCAACTCAACACTTTTCTTCTTCAGTAATAGCTTATTTGCTTTTCGCCACACTGGCACGTTGATTTGTCTCAACTGAATTACACTCGTTTATATACACAAAAGAAAATGTTTGTTAAAGTAAACGAATTTGACAAAATATTTAAAATATATTACATATAAAAAATATTTTGCGCATTCAAACAAAAAGCATAGGCACGAATTTGACTTAAAAGAAATAATAAAAGCATCCCTACTACATACACATAATGAGCTTTTTCATTGCATGAAGCTCTCACTAGACCAGAGTAGGCCCATCCAATGCATGTATACACTGCACATGTCATCTCAGACTGTCATGTCTTGTCAGACTGTATTCATGTATTTCTTTTCTCCTTTTTTCTCGGATAGAATTGAAATGACAAAATATTAATTTTGGCCTTATTGTACTGACAGCCCATAGTGTAACATTTTTTTCATTCAGACTCGGTTTCATCTGGATCTAGACCTACGAGTATTAAGGAAGCAAATTCTTTGAAGGCACTTGGCCCTCCTCCTTCTGCATGTAAAGTTGCATTAGGCGTATTCAGCCAATACCTCTATTTATATAGTAGTAGGTTTATTATTGTAAATATTGGCATTTAGCAGTAGGCGTGTGGGCCTAAGCTTATTGGCAGCCATCAGCAAATGGCTCGACAGTTCGGTAATAAATGAGAATGAGCAGCCTAGCATGAATGCCCTGGGTTTCTTGACACTTTTTGGTTAGGCAGTCGGCAGGTGGCAGGCGGTAGGTGCCGGTAGTCTCTCTGAAAAAGAGAGAATAGGTCACAGAAGTTAGTGGTGGCTCTTTATGCTACTGTAAGTAAAATGTAAAGTAAAATGAACATTTTTTCCGGAGAATTTGCGAATCCGAATTGATACGGAAGTTGTATATTATACGTAAATTTATAACAATTTTTTCTTGTTTTATTGTCAATTTATTGGACTGACTAGCTATGATATAGCGTTTTTGTCATTTAGAATTGCTTTTTAAGCAATAAATGCGCAATAGATAGACTTATAAAACAGTTTTTTTCCCCGTTCGGTTGATGATTCTCTGTTCGGTTTGATGATACAATGAATTTGAAAACCGAACCGAACAGCAAAAATTATATCATCAACCGAACGGAAGTGTTTGCAAAGCAAGTGTCAAACTTTTGATGTATTTGTCTATAACAAACAAAAGACAAATTTATAATGAATTCAACGAGATGCTGGGTTTGCAAATTGACGAAGAAATAAAATTGTTATAAGACTTTTGCCCACTCTTATGAAAAGCATTAAAACTTCAAAAAAACTTGCTTTTGCGATAAAAATTTCTACTAAAACGTCCATATCTTTCTTTCCTCTTAATGCTTCATTGCATGTAATGCCTCAGCTTGTAGATAATTTCTTCGACTTTCAAATTAGTTGTTCTGTGAAACACAATAGCTTGTTTCTGTCTTGCACGAGACCAAGGAAGGAGACAAAATTCTTGTTCGGTTTTGAAGATACACTGTTCGGTTGATGATACATTACCCTAGTACTTGGCGATTCTGTAAATTCAGGTTGTGATAAATATCTTTTTTCAAGCATTTTCCTTTTTTATTCCACAGCAAACAATTGATGTCAGCTGGATCAGACACTGAACAGCTGCCTGTGGTGATCTGCGGAGCTGGCATCATTGGCTGCTCACTGGCCTATTATCTGGCCAAGCGGGGTGTGCGCAGCATCCTATTGGAGCGAGTGGCCATCGCCAGTGCAGCCTCTGGCAAGGCCGGCGGCTTCCTGGCTCTGGACTGGTGTCGCGGCCCACTGAATGCGCTGGCCAGAGAGAGCTTCCGGCTGCACAGCGAGCTGGCAGAGGAGCTGGGCGCCGAAGTGATCGATTATCGGTGCGGCCTGTTTTGCGGAGGTGTTAAGGCTGATTATAGAGGCCTGTTTTATGGAGGTGTTAAGTATGATTATCGAGGCCTATTTTATGAAGGTGTTAGGTATGATTATAGAGGCCTGTTTTATGCAGGTGTTAAGTATGATTATAGAGGCCTGTTTTATGAAGGTGTTAGGTATGATTATAGAGGCCTGTTTTATGCAGGTGTTAAGTATGATTATAGAGGCCTGTTTTATGGAGGTGTTAAGTATGATTATAGAGGCCTGTTTTATGGAGGTGTTAAGTATGGTTATAGAGGCCTGTTTTATGGAGGTGTTAAGTATGATTATAGAGGCCTATTTTATGAATGTGTTAGGTATGATTATAGAGGCCTGTTTTATGGAGGTGTTAAGTATGATTATAGAGGCCTGTTTTATGGAGGTGTTAAGTATGATTATAGAGGCCTGTTTTATGGAGGTGTTAAGTATGATTATAGAGGCCTGTTTTATCGAGGTGTTAAGTATGATTATAGAGGCCTGTTTTATGGAGGTGTTAAGTATGATTATAGAGGCCTGTTTTATGGAGGTGTTAAGTATGATTATAGAGGCGTGTTTTATGGAGGTGTTAAGTATGATTATAGAGGCCTGTTTTATGGAGGTGTTAAGTATGATTATAGAGGCCTTTTAGATTCAAAGAATCAGAGCTCGTTCGCCAAATCCCACCAGACGCCTGGACACTCTGTCGGTTGAGTTCGGCTCCAGCGATGGCCAAACGAGCCAGAGCAATCCCGACCTGCCGGACTGGGTAACTGGGCCGGTGTCCGACTGCGGCCACCTGGGCAGTACTCAAAATACAGCTCAGGTGCACCCGGGAAAGCTGACTAAGGCGCTGGCCGCTAAGGCTGCCGAGCTCGCAGGCACCGAGGTGAATAAAATTTCCTCAGCTTTGAACTAGCGCTTACAATGAAAATTTGTGTGGTATCGAGACTAAAATCATATTATTTATGACCAATACGTTAATACGAATGACCAATACTTTAATACGAATGACCAATACTTTAATACGAATAACCAATACTTTAATACGAATGACCGATACTTTAATACGAATGACCAATACTTTAATACGAATGACAAATACTTTAATACGAATGAACAATACTTCTGGTGCGAATGACCAATGCTCCTAATGCGAATGATCAATCGCCACGCCCAGGTCCGCATCGCTACGGTGACGGGCCTGCAGTATTCCTCCGAGCCGGATCCGGACACTGGCCATCTGCGCGTCAGCCACGTCCTGGTCGCTGGCGGTGGCCCGCCGGTGCCCTGCTCCGCCGCGGTGCTGGCCATGGGGCCCTGGACCGACGTCGGGCTCGCCTGGCTGGGCCAGCCGCCTGGGCAGGTGCGAGGCCACCGGGCTCACTCACTGGTTGTGCAGCCGGCCGAGCCAGTGTCTCCGCACGCCCTGTTCACCCAAATGGACGCCGGCCGGGCGTCGCCAGAGTTTTACCCCCGGCCGGACGGCACCGTCTACGTGTGCGGCCTGGGCGACGATCCGCCACTGCCGGAGTCCGCCGATTTGGTTAGTTGCGTATTGGTTTTGTTTGGCGGTTGCTATGGCCTGACGGATGGTTACTATGGCCTGTGGGATGGTTGCTATGGCCTCTGGATGGTTGCTATGGCCTTTGAGATGGTTGCTATGGCCTATGGGATGGTTGCTATGGCCTCTGGGATGGTTGCTATGGCCTCTGGGATCGTTGCTATGACATCTTGGATGGTTGCTATGGCCTCTGGGATGGTTGCTTTTAGCCTCTGGGATGGTTGCTATGACATCTGGGATGGTTGCTATCGCCTCTGGGATAGTTGCTTTTAGCCTCTGGGATTGTTGCTATGGTCTCTGGGATCGTTGCTATGGCCTGCGTGATCGTTTCTACTGCTTGTGGAATCGTCGCTTATGCTTGTGGGATCATTGCTACGGCCTTTAGGACCGTAGTAGCTAAGGCCTGTGGAATCGTTATTACAGCCTAGAGAAGGATTGTAATAGACAAAAAAGTTTTTATAGGGGCAGCTTACTGTGTTGCCAATCCTGTGCTTCCTGCCAACCCTGCGCCCCGTGACTGATTGACAGGTGACTCCGGACCAGGGCCGCAGCGACCGGCTCTGGTGCCTGGCAGCGGCCTGCTCGGACCGGCTGGCCAGGGGCCGCATATTGGCCAGCCAGGCCTGCTACTTGCCCCTGGCCGAGCGCAACCTGCCTCTGATTGGCCGGGCGCCCGGCCGGCATAACGCATTCGTGGCTGCCGGGCACAGTTGCTGGGGCATCCTGAATGGCCCGGCCACCGGACGCATGCTGGCCGACCTTATCATTGACAGCCGATGCGACTTCATCGATTCCAGGCCGTTCGCTCTCTGACGTAGCGTCGAATTTCTAGGAAATGTACTCGTATTTTAATTTCGCGCTAAGAAAAAATAAAAAAAATGTTTGATAAAAGCCTTCTGTAGATTCAATTTTGCGTTGCGCAATTCGTGTGTACTTTTACTTCAGATTTTTATGGAATTCGTCTAAGAGATGTATCAGGGTAACTTCAAATTCATAGTATTTCTCACTTTTTGTGGTGACGAGTCAAACTGCTGTTAATTGGAATTAAGAAACTCGTGGACTCAAAATAGATTATTCCATTGCCTGCGAATATAAATCACTTGGCTAGATCACCTAGCTCTAAATAGACGGCGCTTTCAGAAGAAGTGTTTGCTTTTCTTGTGGCTTATTTTGCTAGGTTCATTCTGCTATTTATTTTCTATTTCGTGTTTTAACAGCATGTACTACTGTCAGTTTAATGATGAGTAGTACCTGGTTTTTATTCTGTAAATTGTTAAAAGCTATCGCAAAGTCATATTTTTATGCTAAATAAAGTTCGGATTTGCACAATGAAACCGCTTGCTAGATCTAATTGACTGCGAAAAAGTGAGCAGAGAATATAAAATCACTTTCTGCTACTTTGCTTGATTTCCTTTCATTCGAAAAAAAATCAAAGCACTACAATGACTACTCATGCTCTGCATAATGAGCATTGTCGTCTTAGACATTAATATTTATAACTTAACGACCATCAAAGGGCCAACTAGAACAAGACTCACTTCGGAGATCGACTTCTGCTCAAATCTTGAGATTTCTTGTTTAAATAAAAGCAAATAAATAGCACAGCTGGACAGCGGTGGGGGCGGTTGTTTAGTTGTTCTCAGCGCACTCGGTTGCCATGATGAACTGGCAGAGATGAGACCAGTATGTTTGCTCTGCAGCTCAGCAAACAGGGGCCGCCCTCCGATTATATTGTCAAAGCTCAGTCCACCTTACAGGTGGAGCACAGAACTCGAGCCCAGCCGCCAAGCAGCTAAAACAGCCGCCGCAACAATGTGCCGCAACAGAGCCGACTGCCTGTCCTGCCTGTGGACCTTCCTGTGGCTGCTGGTGCTGATCCTGCTGGCCTGGCCCGTGGCCTTCCTTCTGTTCCCCATCTTCCTGCTGCTGCTGCCGACCAAGGCCTGCTGCGGGCCCTGCGCTGCCTTCGTTGACTTGCTGCACCAGGGCGTCCTGCTGCCGCTGTTCTGTGCCATCAACGCTATGGACGGCACTCCGATGTGCTGAGGCTGGCTTGGCGACCGCCTAGCAACCAACCAAAAACAGTTTAAATGAGCCTTTTAAACACTGACTTGCACCCTGACTTCTGCTGTAAATGCGCTCATGATTTTCGCTATTTTTTCTGCTGAAGTTTGTACATAAAAAACAAAATGTTAAACCACAGAATAGATAGATGCAAAATGAGTAGAGCCAAAGGCAAAGAGCTCAAACTATAGATTATTTTGTATCTTAGTGTCTAAATTTATGAGCACTTAGATGGGCTATGCGTGTATTATTAGTAGTAATAGATATTATGTATGTGGATCAGTGCCGGGTGGTCGCACCCAGCAAGCCTTCGCATGCGCAGAGCAGCTGGAACAAACAGGGGGTCAGGGCGAATGGGGCCGACAACAGAAAAAAACAGCGAAGCAGCGGGGCGGGCAAAAGCGGCAAAAAAGCGTAAAAAGCGGAGATTCCATCATCCCGTGCAGGTGCTCTTAGATAAGCCAGCGAAAAGCGGCGACTGTTCCACTAGCCCGGCATAGCAACCGCAGGTGTGCCTTGGTTACGGGGCCGTAAACTTACCCCAGCACATATAAATCTATAGAATTCTATCTATAGCGATTTGCGGTACATGCTACTGCAGGGCTAGTGACGCGACGGTTCGCGCAAATTCTCACAAAATCGCTTCATAATTAAGACGTGCTCATTAAATTTGTAATCGAAAGGTAAAAAATTGCACAAATTCTTATAAACAAGTGAACAGAAACACAATACAGACTTTGAAAATAGCTGGAAAAGCAAATGGTAGGCCAGCAACAAAGCAGCGGCAGTAAGAGAGCGAAGGTGAAATCTTACTCATTAAAACATTCAGTTAAGTGTAGGCAATATTAATAAGAGTTGCAGTAAAACACCAGTGGTATCAGCATTGCGCACACAAAGCAGCAGCTGACTGACTAGAGTGAGAGAAAAATCAGCGCCCCTTAATGGTAAAAAATGTTGACGAAAATGAGAAAAGCAACAACACGCACTATGCTACTGTCCTATGCGGCGAAGCAGTAGTATGCATTGGGTATAGGCTAAGCTGGTTGGGATAATAATTGTTGCGTCGTTGTTTCCTAGAACAATGGTTTCAATGTAAAATTCTGGAAAATGTCTCATTTATTGCACAGAAGTAAATAGGAAAGAAGCGGATATGCTACATGTACTACTGGCGTGGAGGTAATTAAACACACATAATTAGCAGAGAGTAGGGAAATCAGAATTCTACATAGACGCTGGGAACACTGGGGTTGGTGAATAACAAATTGAGAGAAAAAAATTATAGTCTGGTGTAAAAATAATTTGTTGGACAACAGACAGTAAAAACCTTTAGAAAGTTAACAATTTTTATTAGCTAATTTTGAATTTGACGCCAATTCTAGCCATTTTTTGCTGTCGAAAAATTCGTACTCACATTAACGCTTTTCGGCGCCAATTCAAAACTAGTAAAATAATAAACCAAAAAAGCCTGGCAGGTGAGTCAGTTGCTAGGGAGTTAAACAGTTGCTAATTGTTACATTTAAAGAGAATAAGTATCGTAATAATAATTTCTTATAAATTATAACAATAGATAGAAGCAATCGATAGCCGGCACGTGTCAGAGTCTGCGGGCACGCATACAGAATCTGGGCTGTAATTAAATGGCTCTCCTCAAGCTTAGTAGAGGCCGCAGCCTCGCAGGTTGTTGGCGATGATGACGTCCGTGACAGCGTCGAACACGAACTGTATGTTGTTGGTGTCGGTGGCGCAGGTCTGGTGGCAGTAAATCTCCTTGTTGGGCGACTTGTTCTTAGCTTCGAATTGCGCCTGAATGTAGGCTGCGGCCTCTTCGTAGGTCTGCTTTCCTGTAGAATGGTTTTTCGACACATATCGGCAATATATATATGCACAGTAGATAAATATAAACATCAGCTGATGCTTAAAAATCTGATTTGAACAAATACAAGCATGAAGCATTTCTATCTGTCCAGAAAATGATTTTAACAATAAAAATTACTAAGGGGGGGAAGTCTCTCCTTGGTATAAAAACGGGCGGCAAAATGAATTTTTCAAAACATATCGGATAGTGTAAAAATCAGACGTCAGATAGTGAATGTTTTTTGACACGTATCGGACAAACAATCTTAATTCGAAAATCAGCTGAAGCACAGGCCATAAATATTGCTTAGAACAAAATACAAGAGATTCTTACCGCAGTACTCTGAGAAGCAGGTAGTCAACGGAGACCGCTTGATTTTCTCTTCGAACAGGTCCTTCTTGTTCAGAAACAGTATGATGGAGGTCTCCGTGAACCACTTGTTGTTGCAGATGCTGTCAAACAGCTTTAGAGACTCTTGCATTCGGTTCTAAAAAAGTGAAAAAATGAAAAATAATTTACTTACTAAGCTAAAGGTTGATTCTCAACAAAGGTTGCAAATGTTCGTGTGTTCGAATCCGGTACCTATGCGCTAGATGGCTCAAATGTGCTCACGTGTGCTTGGCTTTTAGGTGAAGTCGAAGCTTTGAAGAGTAAGCAATAATAATTTTGAACGCAAAAAATTAATAATAGACTTAAAAAAATTATCGAGTTTAATCAGCATCACTTTTTAGGCCTCAGGAGCGAGGCAAGGGCAGATTCTACGACAAGCGAGCGGAGAAGCCCCCAAACAGCCAAGTAGACCCTTCCTCACCGTAGTCTCATCCTCGTGCAGCACCTGGTCGTACTCGCTCATGGCCACGCAAAAGATGATGGCTGTTACATCTTCGAAGCAGTGGATCCACTTCTTGCGCTCCGACCGCTGCCCGCCAACGTCGAAGAGCCTGCAGAATTCGGGGTCGGGCAAGTCAGTGGAAATACCAGGGCCAGTGGATGGAGATGGCAGGGCTAGTGGATGGAGATAGCAGGGCTAGTGGATGCAGATAGCAGGGCTAGTGGATGGAGATGGCAGGGCTAGTGGATGGAGATGGCAGGGCTAGTGGATGGAGATGGCAGGGCTAGTGGATGGAGATGGCAGGGCTAGTGGATGGAGATGGCAGGGCTAGTGGATGCAGATAGCAGGGCTAGTGGATGGAGATGGCAGGGCTAGTGGATGGAGATGGCAGGGCTAGTGGATGGAGATGGCAGGGCTGAACAAGCTCACTTGAAGTTGAGGTTCTTGAAGACGAAGTGCACCTCCACGATGCCGGTGGTCTTGACGCGGGTGCGCAGGATGTCTTGCTCGGTGGGCATGTAGGCCTTGGCACCCAGTCGGTCCAGGTCGTCAAGGAAGTACTTGGCCGAGTCGTTCAGCTGGTATTCGTTGGAGCGGCCGAAGCACTGCTGAACTCCGGAGTCGGCCCACAGGCGCTTCATAGCCGCAAGGAGTTCGTCAGAGAACGGCTCCGTGTCTTCCATGCGGCCGATGACATCGAAGACTAGGCGGGAATCGGCCTGAGGGATTTCCGAATTCAAGAGGTCAGTAAGTAGGTCAGACTGGGTAACCTGGCTAGTGATGGCATATTAGGTCAGGCATCGTGGGTCAATCATGGTGGGTTAGGTATGGTGGGTGGGTCAGGCATTGTTGTGGTAGGTCAGAAATTGTGGGTCAGCCTTGTATGTAGTAGGTCAGGCAGGGCTGTTGGAGTTCAGGCATGTATGTGGTACTCGTAGGTCAGGCATGGCTGTGGTGGGTCAGGCATGTCTGTGGTGGGTCAGGCATGTCTGTGGTGGGTTAGGCATGTTTGTGGTAGGTCAGGCAGGGCTGTGGTGGGTCAGGCATGGCTGTGGTGGGTCAGGCATGGCTGTGGTGGGTTAGGCATGTTTGTGGTAGGTCAGGCAGGGCTGTGGTGGGTCAGGCATGGCTGTGGTGGGTCAGGCATGGCTGTGGTGGGTTAGGCATGGCTGTGGTGGGTCAGGCATGGCTGTGGTAGGTTAGGCATGGCTGTGGTGGGTTAGGCATGTTTTTGGTAGGTCAGGCAGGGCTGTGGTGGGTCAGGCATGGCTGTGGTGGGTTAGGCATGTTTTTGGTAGGTCAGGCAGGTCTGTGGTGGGTCAGGCATGGCTGTGGTGGGTCAGGCAGGGCTGTGGTGGGTTAGGCATGGCTGTGGTGGGTCAGGCATGGCTGTGGTGGGTTAGGCATGTTTTTGGTAGGTCAGGCATGGCTGTGGTGGGTTAGGCATGGCTGTGGTGGGTCAGGCATATCTGTGGTGGGTAGTCTGAATGTGTCACCTGTCTCTCCGAGTCGCCATAGGAGATGCCCAGCGTAGTCATAGCTCGCAGGATGGCCACCAGAGACTGGATGGTGTTGCTGTACACCACTGGCTTGTACTGCTTGTTGTCCTCCTGGGTGAAGCCGCCCTCGTGAATGATTCTGAGTGAGTTGGAGGAGGAAGAGATAAAGCCAATTTCTCATTTACAAAAAATCTAAATATCTCAGGTACACATTAAAATTGCGGCGTAACTCACTTCATCTGCTTAACGATTGTACTTTTGCCGGATTCGCCAGCGCCTGTAAAGTGTGACAAATAAAAATAGTGTACAGTTTTTTATGGTCACTGATTGCCCTCAATGACCTTAGATGGTCATTAGTCCATCCAGTTCATTAGTCATTACTCTCTAAGATGATGACCCCTATTAGTCATTCGTTGCGTGTCATTTCAAGACATGGCAATTCACTGTTGCCTGGTCATTTGCCCTATTCATTTGATTATTGTACGGGTCATAACTGTACCATCGGTCCTTCACAAGTGTCAATCATCCAATGTAATTGGGCATCGGTCATTGCCGTATTCAGTCTATATATTCACAGCGTCAATCAATTGCCAACGCACTCGGGTTGGAGAGCTATACCCACTTCAATACAAATTTAGCTATAGTTGCAACCGCTACCCAGCTTATCATTAGCCCTGGTTGCTAGGCGCTGGCCAGACTAGTGAGCGACGAGAGAGAGAAGCAGCAGACTCCGAGAGTGAGCACGCACGCGGAGTCTTCCTGGTTAAAGAGACACAACACAGTCCAGTCAGCAGTGCGGACAGTTTCAATCAGGCTCTGCCACAAATAAGCAGCCGCAGATGCAGCCCCGGGCTCACACTCCAACCCTCCTACGCACGCACATGACTAGCAGTATAGGGCATATACCAGCTGAGCAATTCCATAATCTATAAGTGTTGTGACAGAGCAATTCCTCACTATAGAAACTGCTTGCAGCGCTGAGCAGAGGCAGCGGGCTGGGACTAGAAAAAAACTAGACGAGGGAAGGAAGTCAAAGAAAGAGTGCGGCAGAATAGGAAGACGAGAGAGGCGAGATGGGATACGGCAGCAGGAATGGGAGAATGGGAGAAGGTCCTAATTCCGCGTGTCCCACCCACACCCCGGTTGAGGGCTGGCAGCTCAGCCTCGACTTCATCCCTCCGGCGCCGAGTTCGATAACAGCAGGAAATTTCTAGTGCATGCGCGCATTATGGTCACAGCAGCAGCAGCAGCAGCAGCAGCAGCAGCAGCAGATTCCGGCGCCTCAAAGTCTCTCACTGGGCTGGGTGTGTCTGCTTCAAGCTGAGAGCTTTTGAGCCTACTCAGTATAGAATGGCGTATATTAAAACATAAAAGACAGGCAGCTAAATATATACATAGAGAAATGAATTGAAGCAAAAATTGCTAAAAGCTTCGCCAAGGGAGTGCGAGGGACGACTAGCTAAAGTACATTTGCGCGAGAGAAAATCTGTACAGACCGCTGATTAAATTTCAAATGGATTTCTTCATCTTCTCTCTCCACTCGCCTCCACCCCACACCCAGACAGACACAGATGGCCTGGCGTTGAATTTAACAAATTCAGAAAAAAAAATCCCGGAAACAATTTCTTTCAAAAGACGAGAAGGTATTCAGAGCAGACAAGAGAGGAGCCCTAGACTTCTAAGCCTAGGAGACTGAAGTGGCCGCGCCAGCGAGGACTGCGGTGGGAGAAACTGAGCCGCCCCTCTCTCATGACTCTCCAATTCCGTTAATTCCTTTTGAGCTTCGGGGAAATGGGAAAGTGGCTTGGCCAGCCTGGGTCTGGGCAGAGGGGGGTTCGACAGCAAAGAAACACGCAGGAGGTGCGGGCCAAGAAGGAACGTGGGCGGTGGCAGGGATTTTTCCTCCCTGTGCTAAGTGCAGCAGTCAGGGCCTCCCCTTAAATAGCGCTGCTGCTATATTTGGGACACCCAGAAGAAATCAAGCGATGCTTGGCCCCACAAACAGGGATGGGAGATTTCGCTGGCCCCGATGTAATATGCTGAGACCAAACAGTTTAGCTCATGCTTAGCAAAAAATACTAAACCTAGCTTATCGAGAGCACCTAGCATATGCCTGTTCAGGCTAGCAAATAGCCCCACACACACACCCGATACTGTGGTCAGCCAACAGCCCCACACACACACCCGATACTGTGGTCAGCCAACAGCCCCACACACACACCCGATACTGTCGTCAGCCAACAGCCCCACACACACACCCGATACTGTGGTCAGCCAACAGCCCCACACACACACCCGATACTGTGGTCAGCCAATAGCCCCACACACACACCCGATACTGTGGTCAGCCAACAGCCCCACACACACACCCGATACTGTGGTCAGCCAACAGCCCCACACACACACCCGATACTGTCGTCAGCCAACAGCCCCACACACACACCCGATACTGTGGTCAGCCAACAGCCCCACACACACACCCGATACTGTGGTCAGCCAATAGCCCCACACACACACCTGATACTGTGGTCAGCCAACAGCCCCACACACACACACCCGATACTGTGGTCAGCCAATAGCCCCCCACACACACACCCGATACTGTGGTCAGCCAATAGCCCCACACACACCCGATACTGTGGTCAGCCAACAGCCCCACACACACACCCGATACTGTGTAACTGTGGTCAGCCAACAGCCCCACACACACCCGATACTGTGGTCAGCCAATAGACAAAAATGACTAGCTTGCACCCAGTCTCACCAAGCAGCAGCAGTTTGATATCCTTGGCAGCCTGAACTCCATCCTCCTTTAGAATGCGGTCAATTGTCTTTGACTGTTCTTGAGCCTGACGCTCCTCAGCACTCAGTGTGCAGCCCATGAATGAAGGCAGCTCAGCAAACTTTAAGGCTTAGCTATCTGTTTGGAAATGATTTTGCTAAATTGACTGCCTCAGTTTAGTCTGTATTTTTTTACAATTTTAAATGCTGAAATATATATATAGATTGAAATTCCTGAATGTTATTCAATAAGAAATTGAGCCATTGTAAAGTGAGGTCAATAGATCTTTTTAAATACTTAGATAGAATAGAATAAATTGATAGAAATAGAATAGAACTTAAATAAAATAAATACTGCACTTTCTGTACCTTCTCACATAAATTTAATTTGCTAATCAAGACCAAGAACTACTAAATAGTTGACTTAAATGGCTTCAATTTGTGGCTATAGCAAGTGGAATCAGTTTTTTCTGTAGTTGCTAGCATAGATTGTGATCATTTAAAGCTCAAGTGAAGTCATAGCTAGCCATAACAATACATAAAATTTTATGCCTTAGATTCTAGCCTGGGGTGCATCAATATGTTCATAGGCTCTTGAAATAATATAGAATATCACTGAATACAAAAATTACTGAATTTACAAAGGATAACAACATTCCTATATTTAAGAAGCAACTTCCAACTACAAGTTAGTAGTTGGAAGTTGACATACAAATCAGACTAACTTAAAAAAACCACTTAAAAGTGTGAAGTTGTAACTTATTCTTATTGCATTTTCTGTTTTACTGACTCTTAAGATCTGAAAATCCAAGTATCCAATTTCCAAGTATCCAAGTATATATTTATATAATATGCTATTTTTTAATATAAAAGTCTTACTTTATATGCAATCTACAATATTGTTTGCTACTAGACTACTACTACTAGACTAGACTAACTACTAGAATATAACAGAAGATTAAAAAATAGTAGCAGTAGTAGAACAAGATAGTAAATAGCTAATTATTGCTATTGAAAGCTCATGATTCTAAGTTGTGCTAGTCCTTTATCACTGTAGCTATCAATTTTGACTGTCTATTATAGGCCCTAAGAGCTCAGAGGATAACAAATAATTAAAAACTAATGATTGACTTGAATTTCATTGGCTATGTTTACTTACTAAACTTTTTAATGTTCAATTTTGATCTGATTACAATTCTAGAAACAAGTAGAATTAAATTCAGACACTTTAACCTATGATCAGCGCTTACTAAAAAAACAAGCACCCTTTCAAAAGACACAAAGCCTGTTTAATTCAAACTTGCCTTTTTTGTCTGAATTACCTATGGCGAAATCGAGCCAACTAGAAAGAAAATCAATAAGAAGTCTAAAAGGAGACAGCAATTAAAAAACTTATACAATGCTCTATTGTCAAACATTTAGCTATAAGTTACTCACTTGACCAAGAATATCTTTAAAAAGATATGCTCAGTTTCAAAAGAAAAAATCTGAAATTGGTTTGTTGACTCCACCAAATTCAGAAGACACAGACAATCTGATGGAGGAGGATGGCAAAGAGGATGCTAATTACTTAAAAATGATAAGCCAGATAGTAAACAATACAAAAATGACAAGATCAGCAATGTTAACAAAGGTTGGATTATTGCAGCCTTTGAGTGAGAAGATTTTGTTGAATTAGCCTGGCAGTTAGGTGTAATAGACAACCACTGAACCACATACACAATGGTGAGATCTGGAATGCTGAAAAAGATACATCAAATAAATGATTTTTTTATTTACTCTTTCTTTCTCTTTGATCTTTACATTTGTTTTTAACTCATTCATGTAAACACCAAACAGACTGCAACAGTCTACAGTAACAGTGAGGCAGTAGTAATTTATATTTTTTCTAATATTAAAAGATAATCATTTTTCTTTTCTAGCTATATTTACTTCAACTGTAGGCCTATTATTGAACATGAAATTTGTAAATTATATTTAAATTATAGGTTTAAAAAATTTACTTGACACTTAAAATTCGCTGCACTCAATAGCAGCGAAAACGTAGTAAAAGCGTAAAAATCTGGCTTTTAAAAAAATAATGGGGCTAGATCTCAGCAAAAAGAATATAATATTGTTAAAATTATATTTTAATGGAATATGTTTCTTTGGCTGTTTTGCTTGTCGTTTAAAACCTTTTGACTCGCAGTTTTGTGACTTTGCTTTATTTACTTTCGTTTCATGTATTCTTGGGAACTGGAACGGGCACTAAAAACGTTCAACGACTACTAAGACCTTCCAGGACCTAGATTTAGTCATCTAGATTCAGCACAGTTAGATGAAAAATATCAAATAAAAAAAATCAAACCAAGAAATAAATCATTCGTGTACTTTCATTTAAAGCAACGCTACTATTATTTACTAAAAAATTATTGTTCTAACTCTTCGTAATTTTATTTGGCTTATTGTAATAAATTAAATGAAACTACTTTGCTTTATCATGCTGCATTTTAATATTTTAAAGGATTGCAATTTTCCAAGACACCGCAAGTTTTTACCCACTCAACTTAATTTAGTGTAGAACTAGAGCGTAGACCTACCAACCTAACACCCTTCCCTTCGACTTTCATTGTAATATTCATTTATCATGTTTCTAATCGAATTAGTACAAATAAAGTCAGTATATCAAGCTAGGCTTGATTTACGGATCCTAGACACTTCGTCATCTTACAACTTCGTCATCTTACAACTTCGTCATCCACTTGGAAGGTAGGACACTTCGTCATCCTGCCAATTGGCATGCTTTAAAGTTTGGTCAGTTCGTCATCTACTAATAACAAATAAGCAATTAAGTTCGTCATCAATAAAGTGAGGGTGGGGTGGTGGGGCAGAGGTGTGAACACACTTCACTTCTTAAAATGCCAAAAAGAGGTGTCAAAACTGATTTCATTATAAGAGTTGAAAGAAAGGTGCCAATGCCAACACTATGTGAGGAGGTGGGGAGGGGTGGTTCTGTTCTAACTTTGAAAACTTTTGTTTATAGATGACGAAGTGTCCACAATTCTAAGTCTCTTCGTCATCCACCCTCTGAGGTATTGGACAGATCGTCATCTGGATGACGAAGTTGCAAGATGACGAAGTGTCCAGGTACCTGATTTACGTACTCAGAGTCACAGAAGTCTTGACTCTTTGCATTGGGTTTAAGTTTTTATTTAGCCGAATGAGGCGAATCTAAGCAATAATTCATTGTGTACTTTAAATCAACAGTTATAGCCAGTATTTAAGTATGTACTACCTACTACTAATCTGTTTCTTATTTAATAGCAATCAGCCCCATAGCTAGTAAAAATTGCTCAGGTCTACACAGAACACAACTACACATTGATAGCAATACTATCACAAAACAATATTTAGTTAGAATAGGCAGCAACTTTAGACTATTTTATATATTTTTAGTCGCCTAGTCACTGGTCAATGTTTGCTGGCTTGTAATACAAATGGCTTCCAGTTAATTTGGTGACAGTCCAATTTGGCTACAACCAGTTAGGTGACAAGTCAGTTCAGTGACAGTCAATTCGGCAACAGCGAATAGGGTTCTGCAAGAAATTATTTTGATTGAGAGTTTAACTTGACATGACTTTTATCAGTTACTAATTCTTTGGACATTTATTCATTTTTGTTTGAGTATTATTATATATTTGCATCAAATTATTCTCCAATCTCCTACCATATATATGTAAAGAGTACTGTATGTTAAAAAGCTGTTAAAATGTGCATGCTCAACATGTAGATTAAAAACTCAAGGTCCATTCAGCAGGCTGCACAATTCTAACAATTTTTCTGTAGTCTACTCTCTAGAGAGATATTTGGCCCTATATAGTGCTGGTACTGCAGGTCCAGCAGCAATAATTTACCCTTTGTCGTCTTTGCTGGGTACCTTGAGCAACATACACTCTAGGTACCCAGTACACTATCACTAGCCTTATTATAAAATACATGATTCCATCAAATTCCAATATATTCTACTTATAGTAGAGACTCAAAGAAATGATTTGTTGATTTAAATCGTTGTACCATCCAAAATTAGTAAAATCATAGTGAAAGCATCAAAAATTAGTAAGCAATGTACATGTAGCCAGTCAAAGAATTTTTAAATGATGTGTGACTTTTGTGTTCATTCCGCACATACTTCCACACAAACTAAGCAAAAATGGGAATAAACCCACAAATTTGTTTTCTTTTATTAATTTTAATCTTAGCAAGTAGGCAGAGTTTTTGAAAGGGCTTTTTTGTTCAGTTTTAATAACTATACTTGTCGCCAAATTGGTTGTGGCCAAATTAACCTGTTGCTGAATTGACTGGCACCCAATACAAACTTTTGGAACATTGGTTGGCTTCTATGTTAAAATGGGCACAGGTCAAATGGCCACAAATAAAGTTAAGTAGGAAAAGTGCATGCAGATGTAGTACCTGTGCATACTGCCCGCTATGCTTTAGAAAATGCACCAGACAGTCTACAACTTTTTCACATTGGGATACACATATAAGTAATAATATAAATTGCAGAAGTTGCTCCATATGATTTTTTGTAAAAAATCTGAGCAATTGTTTTTTGTTAATCCTCTAGTAATTATAGTATATTATTTTATGTGGCCATAGTCTTTTGTCTACTTTGCCTTGTAGCTGCTACAGATTATTGATAGCAAAAAATGGATAAGCAATCTGTGCACATACATGCGCAACACCCGGCCGACCCGGCCAAACCGGCCGGGTGAAACAAGGGCCAAGCAAGGTAAGTCGCAAAAACCAATCGACCAAGTGCAAAAAAATCAAAGGGGGGACCAAGGGACAAAAAAGGAAGGCGTGAAGAAAAGGAAAAAGGGGAGAGAAAAAGAGCAAATGAGAGCAAACTAAGTTGTAAATAGAGCAATGAAACGAACTAAGTCGCAAATGAGAGCAAAAACTAAGTCGCACGGCCGGCTAAGATTTGGGAGGTTGCGCATGTATGTCTGTGCATCTAATTGGGTAAGACTGATATAGATTGGCAATGCAGGGCATAGCACAATAACTTTTATGTACTACTATTACTCTAATGACTTATTCTAGAGTGTGAAATACAAGTCTAGAAATTATTACAATTGCTAGCTATTATAACAAAGCTTTTTGTGATATCCATTTAGCAATAAAATATATTTAGTAAATGAAGAATCTTTCAATAAATATTCTTTGTTAACTGCTAACTAGCAGCATATAGTACTTTAAGAAGCATAATTTAATTAGAATTTATATATTTTTTTACATGTATTGTCTTACAGCTCTGTATCTCAAACACATTGACTTTTATTATTAAATTTATTGGAATGAATTGATTTCATTTAGTTATACAAGCTGGAATTAGGCTTGTACAGGTATGCCAGAAAATCTGAAAAGGCCAATAAGATTTGCCTGGCAACCAGATTGCAGCAGCTTTGGGCCTAAGCTCATGACCCGCTACGCTAGGGGAGGCCAGGCCAACAAGAAGAAGCCTGTCGAGGCCAGCAGCTGGGCCGAGATGAAGGCCGACCTGCTCACCGCCAAGTCCCAGGCGCCAGGCGGCTCTGGTGGCAACAGCAGCGGTGGCAAGGTGATCACCCGGCTAAAGAACGGGCACTATGTTGTACGCATCGGCTCGTATGAGCGAGTCCTGCGCTCCGAAGCCGAGCTGCGCCACTGGAAGCGGTCCGGCTCCGAGCGTCGTCGGCTGCAGCGCAAACGGAACAGAGAGGCCGACAGGGTCTGCTTTCACTGTCGCCAGCCCGGCCATCTGGTTAGCGACTGTCCGGAGGCTGGCGGCGGCGCAAGGTAAGAACTGATTGGCTGGCAGTAGAAAATATGGCACTGATTGGCTGGCTGCTGACGGGAGAGTGAGACATTGACTTAGAGGCCAGACAGATGAGAGTGGAGCACTGAGTGGCTGCGAGGCTGACAGTGATTGTTTGGAAGGCTGACAGGTTAGAGTGAGTTTCTGATTGGCTGGGAGGCTAGTAGGGGATAATATAGTAGTGATTGGCTGGGGAGTCTGACTGCAGAGATATAATTTGATATCCTTCAACCTCGGTGACTTCCTGCAGTGACAGCGTGTGCTTCCGCTGCGGCTCCACCGAGCACGCCCTCTCAGCCTGTCCAAAGATGCCTCGGCCGGCCGGCCCAGAAGCCGCAGCTGTCGCCCAGTCGTCAGGCCAGCCGGCGACTGCGCCAGACCTGCCGTTCGCCAATTGTTTCGTGTGCGGCCGCAGCGGCCACCTGTCCCGCTCCTGTCCAGACAATCCCCGCGGTCTCTATCCCAAAGGCGGCGGCTGCCTGCTGTGCTCCAGCGTCGAGCATTTCAAGCGCGACTGTCCGCTGATGCAGCGCCGCCGGGCTGCCGAAGTCTCGGCCCAGGAGGTGGCTCTGCCAACGCTGGCGGCCGGTGCTGGTCGCAGCGTAGATGACGAAGTTCCCCTGTTGCCATCTACGATGAAAGCTGGCGATGATAGAAATGGCGCACAGTTGAAGAAGTTGGCAAAGAAGAAGGTCAAAGTTGTTGTGCTGTAGGCACATTGGAGTAAGCAGCTGTGTGATGCGTAGGGCAAACATGTCCACATCTTCTGTTGCCATCCAACTGTAATGTAAAGTGTTTGCTAATTTTTCTCCAATATATTGACCTCTGGACCTAAATAATCTTGGTCTGCATTTGAAAATGAAACTTGAATTTTGTTGTTTTTTTGATGGGTTATAAAGGAGTTATAGAGGGTGGTCGGGCTTGAAAGTCGGGGGTTCGATTCCCGACTACACATTAGAGCTATTTGCGTCCTTCTTGTGTCAGTGTGTTAATTTCTTCGCAATAAGATACACCTGATCAGTTTTAAAAAATTCCAGCGGCCAGCTTAAGAAACTGGGCGCAATAAATCCCTCGTTGCTTCTCCCACTGTCTCCACCGCTGGTCTGTGCCGCTGCCCCGTCATGAGCAGAGGCGGTGGCGCCGGTCGCGGCGGTCGCGGCGGAGGCCGCGGCGGCAGCTTCATAGTGCAGTCCTACAAGCACCTCATGCGACCAGACGGTGCCGGCCCGCTCTTTGGCGGCGCCGAGGATGCCAGCGGCGAGCAGCTGCTCTATCCGCAGCTGCCAAGGCGACCCGCCCCGCCGACTGTGGTCAAGGATCTCAAATTCATGGTGGCAGCCAAGCGGGACCTAGAGAACCGATTCTGCGGCTGCGCCTCTCGCCTGCCGGCGGTGCCGAATTCGACAAACTTCCCGGCCGAACTCGACTGGCTGCGGCGCAAGCGACGTCGACAGATTCAGAACCAGCAGCAGGCGGCGACGACGGCGTCAAAGAAGGCAAATGCCGCCAATGGCGAAGCTAAAAGACGTCGGCAAGATGTCGAGGATGCGGCTGCTGTGACTCTTATCGAAGAAGCCGTCGATGCCGGCTTGAAGGACGCCGCTGGCCAACTAGAGTCGGCGACTGAGGCCTCGAAGGAAGCAACGGCAGCGGCTGGCGGCGAAGCTGGCGACGCTGATGACGAAGAGGAGGATGAAGAGGCCGCCGCATTTGAGAACGACGAAGAACTGGAGGACAATGACTATGTCGATGCATACTTTGACAATGGCGAGGGCTACGGGCCAGATGACGGCGAGGAAGACATGGACGGAGAATCTTGGTATTATTGACAATTGATTTCTAGACACTACTGTCTATTCTGTCTAGATACTACTGTCCATGCAGTCTAGATACTACTGGCCATTCTGTCTAAATACTACTGGCCATTCTGTCTAGATACTACTGTCCATTCTGTCTAGATACTACTGTCCATGCAGTCTAGATACTACTGGCCATTCTGTCTAGATACTACTGGCCATTCTGTCTAGATACTACTGTCCATTCTGTCTAGATACTACTGTCCATGCAGTCTAGATACTACTGGCCATTCTGTCTAGATACTACTGGCCATTCTGTCTAGATACTACTGTCCATTCTGTCTAGATACTACTGTCCATGCAGTCTAGATACTACTGTCCATTCTGTCTAGATACTACTGTCCATTCTGTCTAGATACTACTGGCCATTCTGTCTAGATACTACTGGCCATTCTGTCTAGATACTACTGTCCATGCAGTCTAGATACTACTGTCCATTCTGTCTAGATACTACTGTCCATTCTGTCTAGATACTACTGTCCATTCTGTCTAGATACTACTGTCCATTCTGTCTAGATACTACTGTCCATGCAGTCTAGATACTACTGGCCATTCTGTCTAGATACTACTGGCCATTCTGTCTAGATGGAGTGTTGTCTTATTGTTTTAGTAGGTAGAATTCGGCAGCAGCAGTTATTGTCGATGTAAAAGTTTTCTGTAAGTGAGGAATGCTTGAGGGATGCATTCCATGCCTCAATTTATGCTCGTATGTACATCTGGCGCATTTAATGGTGTCACTTTCGCTTAGTGTATTGTTCTATGAATAATAAATTTGGTTCACAAGTCGCTTGACTTAAATGCTTTGGCACCACCATGTGTCTAAATTCATCTAGTTAATATTAATAAAAGGCCTAATAATGTATTCTTTATTTTGCACCGTAACAATGTCTTACATGTAGTTTGCGAAAAAAATGGCTTACATTTTAATAAACATCTAGAACTCTGAGTTTTCACAGATAACAGCTGCGGAGCGAATCGCTGTACGTGTACAATGTCTCTACTTTGTAAAAAAAATTAATGACACCCCGACTGCAGACTAGATCTATACACCTGCCTGATACTCCTCTGAAAATTGGTCGCTAGGCCAAGAGATTCGAGCCATGTAATCGTGTCCTTCCGCACTGTCATCTGAAAGCCCTGGAACCCATTAGATTTCAGCCTCGAGGCGGGTGAACACCTTCAGTTTAGGAGGCTGCGGGAGTGTGCGTCGCCAAAAACTTCAGGATGGGGCCAAATCGATAATGCATCTTGCTGCACCGAACTGGATTCCATCCGTAAGCAATTCTGGTCCCCCTCTCACTATCGAAAACTCCCTGCCCAGCTGTGCACTGGTGTAAAACTTCTCTGACCAACAAGCCACTCTGCGCATAGTGAGCCTTTCTGCCTTTCTGGTCAGAAATTAATTTTCATTATTCTTTGACCAGAAATTCCGATTCTCATTCCACTTGGGTGTACGGGCCTGCGCTAAAAGGAAGAAATCTGGTCATCGAGCCACCACAGCCAGCGCTGCCACCTCCTACTATCGATCGCTCTTCCTTTCCTCCCAGGCCTGGCCTTTGCTGCGCAGTTCACGCGCTCCTTCTGTCAGAGCGAAACCCGCCCGCTATTTAAACTGGCGCAGCCGGCGAAAACCTGGCACTCCCCGTGTCCGACCCCTCCCCGCCAGCGTGAAGTTCTTGTGCAGTTGCACAAATTTTTGCCGAAACCGAAATGCAGAAGGCGCAGAAGTACGACTGGAAGGACTCAAATCTTGCCCTATTTGGCAGCAAGACAGAGAAGGATGTCAAGAGTAAGCCGCTGTCAGTAATTTAGACAGACTTATGTGTGTAAATGCTCGGCAATTTGATGTTTCTGCAATTCTACCTGTCCGTTAATCTGAGGAAAGCGGGTGGGGATGGTAGAGTGGGATCGAAATTTCCGATCTAGAAGACCTACGCCAGCTTGACTAAAAGTTGGTCAACCCGAGCTCCTTTCACAATGAACCCATTTTTTGCAGAGGCCTCGTCAGAGGTTGAGACGGCCTGGCTGCCAGTGAAGAACTGCACCAGCAATGAGCTCTTCGTGTGGCGCATAGAAAAGTTCAAGGTGAAGGTGTGGCCCAAGGAGGACTACGGCAAGTTCTTCAGCGGCGACTCCTACATTGTGCTGAATGTGCACAAGGAGGTAGACGGCGATGAGCTGCTGTACGATGTGCACTTC
Organism: Macrostomum hystrix; assembly: GCA_950097015.1. Classification (NCBI taxonomy): domain Eukaryota; kingdom Metazoa; phylum Platyhelminthes; family Macrostomidae; genus Macrostomum; species Macrostomum hystrix. The sequence goes on from CATNEN010000033.1 coordinate 5,289,626, forward strand.
TGGATTGGCAAGCACAGCACTCAGGTAGATGAAGTTGCTTAGGAATCGCGGTAATCATTTTGATGTAAAGCGATAAAGCGATAAAAAGCTCTTCCTGTTTACTGAGATGCCCCCATAAATGCCACCAAACTTTTCTAATCCCATTTAGGATGAGTACGGCACTGCCGCATACAAGACCGTGGAGCTGGACACCTTTCTCGACGACAAGGCTGTCCAGCACCGCGAGGTTCAGGAGTACGAATCGTCGCTGTTTAAGTCCTACTTTAAGACCATCACGTAAGACACTTAACCTGAAATTCCCTTTTTTGCAATGTCACCGCGAGCTACCACTTCAACCGCCGTTTCGCCTCAGGTACCTGAAGGGCGGCTGCGACAGCGGCTTCCGCCAGGTGAAGCCAGAGGAGTACAAGCCTCGCCTGCTGCACTTCTGCGGCGTCCGGCGCAACATCGAAGTCAAGGAGGTCAAGCTGACCCGGCGCGCCCTCAACTCTGGTGACGTCTTCATCCTGGACCTGGGTCGCGTCGCCTATCAGTGGAACGGCAACACCTGCAACAAGGACGAGCGCATTAAGGCCGCCGCCTTCCTGCAGCAGCTGGAGAACGAGCGCCATGGCAAGACGCAGACCTTCACGCTGGACGAAAACAGCATCGGCTCCGAGCACAAGTTCTACCAGAGCCTGCCGGACGTGCCCTATGCCAGGAAGTCCTCCGAGGTGCACAGCGACGTGCGCAGCGGCAAGAAGGCCATGTTTCGGTGGGTTCAGCCAAACTGTCACCCACCCCGCCCTCCTCCGTATATGATTGCCTCACACCCACCCCGCCCTCCTCAATCTTTGATCCAGTCTTACACCCACCTCACTCCTCAATCTTTGATCCAGTCTCACACCCATCTTACCCTCCTCAATCTTTGATCCAGTCTCTCACCCACCCCGCCCTCCTCAATATTTGATTCAGTCTCACACCCACCCCGCCCTCCTCAATCTTTGATTCAGTCTCACACCCACCTCACTCCTCAATCTTTGATCCAGTCTCATACCCACCTCTCTCCTCAATATTTGATCCAGTCTCACACCCACCCCGCCCTCCTCAATCTTTGATCCAGTCTCATACCCACCTCTCTCCTCAATATTTGATCCAGTCTCACACCCACCCCGCCCTCCTCAATCTTTGATCCAGTCTCACACCCATCTTACCCTCCTCAATATTTGATCCAGTCTCACACCCATCTTACCCTCCTCAATCTATTATTCAGTCTCACACCCACCCCGCCCTCCTCAATCTTTGATTCAGTCTCACACCCACCTCACCCTCCGCAGTCTGTCTGACGAGTCTGGCAAGCTGCAGTACTCGCTGGTGTCCGAGGGCAAGTGTCCAAGATCCATGATCAACGAAGATGTGAGTGTTCAATCGTTTTCACCCAAATATGGTTGTACTACTTTTAGTAGTTGGGCAATCTGTTTACCTCTTCTTTGCCACTGCAGGATGTGTACATCATCGACATCGGTGTCGAGATCTTCGTGTACGTCGGCACCAAGGCCTCTGACGCGGAGAAGAAGAACGCCCTGCAGTACGCGCACGTGAGTATCGGTGTCTACCTTGGCGTGACAATTTCAGTTTGAAAGGAGTCGAGCCTAAAGTGCAGAAAATCGCTGTTTTGTCTAGAACTACCTGAAGACCACCCAGCATCCGCTGATCCCGGTGACGGCCTGCCGCGGCAACAAGAAGAATCCCCAGATGGATGCGGTGCTGGACTGAGCCCGCTCGCTGACTGCACTACTGCTAGTACTGTGGGAGCATGTGCACGGAAGCGTGGCTTAGCAAAAGACCGCCACGCTAATGCGCTTAACCGTAGTGACTTGAGCTGCTCTTCCTATATATTCTTTTTAAAAGCGAGATTCTTATCTAGTAATAGTTTGTCCTGGTGTCGCTAACCAAAGCAATAAAAGTTACTAACACTCTGCACCATTTATGATAAAGCTCTCGTATTATAGGCAATTTTCAAACAAATGCTATATTTTTTAAGAAACCATTTAGTTCCGTTATTAACAAGCAGTACAGTACTTACTTATAGAGATTAATTTCATAGAAATACACAAAATTATTTCTAAATGTTCCTGAGTGCACTTACAACTTTCTCTTTTATACAAATTTTCTTCTTGTTCTTTTACAGGTCACAAATATATATTCTGCCTGGCTTGTACGCTTGTATCACTATTTAAGATCAGTGCCTTATTTGTTATAGTTGATTGTTTCTGATGGCTCTGAAATGCGGTTGACAGGGTAGGAATGTATAGAAAAAGAAGATGTACAGCCGCAGCTATTGCCTGGCAAATCCAAAAACTAGCAGGCAATTTTGCTGCAGCAGATTTTTGTTGCAATTTCACAGCACGGTGAAATGAAAATTGTACTTTTCAGGATCTTGCTTTGTCTTTTCTCTGAGCCGTGATTCGAACCCCGGACCTTTCAGTTTGGAGTCGGAAGCTCTAACCCGAAGCTAATAGACTCCAGAAGAGTGTTCAAATCTTTGTGGGTGCCAATTTTGAAAAGGCGGTTACGTCGCTGAGAAATATTTTAGAATATATTTTAATCAACGGAGTCAAACTCGAGGTCGGCACAATGGAACATCCGGTATTTTGTGGCTTAGCTGCAGTCTGGCCCACCAGAGAGCAATCAAAGCAAAATCACTGTACTTCCAACGACACTCTGGGCTCAACAGTTGGATGTTGCAGACGTCTGTTTTTAAGCTACTACGCTCGTATCTTATCAGATCTAATTAAGTTTCAGAACTCAAACCACAACAGGGCAGTAGCTTGCTAGTGAGCAATTGCTGCATTAATGTTTTTTGACAGCTTTGGCCGTGTAATTTTCTAAAGGCACGGCCGCACCTGCCAAGTATATAAAAATCTGGCATGGAGTGTTTGTGAGAGCCGCTTTTGGAACAAAAATGCGTGATAATGCTTGGCAATGTCCAGCTATCGGATGCGCGATTCCGGACCAGATGGCCGAAGTCCGGGATATAGACTCTACTATACCACGCACCTTATCGGAACAACTCAGACTAGCACTGTTGAACGGCGAGCTAAACTCGGCAGAGGCGCTTCTCGTGGATAATCCGGAAATTGTGAACTCCAGAGCACCCGACGGAAGCAGGCCGTTGCACGTGGCCGCCGCATCGCCAAGGACCGCGGGTGCCGCTATTCGGCTGCTTCTGAAGATGGGTGCCACAATCTACTGCACCGGGGATCTGGCAGTCGGATCGCCACTGTTCATAGCCGTCTTATTAGGCCGGCTCGATTCCGTGGAGGTCCTGCTTCGAGCGGGCGCCGATATTGACTTTCGTAGCTCCTGCTCGTCCGCTCTCTGGGCGCTGGAAGGCATGGCGACAAATCTGCAGGTGTTGGAAAGGCCGCTCAGCGAGTTGGAGAAGTGCATCATGCGTAGCAAACGCCTGACCATAGCGGAGTTGGCCTTGATGAGGGGCCACGGGGAGATTCTGAGTCTTCTTTTAGCTGCCGGGGCCGACTTAAGCACCATTGACGGACCACGGCTCTACACCGCTTCACATTGCGGCATTGTGCGGCCAGGTGGAGCTGACCACGAAGTACATCACCGCCCAGACCATCCTCGATACGAACCAGCCGAGCAGGTCGGGGGCCACCCCGCTGCACCTTGCCGCCAAGGGTGGTCACGCTGAGTTTGTCAGCCTGCTAATCGAGTCCGGTGCGATGGTCAACATCTGTCTGCATGGTTCGAGGGCATCGCCGCTGTACATCGCTGCTCAGCACGGATACGTGGATGTGATTTCCATACTCATTACTTCTGGGGCTGACGTAAACCTTCAGACCAGCTATGGGCGGACAGCACTTCATGCTGCTGCTCAGTCAGGACGCATCGATCCTGTTAAATCGCTCATCAAAGAGGGAGCCATTGTTGATCTGACGGACAATGACGGCTGCACGCCGCTTATTATTGCGACCCGCCAAGATCACCCAGCTGTGGTGGCTGAGCTCATCCAGGCAGGAGCTAAGATAAACCATCAGACTAAATTGGGAGCTTCAGCGCTTTTGATGGCAGCCAAGAATGGTAGCCCAAACACCGTGCGTAAGCTGATGACGTCAGGCGCCGATGTCAATCTCGGCAATCGCAGGGGCTCCTCGCCTCTGTATGCGTCAGCGCAGCAGGGGCACACCAGCGTCGTCTCCTTGCTGGTGTCAGCCGGCGCCCAGATTGACAGACAGACAAGAGCTGGTGACTCCGCTCTTTGCATAGCGGCCTCCACGGGCCACATCGATGCGGTGACCAGCTTGATTGACGCGGGAGCCTGCGTTAACGCAAAGTCCGGCGCGTCGCCACTGTTTCTTGCGGCGAAGAGTGGACACTTTCGAATGGTTGAGATGCTAGTGAATGCTCGGGCGAATATTGATGCTCAGACTCGAGCTGGATGGACGCCGCTGATGATAGCGGCCAGGAACGGGCACGTGGAGATTGCTTTAACTCTGATACGAAGCGGAGCCGATGTCAGTCTGCAGAATCGAAAGAAAGAAACAGCATTAACAATCGCCATGTACAACGGCCAAACTGAAATCACTCGAGCCCTCCTCCTCGCCCAGGCATCCATAGCGCCATGGTTGACGACGCTTGTAATGGATGAATTGCATTCTGTAAATCAGCATGAGCTGTCGCACTTGGCGCAGACCGTGGCTTCAAAGTGCACAAACGCAGCGACGCTGAGTGACGAAATGGCCCGTGCTGGGTTCAACGCAAAGAACGCCGCGATTTTGAGGACTGTAGCTGGCGCACTGGAAGCTATTCAGAGGCAAATCCTGTCTACTGACGGCGTATTTATTGTTGGCAGCTTCGCTGATGGTTGGGGTATGAGCTTTACGCAGAACGATGGAAGGCTGGACGACGATTCGGACATTGACCTGACTGTAATGCAAGCTGCTAAATTGGTACACACATGCGACAAAGAAAAAGTACAAGGACGGACACTTCGAGTACTCTATCTCAGGTGAGAGTTAGCATTATTACGAGCGCTATCAGTATGTTAAATTCGAAATCACTATTGCTGTAACTTTTACCTGTTGTAGTTTCAAAGCCAAGCGCCTCTCAAAAGGGTTCGATGCTGCGACCGAGCATCGACTTTGTGACTGCTTATCACTGCTGTAAGTACCCCGACATCAGAGTGCTACAGCCTGACCATCAGTCTTGCATCGATCCAGAAGTTTTGAAATCGCTAAAGGATGAGCTCAACCAATCGTGGTTCCATTTGGTTGCCGCCTCGCCGCCAGGACTGGAGGGCAAGTGGATGCGAGTGAGCACGAATTTGCTTGAGAGACGACTCATGCACTGCCTCACAGATGTCCAAGGCCAGGTTTTTGTTCTACTAAAGTACATCATTAAAAGAGTCATTTCTGCCTCTGTAAAAGGTCTGAAGACGTATCACGCCAAGAATATATTATTCTTCATGCTGGACAAGACTCCGAAGGAAGATTGGCGCAAGGAGAACCTCCTTGCCTTGGTGAAACGATCTCTGGAGATGCTGCAGGATGGTCTCCTTCACCCGGGCTCGATCTCAGAGCATCATTGCATGCGGCACTTCTTTCTTCGAGACGCCTTCGTGTACCTTCATCGCGGTCACAGCTCCATTGACAGAATTCGAAGCGCTGTCATTGAGACTATTGAGAAACTTCCAATCTTGTTGAAAGAGTTTCGACGAAATCTGTGCAAGAATGACGTCACTGAGTACCAATTGCACTTTTTTCTGATTATGCCCGAGCTGGGCGAGCGACCAGTACAGACTGGCGATGTGAAGTATCACGACACGTACTACATTGTTAGGAGTGTGTTATCTGAGCTGGCCAGTGCCGAGTTCAGCGGTCCGACCATCCAGAAGCAAATCAACAGCATTCCCGATTGGGCCCGGACGACCCGGGAGTGCCTCAGAGCCATGGCACTGATGAAGGCGGGCAAGCCCATGTCAATCAATACCGGCAGCGACGCCTCAGTCAGCAAGGGTGTCAGGTTCGAAGCAGGAAAACCCTCCGTAGAATATGTTTTGAAGTATCTTGAAAAGAATGATTCCGCTTGGAAGTTTCACTTTTTCTTCGACAAGAGAATCGAACTAAAGTTTTTACCACCTCATCTAGTCGAGATTTTTCCGCTTAGACGCGAAAATGAGTGCTACATTAACTTCTACGCGCTGTTTAAAGCCCTATCGTTCGAGCAGATTAGGGAGACTGAGGGAGAAGGCAGCACAACAGCCTTGTTCAAAACATTTTCCTGGGACTACCAAGATCCGCAGGATCTGAGGCTGCTTCTGCACTACTGCTTGCGGCCCGATATCAGCGAGTTGTTCCTAGCACCCATCATTAATAAGCGCAGGAAGGATATATCGGCAGCTCACCTGAGCTGGCTAGTGTCAACCCTTATGGAATCGCAGGTATGTAGTTGGTACATTGCATTCGAACTCTGACATCAGTTCCTTCTCGCCTTTTTGCCTTCTTGCTAGTAGAGGCCTCTGAAACTGTATTTCAGCCGCTTTTAAAAAAGAAACTAATCGAGGAAACCCTGCGACGACCCTCGGGAGCCGGTCTGGTAAAAGCGATTGTCGGAAAACGTATGCCATAATTTGCTGCTCTTTATTTGAGACATCACATCCTTTGATCAGTTTTCTAATCGGTACATATAGGCAGCCAAGCTCCATCTGCGAACAGCCAAGCTCCATCTGGAGACAGCCAAGCTCCATCTGCAAACAGCCAAGCTCCATCTGGAGACAGCCAAGTTCCATCTGCGAACAGCCAAGCTCCATCTGGAGACAGCCAAGCTCCATCTGGAGACAGCCAAGCTCCATCTGGAGACAGCCAAGCTCCATCTGGAGACAGCCAAGCTCCATCTGCGAACAGCCAAGCTCCATCTGCGAACAGCCAAGCTCCATCTGGAGACAGCCAAGCTCCATCTGGAGACAGCCAAGCTCTGTCAGAAGACAGCGAACATTCTGAAGGTAAAGTCCATTTCAGGCGAACTAAGTCGTTACAACAAAGACAGCAAGAGACATGCGATGGTTTATGAGCCAAAAGCTAGGAGTTGCGTCGTCGAGCTATCTCCATCAAACTTAGCTAGAAGTATGGTACAATTCAGTAATCAATGAAATGTTTTTTTCGCAGTAAGTTTAAATTCTTCGTGAAAATTTTGCTTCTAAACAAGCGATGAGATAATTCACACCTATCGCAAAAAACCTTACAGTGGATGCCGAATGCGATGAAATGAACGTATCGCAATTATGTGCTCGCCTAGCTACTGTAGCGAGGGCATTTTACGGAGCATTTTAAAGCATGTGGGTATAAAAGTACCTGTACCTGTGCCTCCCACCCTGCAGTTTGAATGTGAGCTATTTGTTTGAGCAAATTTGAAATTCTTTTTTAGCTTTTAGAAAACTAGCTTTCTACTATTAGCTATTCGAGTTGCATTGGCTTTATTTATTCATAATTCTTTTGGCACAAAATTTAGCAGCTTATTTCAATCAAAATATATATTATTAATAATATACCCTTACATCATTATTTAGTGGCAATTTTTTAAGTTTCTTTGTTATATCGAGTGTACTTTGGGGAGTGCAAGTTTACGAGCTTATTAAAGTTCAACCGAGTAGCAGCTTGAACAGCAGCGGATTATCCCTCTGCATTTGGTCCTTCAGGCCTGGGTACCGCTGTATGGCGTCGATGACCTTGGCCAGGATTTCGATGTAGCTGCCGTTGATGCGCACTTCCTTGACCTCCGGCACGAACCGCTCAACCCAGTCGATGGCATCGCGAATCATCGGGTCCATGCCGTCTGCGTGGGTTTCATTTCATTTTAGATGGTGAATTTGCTAGGGTTCGTTGCTTGCACCCTATACAGGACCTCAGGACTGGCACCCTACAGGGCCCCATGACTGGCACCCTACAGGACCTCAGGACTGGCACCCTACAGAACCCCATGACTGGCACCCTACAGGACCTCAGGACTGGCACCCTACAGAACCTCAGGACTGGCACCCTACAGGACCTCAGGACTGGCACCCTACAGAACCTCAGGACTGGCACCCAACAGGACCCCATGACTGGCACCCTACAGAACCTCAGGACTGGAACCCTACAGGACCTCAGGACTGGCACCCTACAGGACCTCAGGACTGGCACCCTACAGGACCTCAGGACTGGCACCCTACAGAACATCAGGACTGGCACCCAACAGGACCCCATGACTGGCACCCTACAGAACCTCAGGACTGGAACCCTACAGGACCTCAGGACTGGCACCCTACAGGACCTCAGGACTGGAACCCTACAGGACCTCAGAAGTGGCACTCAACATGACCCCGGACTAGCGACCGAAATAGGAAAGCTTCAGTTCGCAACCTTCCAAGTGGACCCATTAATAATGTTTATGTGTGGTTGCATTTCTGGCATACAGATGCGCATTTCTGTAGATAGAAAGGTCTCTATAAGGAGGTGACAAAACTTAAATAGATATATCGACTTACAGTTGGCCTGTGCCACAGCGGCAAAGGCGCACAGGGCGAGTAGAATGAAGAACTTCATCTTCGTTTAAAAATAGTCTTACTATCCGAGTAGCGGATCCTTTTTGTTGACTGTTTGATGTTACATTTTTATAGGCATTCTTGCTGATAAGTATTTTGTAGCGGTAGCTGAATAGACACCATGTAGCATTCATATTTACACACGCCACAGCACGTGACGATAAGAATTAAATGCAAATGTGTAGACATGCATCGTTCCCATGCAGTACTTATACGAGATATCTGGGTCTCGCAGATTTTTGTTCTCGTGCGGCGCTGAAAATTTAGTTGAGTTACCTATCTTGGAGCCGGAGATTTTAACTTGTCTAAAATCCCTCGATTATCACAACACGTCGGCGTCGCTTTAAGATCTGAACTTGCTGTGCATAACGACAAAGCATTGTGCCAAGGGTTTTAGGAATTGGTTGTGAGAATACTGCCCTTCTATTAAACCGTAGATAGTAGATACTAGTATTTTTGTCAGTGCACCTGATAAAAGTATGTTCGACTTAAAAAAAACTAAATGCTCAGTTTGTTTTCGGCTACAGCCCTACTGCTACTATAGGAGGCATTGCGACATATTTCTCTGCAGATATGGGAATGGAATTCGTGACTGAACGCAGCTGAAAATCGAATCTAATTTTTTACAAAATGCGCGCTATTCGCATGTCTTTGAATTTCAATGTTCAATGTTTTCATGTTCAATGTTCAATTTTATTTACTTAATTCTGATTTCGTTTGGATAACATAAAAAAGTCGAAACAACGATTAAATGGAACGAAAAGAAAAAATATATATGTAATGACTCGCATGTACTTCTGAAAATCAATTAGAAATAATACCAATTGTTAAAAAATATTTAAAGTCATATGTCACTAAAAACACGTTTAGAAGGAAACCTGCAGATTTAAGACAATTGTCTAAGCACGTGGTCCGTGTTACACTCTGACCACAGATACTATAAACCACTAGATAGGCCACTCAGGCTAATTTTCACAACACGAGTTCATTCTACTTTCTGCTTAGTAGGGATAAAAAACATTTAGGCGTTTTTAAATTAAAACCAAGATGAATACAATGCAGCAATTGTATTATGATATTATTAGCAAAAATAAACATTTAACTATAATTTCTACGACAAAAAGCACTAGTGTGAATGCTTTAGATTGCATTGACGGCCATATTATTGCAGTTAACTATACTTAGGTTGTAGCCTAGAAGAGGTTGTAGCCTATTGGTTAGAGCGTCGGACTCACGATTTGAAGGTCGGGGGTTCGATTCCCGACTCCACTAAAACAATTTGTGTCCTTTAGCAAGACACTTAACTCTGCTTTGCTTCAGTTCACCCAGCTGTTAAATGGGTACCAGCATCAGCTGGGATAATTGAAGGTGGGTGTTGCGTTCCCCGCAGTCCATGGACTGAACAGCCGTACGCAGATCAGCCTTCAGATGCGCCGCGCATTAGCTGCGGCAGTGCTGTCGGCTGCACATCTGGCCCAATTGGGGCAGGTGTAATCAATTATTATTATTATTATTATTATTACTACTACTAGTATATGACTTAGCAAATGCAAGCTATTATATACTCCAAATTCGTTTATCTAAATAGAATGATTTCTCATCAATTAATCAGCTCATCGCAGTTTGTGAAACTTTCGCAGCGTGCTGCATATGACAGCCAGACGAATCTGACACTGTCGGCTCCGCCCTGCAGTCGCTGCAGTCCAATACGCCACTCTTTTTCAGCACGTAACCAGCTACGTATTCAGTGGCCTCGTTCAAGTACTGCATCGTCTTGGACAGTAGCCAGGCCTATCGGTTCGTGCAGCAGCGGGATGGCTGCTTGTTTGAATTGCTGCCAGAGGCTTCACTCGGCGGTGTCCATGCAGTCACTGGTTGCAGCATTGCTGTCGTCTCGTCCTACTGATGCGCAAGCTGATGCGCCGGAAGCTGAGATCGCAGCTGAGCAGCCGTCATCCTCACAGTTCCTAGCCGATGAATCCGGCTTAGAGAGCCCGCCACCCGCTACTGATCTCAGGGCGCCAATTCGGGCTTTTCATTGAACGCTAATTGGCTCCAGCATTGGAGGGTACATGTTGTCAGCTTCATCATCAGTTCTTTGCACAGAGGGTCTATTCGAACGAGCCGAGGCAGCACCAGCTCTCGGTGTGGGATTGCGTCCCAGTGAAGACGGGTGTCTTGTTCGTGGCGCTTTGTAGGGCAGTTGTAGGCCTCGTCCGTAAAGTGCATGCTGCATACACGTAGGCCCCGCGACTTAATTGTTTGCAGGTCAATATCCAACTCCAGTAGCTGCTGCCAGCGCTTCGCCACAGTTTTATCTTTTGGAAATCTATGCATTCGCACCGGATTCCTTTCTCGGTGGTGATAGCACAGAGCTCGTGCAATTGGAGCACAGCAGTGGTTCGAATCAAATCGAATCATTTCTACGAGATAGAAAAGCTAGTAGTTTCAATAACTCTTGACTCTTCCTGTTTATCAACAAATATAAGCTTGTATTTAAACACGATTCGCCAGCCCCAAAATTTCTAACCCCCAACCTCTCAAACCCCCACCCCTAACCCAGGATAGCTATGTGCAGTCCTTGGTTTTCTATCCCCACCACCAGTGCGCCTAAATTATCGATCCACTCACCCTGCCCTGCCTTATAGGAAACCGATATAAACCCCATTTCAGACTACCCCCTCCCTCCTCTTTAAAAGATAAGCGGCATTGTACACTGTCGCGTCTTAATGTACGCCATTACTGCCCAAACAAGTTAGTTGTCTATGACGATATTATAGCAAATGATGTCTCGAAAACAGTCGCTCGTTTTGTCTAACTTAGCAAATAATACTGTTGCTTCCTTTTATTGCTACTAAGGCAGAAAGTAGAATAAAAAACTTGCCCAGAAAATTAGCCTGAGTGGCCTATCTAGTGTTTATAGTATCTGTGGTCCTGCCCATGCGGATGCAAGTAGGATATCCTGCCACAGGTGCAAGTGGAACAAATAGCTTTGTAGCTCGTAACAACAGGCAATTGATGAGTATGGCTAATTGCTGCAACGCTAGCCTAGCGACAGTCCTGGATGATGATTGCCTATGCCAGAGCATAACACACCTTTGGGTATAGGAAGAGGGTCACGAAAGAGAAGTCAGCCTTGGCGGGTATCCAAGTAAGTATCAAATCTAAATCTAATCTTGAAGGTCCTCATGCGTAAAAAAGGTGTACAGCTTTAGCAAAATACAAAGGCTAAAGTCAGTGAAAGTGCTCAGGCACAGTCCTGCAGTTAATTGACTGAGCAGAGAAGAGGCGGGCTCGCAGGGTCCAGTTCAGACCAGTTCCTAATGCAGGAAGAAAAACTTGTGCTCAGCTTGTATTTCGTATAATCCTGCAGCCGCCCTGGGTTTAGAGTGGAGCATGTAGAGAGGAGGCTGGGGTGGGTGTGGTGCACTTTTAAGGGACTCATTAGAGAGTGCGATGAGTAGCGCCACTTTCCAAGCAATTCTTTCTCATTTCTGTCAGATGCTAACGAGAACTGGATGCACACTGCTTTTGCGCTTAGCAACTGTCGCTAGGCGGGAATCTAGAAATCAATAGAATTTCATTCTACTTGGCTTTTATAAGCACAATGCAAATTCTTCTTTTTAAACACCAGCGTAGAGAGCCCTGAATACAGAACCTGGACACACAACTGCTCACTAAGCCACCGATTCTCGAACCTGCGTACGGCTGTCCAGTCCATGGACTGGTGGGACGACATACCCAACCCTCAAATGACCCAGCTGATGCTGGTACCCATTTAACAGCTGGGTGAACTGAAGCAATGCAGAGTTAAGTGTCTTGCTAAAATACACAGGTTGTTCCAGTGACGTCGGGAATCGAACCCTCGACCTTCAAGTAGTGAGGCCCACGCTCTAAACACTATAGGCTACAACCCCCTTGCAGTACCCCCTGAAGAGTGTGCACTGAATGGATTCGACCTCGACTACAAGCCGAACCAGTTTTCATTCGTGGTGGAACACAAGGAAGAGAGGGTTCCGTCAACGATTACTACTTCCGTCGGAACCAATACCTTTCTCGACGACAAGGGTCGGCTGATGCATCAATCGGATATTATGCCAAAGCTTCATGGCGTGACTGACGGATCTGTTTCAGACCAAAATCAAAAACCAGTTCCAGAGGAAAAAACCAACCGACGCCACGGCTAATCAAGCTACGGAAGCGGTGCAAGAACCGAGGCGGAGTTCTCACCAACGTCGACCCCCCTGATCGTTTTGGTTACTGACGATTTTCAGCATCGGTGGGGGTGGTTGCATATGCTGCATTATTCATAGATTTATTTTCTTCTAAAAGTAGTCTATGTGCCATCGGGGCAAAATGTTACCGTACACCTTGTTTGCTAGAAAACTTCAATGCCCTTAAGGTAAAGAAATATAAGAGCGAGCTTCGTGCTCCTGCCAATTTGGAGCTGCTCAAATAACGCCCTTCTCAATTCATTAACCCAAGTGCATTCGTGTTTTTCAAACATAGCACGCACAAATTTATTAATTTACAATCTTGTAATATTCTTAGGTACTCATTTTAATTGTACGGATTATTATATTTATGCCATTTTTATATTGCAACGTGTCACTTTTTTCATTTATAATTGATTGCGTTTTTAATGTTATAAATTTGTTTTAACGATGATTTTAAATATATTATAAAATAAATAGTCAGTCAATAAGTTTGCACCGAGGTTCGACTATCAGAAGATTTGAACGCCGCTTTCGACATGCTCTTTTATTACAATCTATATGCTTGAATATGTGCTCAATTTTGAAGAGATTTCGTTACAGTAACAACTATGTATTTTAAACGCTAAACAGTTTCAATGAGTTTACAGATATATCAAATTCAAAAGTTGCTTTAGGCATTAGCACTGTTGCTTTAATCTTCAGGGGATGATGATTTATTAAGTGAATATGAGAGGGTGGGGTAGCTTGGTGCAGCTTGGTGCTGCACCAAGTTCGTTGGCCACGAATCCCAAGTCTATTTTTGTCCCTATTTTTGCCTCTGTTGACGGCGCTACTAGGAGAGAGGTTGTCTGAGGACACTGCAGGGTCGCGGGTGTGGGATGCCAGGTTCTGGGGTGGATCAGAGGATAGAGCTGTCTTTCTGAGACCACGCGCGCGCCATTGTTCACTCATTTAACACCCCGCACGCCGTACTATCTAGCAGAGCTTTCTTGCGGCCCCCAAAAAGAGATTGTCTAGCCCACACAGCTCAGCTTCTGGCTCTTCAACTGAACTCAGGCGACACACGCGACACACAAGTCATGGGAAAAGTGGTGAGTCTACTTATCTGACAACTGCACTGAATTCAAGCAATGCACAAATATGACTGCCTGCTTTGCTAGCCCAATATTGCTCCTGCATTCAGATCACTCCGTGGTTGATCCTGTCCTGCTTCATCACCTGCTGTTGGTTCTTCTCTGCTCTATGGCTACAACATCTCCGTGTTCAACGGGCCTAAGCAGGTGAGCTTCGATTATTTAGACTCTGAGCGCAGGACAGTCTCCATAACCAGCTCCCAACCCAACCTCATGCAGCACATCGAGTGCTTCCTGAGCGAGAATCTGCTGAAGATTAGCCCCTGCCCAGCACCCGGCAGCAACGGCACCAACGATGTGGCACCGGTGTTGAGTACAAAATCGGCCTGTACTATTCGCTCATAATGACTGTTTGGATTGTGTTCGGCGCTATAGGAGCCTTCTGCACCGGCGCCATCTCCAATTACCTTTGGCAGGTGAGCAGTTTAGATGCAGTTTTAAGAGGCTTTGGACATAGCTAGGTGGGCATGCGTTCTCATCATCTGAGAAGCTTTGATTGACAGTCCTGGCAAAATTGCACAGTGTACTCACGTCATTTGCCTGTGAGAAGAGACGCAGGGCGAATGAAGAGGCAAAGCAATATGCAAAGCAATAAAACCCATTTACAATGCAATACGAGCTATTATGCATTCGTATTTTTGCTATTTTTACTGTTTTACATAATCGTAGCTTTATGATGGCATAGCTCCAAGACACACTTCTCAGGTCATAAAAACTTTAATTTGTGTCCTCTGGTGGGTGTGGCCGTTTCCATGGTGACTATCGCACAATATCCGCCTCGATTTCTAGGCGCAATGGTCTACTGTTCAACAATGCCTTCATCATAGTCGGAGCCATCAATCGCAGCGCCTACCGTGGTGACCAAAGTGCCGTATCTGCTGTACATCGGCCGCGCTTTCATTGGCTTAATTGCGGTAAGCTGCTTTCACTGCTCCCGGCAACCACTTACTACTCCACCTGACACCCACAAAACAGGTCCGCTTAGCCTGTCTAACCACCCTGTCTAACACACTCCTGACCCATCCCCGCCCTAGGTGTGACCATCGGGCTGGCCAGCATCTACCTTACCGAGATCGCTCCCATCACATCCGCGGCGCCATCGGCGCCTAACATACCCCTTACTCATCGCCGCCGCCAGGTGTGACCATCGGGCTGGCCAGCATCTACCTTACCGAGATCGCTCCCATCAACATCCGCGGCGCCATCGGCGCCTGCCACCAGCTGGCCGTCACCATCGGCATCCTGGTCGCCTTCGTCTGCTCCGGCCTCGAGCAGACCATGAACCACCGCGACCTGTGGATCGTGGCCCAGGCCCTCACCGGCGTGCCGGCCGTCATCTCCCTGATCGTCCTGCCGTTCTGCCCAGAGTCGCCGCGCTTCCTCTTCATGAACCGTGGCCTCGAGGCCGAGGCCAAGAAGGCGCTGGAGCGCCTGTACCCCAATGACGACCCCAACAAGCACATCGAGGAGATGCGCCGCGAGATGGACAACAATGGCAGCTGCAACCCTGGAGGATCAGGCTGCCGATGAGACCGTCGAGAACCGTCGCCGTTCCGGCTAAGAAGTTCAAGTTTGTTCAGCTGTTCACCCAGGCCGACCTGCGCATGCCAGTGGCTATCGCTGTCGGCATCCAGATCATGCAACAGCTCAGCGGAATCAGCGCTGTGAGTTCGGCGAGCTGCCCGACATTAGAGCACATTTAAACGAGATTAGAGCACATTAGAATTACATTTGAGTACATTAGAATGGCATTAGAGCAATAAAGGCATGTTAATTGGTTGTAGGAATTTTCACAGACACATTATGCCTGCGTCAATTGTTCATTTCGCAAAAAGTACGATCATAGTACATCACATCAATCATAGTACTATAAGAAAGAAGACAGAAGACAATACAGTAGGATAAATGGGCCTCTTAAACAAAAGAATAATTTAAGATAGCGTCGTGTCATGTGACCAGATTCGACTTCATTGTCTGCACTGCTCAGCCGTGTAGTGGCTGCCCGCTGAGCAGTTGATGGGCAGGGGTGTGTCAGGCTATAGATCCAACTGGAAGGCTGTGAGAGCTCAGGACTTGCTGAGAAGGAACCTCAACTGAGACTCTCTTCAAATCTTGCCAGTGCATTAGCGCTCGCATCGACAACAAACACGTGGCGGTTGAGCTGGTCGTCACGGCAACATACGCCTAGGCTTACACAGCGCAATTGGGAGGGGAGAACTCATAGAAACAAGGAGGGGATCCGCCTCTCTCCCTCACACCCACCTCCCCTATGCCGTGCTCAGCCTTCCGCACTGAAATGCTGGGCCATTGAATTGTTCTATCGCTGCGACAGCTGCTCCCAATGCCCCGGCTTTAGTCCAGGCACTAATTCCCGAATGCAAAATGAAGCACTCAGAGCTTATTCCCCCGCCTAGCAACTATAACACTGGAGCATTGTCTAACAAAACAGCACTGTTAATTGTCGCCAAGGCAGACGAGGTTTCGGGGCGGGGCGCTGCGCTTGTTGCATTGTTCTTCCCTTACCACCAGACAGGAAATTTTGTGACCAAATATTTTTCAGAGATTTCTATTTTTGTACATTAGCAGAGGCTCTTAGAGGATCTTCTGAGAGATACAATTCAGACTACTGACAACAGTAGAAAAGCAAAGACTTCGCTGCAAAACTCTCACATAACACTAAAAAGTATCGCCATAAAATGGCAAGGTTAAAACAGACTTACGTGCTCACTAAGAGGGGTGGGAGAGGACTGCGTGTGGCTATGGCTGACTGACGAAGACAAACAAGCCAGAAACCGGTCTCGGTCTGCCAGCGCGAGTTTCGTTCCCCACTTTTAGTGTGTTACAGATCTAGCTGATTCAGATTAATCCCATGCTACTGGGATCAGGGGGGGTGTCCGTGGGGCGCAAAGCTTCTTCTAACTCCAGCTGATTTGCTGAACTGTCAGGTCATGAGCTACTCGACCGCCATGATGGAGATCTCTGGCATCTCCAGCGCCGCCGTGCCCTACGTGAACCTCGGCTTCAGCTTCTTCAACGTGCTGTGTACCGTGATCTCGCTGCCGCTGCTGGAGAAGTTCGGCCGCCGGACACTCCTCCTGGCGCCGTCGGCATTGCTGGCTGTCAGCCTCGTTGTTCTCTGCGTCAGCGCCGTCCTGGTCAAGGAGTCGACTCCGACAGTGTGAAGTACGGCGCCTCCATCACCTTCATGGTGTTCATCTTCGTGTACACAGCCGGCTTCGCCTTCGGCCTGGGCACAATTCCCGGCTTCATCGTTGCCGAGGTCTTCCGCCAGGAGCCTCGCAGCGCCCGCCTACTCGCTGAGCCAGGGCGTCCAGTGGATCTCCAACCTGCTGGTGTCCACCACCTTCGTCAACCTGAAGCTGGCTATCGAGGGCTACGTGTTCCTCATCTACCTCGGCGTTGTGGTCCCCTTCTGGATCTTCTTCTTCATCTGCATGCCGGAGACCAAGAACCGCAGCTTGACGACATCGCCAATGACCTGGCCTTCGTGCGGGTCTGCCGCGATGCCAACGATGCCCAGGTGATCGAGGACGGCGGTCCGGACGCCAAGCCGCTGTCGTCGAACATCTCGCTGCTCAAGGCAGACCGCATCGAGCGGCAGCAGCAGCAGGCAGTGTGAGGACTTTCGCAATCAGAGACTTTGATGAGGATACACTGGAAATTGTGGCACACTCAGGAAAAATTATTTTTCTACCCTTAGTCAGACTTGAAAGTGCTATGCTAAGGACATACTAAACTTACTAAGCTTATAGAATGCTTCTAAACGTAGTAAGTTTTCGTAAGTGCTTGCTAAGTTTGGCAAGTTTATAGTAGGAATGCTTCTTAAGCTACTTAAGTTTTTGTAACTGCATACGTACTAAGTTTCGCAAGGTTACCTGCGACGCGGCTCTGCTCAAATTCGTCAAGTGGCAGTAGCCAATAAATTTTAGTGCACGCCGTCATTCCTCAGGTATATTGTATACAGATTTTCGCTAACAAAAATAAAATTGGCAGATATGATCGCACCATCTGCATTCTAATTGCAAATGAGATTGAAAAATCTTGGAAAATATCTGCACCGTTTTTGGATTGACAAAATCTTCACTGCTCACACATAAAACACAATTAAATACCCGGCTCACAAATGTAAAATATATATTTTGCTTCTCAAACAGTTCTGGTGAACATGATCACTGCATTCTTGGTCTCGGAGAGCTTCAGACCACAGCGGACCCGCCCATTGTTAAGCAGAGTGGATGAAATTCTGAAGGAGGTCCCTGAGAGTATCAGGGATTGGCCAGACGCCACAGCAGTGACATCGTCCGCATAACCTACCTTCAGGATTGGGTCAGGACGAGCGTCTCGGAGGAGCTCGTCAATGACCATGTTCCAGAGAATAGGAGAGAGAACCCCTCCCTGCGGGCTCCCTTTGCGTGACTGATCATATACATGATCCATCTGGTGAGGGACGAGTGAGTGTGTCTCTCACAAAGGGCTTTGCGGAACGCCTCGAAGAGGACGTTGTCAAAGGCACCATCAATGTCCAGGAAGACACTTAGGGCGAAGCCGGTGCCAAGCACAGCTTTTTCTAATTTGTCGACCAGAACGTGCAGCGCGCTTTCGGTGGAGCGACCCGCCCGAAAAGCATGCTGGTTGTCGCTGAGCGGCGCGTTCTTCAGTTCCACTGAGAGAAGGCGCCAAACCACAAGTCTCTCCATCAGCTTGACCAGGAAGGTGGTTAGGCTGATTGGTCTGAAGGATTTAATGGACTGGTAGTCCGGGCGGCCTGGCTTCGGGATAAAAAATCACCTTCGCCTCGGTCCATGCCTGCGGGACGTACCCGAGCGTGATGCAGGCTCGATAGAGGCTGCAAAGAGAGCACAGGAAACCTGGGCATTTAACCGCCTCTCTAAGAAAAGCAGGTACGATGCCATCAGGCCCTGGAGCTTTAAAAGGCTTAAAGGAGGTGGCCACTTTAACGATGCGGTCCTCCGTGATGATAGAGGCAGCAAGCATCTGGCCTCCCTCAGTGTGGTCTGAGGTGGTCGGGTTGGTTGGCTCCTTGGGGAAGAAGGCAGAGAGCACGACCTCAAGCGTCTCCCCAGGATTGTAAGTTGACGTGCCGTCGGTTCGCTTTACCGAGGAGAGCTTGGACATTTTGTCCAACGTAAGTGCTTTGACAATCCTGGAGGTGGGGCGTGAGCCCTCTAGCTCCTCGCAGTATTGACGCCACTTCTGGGCCTTGGCATTCCTGATCTCCCTCTTGAACTCATGAATGGCTTCAAGGTAGGCGGTCTGGTCTGCAGGGCTCCTGGTTTTGTTTGCTCTGCGGTGTAATTTCTTCGCTCTGCGACGGAGGTCGCCGAGCTCAGGATTCCACCACGGCGCAGATGTCTTGCCTTTGTAGGCTTTTAGGGACAGGCTGCCTCGAATGCGGCGGTTAGCGTTTCTGTTAAAACAGTAGTCGCGTACTCATTCGCTTCTCGACACGTTGAGATAGTGGGTGGTTGGCCCGAAGACCGAAGGCTTCCCAATCAGTATTTCTGGCGTTCCGTCTCCACGTGATGTGGTTAAGGCTGCGAGCGCTCGCCACACGAAAGTGAATGAACTTGTGGTCAGAGAGGGACGGCACCGGGAGCACGCGCCACACCCCAATACTCTGAAAGAGTTTGGGTGAAGTGAGTGTGGCGTCAATCACCTCTGACCAGCGTCCATTGTCGAAGGTAGGTGTAGACCCGGAGTTACAGAACTCAAGGGTCGTAGAGGCAAAATAGGACAGGAGGTCTTCGCCTCTCTGGTTTATCCCTGTGCTGCCCCAGTGGGTATGGTGGGCGTTGATATCGCCGGGGACCATGAGCTCGTAGTTCCTGGCAGAGCAGAGTTCAACCATGTAGGGTGGTGAGCGTCCGGGGGACGACCGCTGCGTCACCTGGTAGGTAAACCGAGGCAACGAGGGTGGTTTTCCTAGGCAGCAGATCCTCAGATTGACTGACGCAGATATCCCCGTTAGACAGGTCGGATCTGAGCCAAGCACCGAGGGTTTTGGCCCCGAAGATACTGGCTCTAGGTGGCCGGTTCGCCTCGTGGGGCTAACGCAGAAGCAGTTGTACCCAGAGGGCACGTTTTGGGGCTTACCTTTGGAGGTTGACGGATCCTGGACTAGGATGAGACCCGGCTTGTCGAGCTCGGCTTGACGCATCAGGTTAGCCGAAGCTGCGACGCTGTGTTGCAGATTAATCTGCAGGCAGCAAATACCTGGACTGCTGATCATGGCCGCGCAGTCGGGGAGTCCGCGCAGCAATTCCTCCTTTCCTTTTCGGAGATGGAAGGCTCGCATAGCTCCATGGGAATCTCGGCGCCCCCGGCGGTCAGGGTGGCTGAGGAGCCCTCAGAGGACATTGCCCAGCATGAGAATCTCCCTCCCCGTCCCTTTGCGTCGTGACGCCGATACTGCCCAGGCTCGCCTCGTCGGTCAGGTCAACGTGGATGGCGCGATCCGCCTGGTGAGTGCTAGCCTCAAACCAGTCAGTCGGCGCCTCTCCTCGTCGCTCCTGCCCCACTGGCTGCTTCGGTGGAGCGTTCGATGTGTGCACCCGCTCGAGGTGCGCCCTGAGAGTCCTAGCATTCCTGTGACTTGCGTTAATCTTGAACCATTGTCAGCCAAACGTTGCTTTACCTTGTTTAGCACCAGGATGTGTTGTTGTCGTCTCCGGCAGTTCCAATTATTATGTCGTCTTGATACGAAGCAGTGTATTCTATACGTTTCTGAGCACATCATCCATAACTTCTTGGAATATTAATGGTGCTGCGGAAATTCCGAACTGAAGATTTTTAAAGCAAAGTAGCCCAGGTGCGTAGAGATGCAGTAAGTTTCTGGCTCTCAGGGGAAAGCGCAATTTGAAGAAACGCGTCTTCCAAATCCAAGACTGAATAGTACTTGGCATTAGGATTTTAGAAAGGATTTCTTCTAGCTTTGGAAGCTTGTAGCGATCGGCATCGATTATGGCGATTAAGCGTGACTGAGTAGTCGCCACATAGACGTATTGGTCTCGCTGAGCCTTGCTGCTTTAAAACTGGAACAATTGTCGCAGAATCGGCTGGGTCTTTCACTGGATATATAATGCCTGCATTTAAGCACTTGAGCTCAGTCTCAACCATAGACTTCATCGAAAGGGCCGAGATCTGGCAGGATATCGCCATAGCCGTCCGTTCTAGCATCTGAGCGGAGGCGAAACTTGCGAGAAATCTCGAATTTGCATCGCGCACCTACTGGCATGCAAAGAAGATCTTCTGAAATGCTTCAGTCGATGTGCAGTATGTCCAGGCGCGATAGGAAATCCATTCCCAGTATAGCCAATAAATCGTTGCCTACATAGACTTTGCCAGTGGCAGATCTTCCATCGGACAGAGTATTAATGGCATCCTGAATGACAGTATATTTCTGGCTGGAAACCGCCGTACGACTTGATGGGAACTATCAGCAACATGCTTGGGTATGATGGTAACTTGACTGCCTGTATCTACCAACATCTTAGCACTCGCGTCTCCGATCTTGCATGTAACAAACCACTGATCCGTTGAATGACGATCTCCGATGTCAGTTTCGCGTAGATTGCTCCCACATGTCCATGGCTAGAATCCTCTGATCGGCACACGTTCTGCAGAGCATTAACGGTCTTGGAGGCGACGAACTGCTGCCAGGTGTCCAACCTTCCACACTTTCGGCACTGCGCATCCCGAAATCGGCACTTTGACCTGACGTGTCCTGCTTTTCCACATGTGTGGCAGTGACCAGTTTCAGGAGGCTTTGTCGGTCCTTTGCGGTTGTCCAAACAGTGCTGCTGCTTGTGGGCAGAAGTCCTTCTCTGGTCTCACCCATCCGGAATGACTCTTCTTCTGCACCGTTCGCTAGAAGTACTGCTTTGGAGTGAGCTTGCTTCCCTGAACCCACCAAGTAAAACTGGCAGTCTTTTGAAATACTGCTCAATCTCAGGATAAGAAAGAGGCAATTCTCCAAGTCGAAAATCCAGCGCTGAGCCATCAGTCCTGCGAAAGTAAGGTAGTCAATACACAACTTTCTTCAGTGAATCCAGTGACTTTTCTCGTTGTCATGTTACGTTTGAATAACACGAAGGCACTTGGGTTTATGAATTGAAGAAGGGCGTTATTTGAGCAGCTCCAAATTGGCATGAGCACGAAGCTCGCTCTTATATTTCTTTACCCTTAAGGGCATTGAAGTTTCTAGCAAACAAGGTGTACGGTAACATTTTGCCCCGATGGCACAGACTACTTTTAGAAGAAAAAAGAAAATAATCTATGAATAATGCAGCATGGCATGCAGCATATGCAACAGTGCACAAAGCAATCGGCGTTTTCTAAAGACTATAGTTTATGTAAATAGAGTGTTTGTTCAGTCAAAGATTATATATTTATAATCTTTGATCAAAACTACACATACAAAGGACATAGCTAAGTATGTAGTAATATATTTAGCTTTTGCTGCGCTCTAGGCCTGCTCGAACAACTCGTCAATGTCTGCGGCAGTGTCCTTCCATTTTTTTCCAAAGGACACTGAAATGAAGAGAAAGTGGCTGTTGCGCTCCGACGCCAGGAGTTCAAACCATTGGCGACCACCCAAGTCTGCTCGGTCCACTTTGCAGAGTCTTGCTTCAACTTCTACTTCAACTTCATTCTACAGTCCGTGAGTCCGAATGTGAGGCAGCAGGATGCCACTATTGATCAGTTATCATTGTCTTGTCTGCCATCATCATCGGGACAGCAGCCATGGAAGCAGATGAAAGCTCAAAATGAAATGGGACTGAGCCTGGGTTCAATCCAAAACTGCAAGAATGCATCGGTGTGTGAAATTTGCCAGTCCATCGTGTGCTATATCGCAGGCGCGGTCGTCGAAGAATGATGAAAGCAGTTGAATGTGCTCCGTGCAGGTCAGCTCTGATCGCAAGCTCTGACGCCAGGAGCTTCACGCGGACCATGCTCACTCGTTGCCATAAAAATGTTTGAACAAGGAAGGAACTGGCGGCCTGATTTTTCCTAGCAGCAATGTCCTGCGGGTGTTGCTCAATGCAGACTGTTGTTCGGCGTGCCAGCTACAGCAGCGGATTCTCTAGTGATGTAGCTGTTCAGGAGATTCTGCGCATGTCAATCCGATCTGTTCCCTGAACTGGACTCTCATTCGGCATCCGCGAGTATCAGCTTGAGTCTCACACAAGCTGCATTTGATTCGAGTAATGGCTATGCTTTTTATAAATATTCGAATGAAGAAGCTGGCTAAGGATCTTTCACGCGCTGGAAAGAAAACCCGGCAAGAGGCCAAAGGCTGCTTCGAACAGCGATTTTCTTAATTTGTAATCAGCGTATTCGCATATGGAGCCTGGTAAGTTATGGCTTCAATGCATTCTGTTTAAGCTTATTCCCGTGATAAACTATATATTTGCCATTAAATGCGTACAAAAAATTCTAGATAAATTAAAAAATTGAATCTGTAGTTGTTAATTTGTTAATCTTATTTCTTACTGAGTCTGAATTTTCA
>CATNEN010000034.1:0-257500 GCA_950097015.1 Macrostomum hystrix
GTGGTCTGAATTGGATCTAGTTTCCTGTTGTCTATGGTCTAAATTGGATATAGTTCCCTGTTGTCTGAAATGGGTAATGAGTATCGGGTTAAGGGTAATGAGCATTGGATAGGGGAATGAGCAACGGAGAAGTATGAGCATCGAGAAGTGTTGAGCATTCGGAACGGGTAAGTGAGCAACGAAGAAGGGTTATGAGCATTGGATTAGGGTAATGAGCAATCGAGAGGGTAATGGGCAACGAGAAGGGGTAATGAGCAACAGAGAAGTGCAATGAGCATTAGGGAAGGGTAATGAGCAACGAAGAAGGGTTATGAGCATTGGAGAGGGTAATGAGCATCGGAGAGGGTAATGAGCATCGGAGAGGACCTAATGAGCATCCGAGAGGGTTATGAGCATCGGAGAGGGTTATGACCATCGGAGAGGGTAATGAGCATCAGAGAGGGTTATGAGCATCAGAGAGGGTTATGAGCAGTTGGTACAAAGACTGGCAGGGACGTTAAAGAACTAATGTGGAATACAGAAACGAATCTCACCTGTCTGGTAGGTGAGCACAGGCGGACAATTTTCTTTAATCTGCTCAATGAAGAACTCGTCAATAAGCTTGTCAGCTTCGTCTAGCACCAGGATTCAATGTTGCGCAGGTGAAAAACTTGGCGCATTGTGCGCGTGATCGATGAGTCGGCCTGGAGTGGCAACGACAATGTCCGGGCCCTTGAAAAAAAGGAAATTAAAACAAGAACATTTTGGTTCAAGCCGAAAATTACTAGTTTATTAAGACCAACAACAGCCTGTAGAAGTACACTGACCTGCCTGAGCGCAGCCTCCTGGCCTCTCAGATCCAAAACCGCCGGCCGAGAGGCTCAGCGACACCCGCCTGCCGCAGTAGCGCAGCAGCTGCTCAGCCACGCTGTGGATCTGCACCGCCAGCTCCCTGGTGGGGCTCAGCACCAGGACTCGGGTCACGGGCGGCCCGGCCGGCTTATAGAGCAGGCGCTCGATGACAGGCAACGAAGGCGGCCGTCTTGCCGCTGCCGGTGCGGGCGCAGGCGCAAGATGTCGCGCCCGGCCAGGGCACGGGAATGCAGGCCGCCTGGATTGGCGTCGGGCGCGGCCAGGCGAGCTCGGCCAGGGGCTCGGTGCAGCGGCCGGGATAGGTTCAACGCCATGGAAGCTGGAGCACGGCCGGCAGGTCCGGCTTGTCGATCTCGTCGGCGAAGCCCGGCGTAGCGGACGCGCCGGCCCGTTTGCGAGCCTTCTTGGCCTTCAGCTTGGACTTCGTCGGCGTCGACCAAGTCAGATCGACGGCGACTGCAGCGGCAGGTTCCGTCAGGTCCTGATCCGCGTCCGGCTCGATTCTGCCGGCTTCCGAAGACTCCTGCAGTCGGCGCTGAATGAGAGCGTCGACGCTGGTCTTCTCGCCGTGGGCTCGCAGTCGAATAGGCTCGCCAGGCGGCTCTGGCTGGGGATACGGGTGGGGAGGCTTCGCTGCGGACGCCGCCGGCAGGTCGAATTTGAAGTCGGGATTCAGCGCGACTTCTTCGTCATCGTCGTCGTTATCAGCGTCGGTGTCTTGCTTATCAAGGCTTTCGTCTCGCATAGAGATATCGGCTGACTCCTGCTGCTGCTGCTGTTGCTGGCGCAGCTTCCTCTTGGCACCAGCTTTCTGCTGCTTCTTTTTCTTCTTCGCGTCACGCCGGCTGTCTAGCGGTGCCTGGCCGGCAGGCCGGGAAGGCTTTACTGGCTGCGGCTTCATGCTAGATGGAAATGCTGCTTGATGCGGATTGCGGCCGCGGGCTGCGGAACGGGTGGATTTTAAATGTTGCTACTGTTGATATATGTTAATGTAATTTCAACACCATATCTATTCACCTGTTTGGTTTTCTCTCGCTTCTTTCTTTGCTATTTCTTGTTGCTGTTTTTTCCAATGCCCCCCACCAATATCCTCAGTCGACAGGCAACGCTTGGTGTCTGCTATAGAGCAGGGGCAACACTAAAAGCCGTAGCAGCTATCCTTCAGGTAGGGTTCAGGCGTTACCAAAAGGTGGTAAAAAGGAATCGTGCAAAAATGTTTGACTGTTTGATCGTTAGATTGTTATGCCTTCCTAATTCTCGTTTTGATTGTCCCTTAACTCTATGGCCGAATAGCTGAGCTGCGCGCGGGAGACCCATCCGATAGCATGAGACCACAGACATTATCATTTTGATTGTCCTTAACTCTATGGCCGAATAGCTGAGCTGCGCGCGGGAGACCCATCCGATAGCATGAGACCACAGACATTATCGTTTTGAATGTCCAAATTATCATTTAGATTGACAATAGCGATACTATGCCAGTGACTGCACAGTTACTAGTACACTAGGAACAGCGTACCACCATTGACATCATAGATGACAAATCGGGCATAAGTGGGTCGATGGATGGTACCTTGGCTGTTGCGTCCAGAGGACAAGGCTCAAGTGCATCGAATGCTCAGTCAAAGAAGATATATACCATCGACTTGGGACTTAACGAGATGGATATTCCGATAGCCCAAAGCCCAATTAGCAGTCCAAGCAAGTTCCGTTCTGAACGCTCTGCAGCGATGTCTCTGTGCCCTGGGATGCTGAAGGAGTTGTAATGGCTGATGTCTTGGAAGACCAGCGGACAACCAATGCAGAATGCAGTCTATTTTGAGTCCCTGCTGCGAAAAGAACTGTGGAAAGAACTGACTAGAAAGCGGCTTAGAAATAATCTTTGTCGGCGATTCCGATTCCACCATCACAACGCAACTGCACACTGCATATTCACATCGAGATGTCTAGATGCGTGAATTTTTTAGCTGTCAAGAAGGATGCTGCACCGGGGTGTCAGCCACCAGTGTCCAAATTTCTATTCATGTCGCTATTCAGGAGCGACGGCGCCACCGCATCGAGGAAGTGTCTAATT
Organism: Macrostomum hystrix; assembly: GCA_950097015.1. NCBI lineage: Eukaryota > Metazoa > Platyhelminthes > Macrostomidae > Macrostomum > Macrostomum hystrix. The sequence goes on from CATNEN010000034.1 coordinate 2,927, forward strand.
ATGGATGGGGGCTATCACGAAAAATGTCTCTTTATTAGGATTTTTCTAAGAAAAGCTATTTATCATCATTTCTATTCTACTGACCGTCGTACAGCTCACACGAGCATTGAACAGCATATTCAACTAGCAGATTTTAATTTGGCAAGGATAAAATAAGATCTTTGAGGCCACAGTTTTAGGGAAGAAAAATCAATGATTTATATACGAGTGTATTTAATTAAAATAATCTAGCAAAGCAAACTCATCCAGGGGTATTATTCGCAAAACAGACTACTCACACAAGTAGATTAACATGAATGTATATAAGGAAATGCATGGCAAAAATGGAAAAATGCTGTTAAAGCTATATTAAAGAGGCCGCGATCGCAAAAGCAGCAGGGAGTGCTGCCGCGGATCCGCAAACTCCGGCAGCGGCTGAACATCCTCGCAGCGCCATTCCAGCCAATCAGAAGATGCCGCCGCCTTCACTCGATCGAAGAAGGCCACCTCGCCAGCCAATCCGCGCCGCTTGTAAACAAACGCGCAGACAAGGCCGGCGGCATACGATCGCGATTTCAAAAGCGGCAGCAGAATGACATCAAACAGCGCCACCGAGGCGGCAACATCAAAGAACAAATCGGCGCCAATCACAAGCCAGCCAATCGCGGCCAAGAAGCAGCTCGTGATCTGGTCGGGCCCAGTCCAGGGCGGCAACTTCAATTGCGCTTAACTCCGGGATTGTGGCGGAGTTGGCGGCGAGTGAGTGGCGCAGATGCGGCAGAGCGTTGACGGCGTCGGTGGCGACCACGTTGGCACCGCGACAGGCGCAAACTAGCGAGGGCAGGGCCGCAGCCGGCGCCCAGCTCCAGGACGGGCCGGGTCTGCCGGATAGTGAACGGAGCTCAGGCGGCAGGCAGTCGGCTGAGCGGTCAATTAGAGAGGCCTGTATTGTTCGCGAAGTGGGAAACGTAGGATTCTCTACTCTACTCTCACCTCATTCTTGCTAATTCATTTTCCCATATTCTTTCTTCACAGTTTTCTCTATATTCATTTTGCCTTCTTAACTATCACTTTTTCTTCTCTCCTCATCTCTTTCCGGTTTTCCCGTTTATCATCTCTTACAGTATCTATTCTCCGCTTCTTATCTCTCCCTATTCTCCGCTTCTTATCTCTCCCTATTCTCCGCTTCTTATCTCTCCTATTCTCCGCTTCTTATCTCTCCCTATTCTCCGCTTCTTATCTCTCCTATTCTCCGCTTCTTATCTCTCCCTATTCTCTGCTTCTTATCTCTCCCTATTCTCCGCTTCTTATCTCTCCCTATTCTCCGCTTCTTATACTCTCCCTATTCTCCGCTTCTTATCTCTCCCTATTGTCCGCTTCTTATCTCTCCCTATTGTCCGCTTCTTATCTCTCCCTATTCTCCGCTTCTTATCTCTCCCTACTCTATCCTCCTAATCTCACTCTATTCTCCCCTTACTCATATCTCCTTATTCTCCCCTTCCCATCTCTCCCTACTCTCACCCCCAGCTCACCAGCAGGAAGCCGGCACTCCACAGCCGCAGTCCTGTGTTACCCTGGGCGGGTCCAATTGGGCCGCTAGTCAAGTCCTGCCGAACCGCCAGACGCCGGCCGGCCAAACAGAAGTTGCGCAGCGGACTGTCGCGCTCGTCGGCGTAGGGACTGTCGAAACGCCAGGGCACTAGCGACATGGTAGGCGGTCAGGTAGATTGGGGAACGGCCTGTCCTGGCTGAAAGCTGTTTGGGTTTTTAATACATTTAATTTTATAGTAGTAAGCTTTTAAATATAATATAAAATGACTTTTTTTAAACTACGAATGTTCTTGTTCTAATACTGTAGAAGAAAAAATCATTTGGATTTGTAAGTGAAGATTTTATAGAAGTAAAATAGTGAGATAAAAATAGCGAATGTATCTTTTTAATACCGGAAAAAAGACATTAACTAGTGACAGAAATAAAAAAATTCATAAAAACTTTAAGAAAAGTGCAAAGCTAGAAGAGTACCAAAATAGAAGATAAAAAACTATAGTTACAAGAAGTCTTAAAAAATAAAAAAGTCTACGAAAGCATTTAGCTCGTGTATAAGAGTAGCAAAAATCAAATCAACATTTTTATGTGAAAAAACGCGAAAATTTCCTATCTCGCTAGTGCATTTTGCGTTAAAATCTGCCTTTTAAAATTTTTCCAAGAAACAAGTGTCCCGTAATTCTTCTAATGGTCCTTGGTGCAGCAATCATCGCAGCATTATAGCGTTCTAGCATTAGGATGCGATTCAGAACATAATTGTTTTCCCCGAACCACAGATCTAAGAAGCTAGGGATAAGTCATATGCGATTCAAGTTATGTAGACATGAGCAGCTGCTCCACCGAGGGAACGTCCTCGTCTGAACCTGTGTCTTCTGAGGCGGCTGCCAATTTGTCTGAAAAATTAAATTGTTCGAAAAGGCAGTCAGGAAAATGTATTCCACGAATTCGAAACTTAAGAGCATTTAGCTTAGATAAACCAACTGATGATGGGTAAATTCCTTATGCCTTAAAAAACTGCAGAACTATTGAAAAAATACAATAATAGTAATAATAATAATAATAATTGATTACATCTGCCCCAATTGGGCCAGATGTGCAGCCGACAGCACAGCCGCAGCTATTGCGCGGCGCATCTGAAGGTCGCGCACAGCTGTTAAGTCCATGGACTGGGGGGACGCCACACCTACCTACAATTACCCCAGCTGGGTGAACTGAAGCAATGCAGAGTTAAGTGCTTTGCTAAAGGACACAAATTGTTCCAGTGGAGTCGGGAATCGAACCCCTCGGCCTTCAAGTCGTGAGTCGAACGCCCAAGTCTAACTACAAGGAACTACAAGGCTACAACCCCATGATAGCAGAATAATAAGAGCTATATACCAATAGCAGTATAATTCTGCCATTTGAATGTATTATATCTTCGTAGATATAATATATTACTCAGCTATTGGCAGCAGTATAATTCTGCCATTTGTCCTACCATAAATACAGAAATGCGTGTACGAGTACAAATACCTACAAAAAACTACAATATTGCATATTGATAACGCTCGATAAAATTATTATTCTTGCTGAAGAAAATAGTAATTAAAAACACAGAAAGGCGATTTAAACAAAAAAACAAAAAATTGACGTCCTCACTTTGCTATTATATTTGAGCAGAAAAAGACAACAAGCTTAATGAAAAGGCCTGTGGTAGCCAAATAGATAGCTTAGCCATGAAAATCAAATGCTGAAGTATAAATTGCCAAGAGTAAACAATAAATCACATAGCCACTGCTGATAATTAAGAAGTAGCTGTAGCACCTAACAATGAAATGCCCTTTCTATTACATCACATTATCATACTTTTAAACAGAAAGAACGCAAAATTTATAGCTAGTCAAGCTAGAGATACTACGCTCGTAGCTAGATAGTAATAGCTAGAAATACAGATGCTAATCGAATGTTTCAGAAGTACAGGATAGCAGAAACATTCCCTGATAATTTACTTATAATTCATCAAACAAACCAAATGAGCTCCAATGCTCAATCTGTCTTTCTTGCGACTATAAAAACATTGATAGCATCGTCATGCACAACTTAAAGAAAAATAGTATTGATCATCACTAGAATGGTCAGTAGAAAAACCTAGAAATTTAACAACTAATAAAAATATAGCCCAAGTCTTAACACACAGACACACGGTTGCAATCGACTCCGCCAAAACCGCAAAAATCAGAAAATCACATTGCTGAAGCGTCGATGGAGACAAACTCGATCGACCTGCCCGAAGCGCTGATCAGAAGCAGCAAGTCGCGGTTCCCCATCCGCACTAAAGTCGACGCTCTCGAAACTGGACTCTTCAATTCGAGAGCCTGGAGCACCTGGCTGCTACTTCTTAATGCAACAATTCGCTTGCCCTCGACTAGAACTGCTCCGCCGTTCCCAGCACTGAACAGTGCCACACCTGGATCCACGGCAGTCCGACGGCGCCGACCCAGCAGCTTAGTGAGCTGCGGCAGCTCGGAGACCAAGCGACTGTCGATGTCTACTCTGGACAGCGTGCCATCACCTGGATCAACCAGAATGAAGTTCGGGCAGACTGAGAACACTGACGTGAATGAAGAGGCCGAGAGGGCAACACTGCGAATCTGCTGCAGATTTTTAGAATCGTAAACAGAAACGTAGGAAACATCATAGAGCGAGTGATACACCATAATCTGATCCGACTGGTGGCTGTAGTTCCACAGTTTGGAGTTTTCAATTTCAACTGATTTTAACGACTGGCCACACGCACTCGCAGTAAAAAGTCCATAATGAAGCGCAACAATGAAACCTAGCGAACATCCGAAAATAGCATGAAAGTTTTCTGCATTCCTAAAAGGGAAGGGAAAACAAATACGGACTACTGCACCAAAAAGTAGCTGGCATTCTGGAAAACTAAATAGCTGAAACTCGCGAGATGAGCGATTCGACTGGAACTGCACAAATATAATGGACTTTGGAAGCTTTACACTCTCTTTGTCATGCTGAGTTGCGAAAACTCTTAATTTCGAATCCATCCACAGACTAACATCTGACAAGCAGACAGCGTGCACTGGGACTCCAGAAAACACAACAGGCTTAGCATCCATAACCAGCAAGGGGGTCTCAGGCGAAAGTGTTCGATTAAGAATAGGCTCTAAAATGTCGCACATCTTCTCAAAATCGTCTTGAAGAACCTCAACGCTGCACTCAGCAGCTGACTTCACCTCATCAGAGACTGTTGCGAGTGACGCATCCAGGTGCTCCAGCTGCCGCAGAGCTCTCCTCGTCTCCTCAACCAGCTGCACAGCACTGCGACCATTCTCAGACTCAGACGCGTCAGAATCAAAGCTCGACTGAAACTGCTCAAGCTTCGCTCGCACCGACTCGAAACTCTCAATGCAGCTCGAGCATCTCTCAATGTCAATCCGAACTGCCTTCGTTGCCAACGTCTCTGCGTCCTCAAGCAGCTCTCTCAGTCCATCAAACTTGGACTCCACCTCTTGCAGTGTGGCCTCAACACTCTGCTTTTTGTTTGCTGCCTCTGCAAGACCTGCTGCTAAACGGCTTGCTGGCGACAGTGCATCAGCGACTGGCTCTCTCAGTGAGGCGATCTCTGCGGACAGCTTGTCCTGCTCCAACTTGAGATGCTGCTTGCACATGGCTTGGTTAGAGTAAACGGACACGTCCTTCCACGTATTCTGACATCCCTGGGATGAGCACAGCTGTAGTGACGGTTCAGCACCTTTATCTTTCACAGACTTGTTCGAGAGCTTGGATGCAATTTTTACGGTTCTTGCAAACTGCAGCTTGGTAGCATCGCGCTTCAACTTCAAGGACTCCGAGGGAAGCTGAAGTGACACCTGGCACACACGGCAACTCCCAGAGCACCAGTCGCTGGCATTTCTGAGTGAGTCTACACAGGTGAGACAGACAGAGTGAGAGCAAGGCAGCAGTCTAGGATCAGACACCATTTGCTGGCACACTGAGCAGGTGAGCAGCTCCTCCACGGATGGCACGGAATCGGCATCTTCTTCTGACAAAGCGGTTGCCATGCAAGCCTGCTGAAATGTCGATTATTAAAAAAACTGCCCAGCAATTCGAAAAATACAAATAGCAGTATAACCCTACCATAAAACACCATGTACGAGTACAAATACCTAACCATCTAACTGACTAACTATAGTGATGCTGTTGTGCAATTAATGAAAATGAAACACGAAAATACTAGCTAATTAGCTCCTATTGAAACTATTCAGCATTAATTTAGTAGAAGGATTGATACATACTTTGCAACTATCTTGGAAGAGAGTAGCAAAGAGAGAAAAAGTTTGAATCAGCTTCCGGCCAGAATGGAACACATGAGTGTAGGCGGCGCCAGCCGTCACGCGTGCGTGGGGTTGGCGGCGTTCTGCGTCTTTCTCTCTGCCACCTTTCTACCCCCCTTGGCACGCACGTTAACTGATGTACGGGGTGCGGCTTTAGCCGCCACCCCAGCACAACTCGGCTGTTATAAAATATACTGAATCGCATTGAAATCCTGCTTGCGACGCCACTGTAGGAACTGAGAAATGCGACTGTTTGTAGTCGATAGCCGAAAAGTCACAAGAGCGATTTCAATGCGATTCAGTATATTTTATAACAGCCGAGTTGTGCTGGGGTGGCGGCTAAAGCCGCACCCCGTACATCAGTTAACGTGCGTGCCAAGGGGGGTAGAAAGGTGGCAGAGAGAAAGACGCAGAACGCCGCCAACCCCACGCACGCGTGACGGCTGGCGCCGCCTACAATGAGATGTAGCCACTCACACCAAATGCGTTCTAGCGTAGTCTCTCCAACGCACCGCTTCCTATGTGTTGATTTGCTAAACGCAGGCTACCAATGACAGCTTAACAACACGCTATATATATATAACATACGAAAGTGCGAAGCAGTCAACCGTTTTCCCACTACCTTAGCTTCTTCCAACTCCTAGCCTCGCTAGCAAATCAATCTAAAGTTATAATAGTCAACCAGACTACGGACTCAATCACATAGACAACAGGCCTTAGCCTTGAACTGCTGAATATTCGACGAATCTGATAAGTACCACGTTCCTGACTGCTTCTTACTTAGTATTCTGATTGCTAACCATCATTGTGCATTGCTTGAACAACACCAGTAATACTATTGGAAATATAACACCTAAGAGAAGGTTTAACACCGCTGGAAACTTGAGTTGAACTTGCCGCTCATTGACTCAACATAGGATATACGTATTTAGAACAGAGAGTTAGAGAGCATCATAGAGAAGATAACAATAAAGTATATCACACAGATTTCAGTCAGCTCTGTGAATCGATGCTATGGATAAGGCAGTCATGTTTAATGATCAGCTAATCCTATCAGTGGTATAATCACAATGTGGGCAGCTTTTTGATCCTGTTCTAGCAAGCATTCTAATTTTCGATTAGCTTTCTAATTTGAATATTTGCTAGGATAGACATCTATCTAATTCTAGCCTACCAAATAAAAGCATTCAGAATTTTTAATAAAAGAACAAAAAAAATCGACACAACTGATTCAACCGGCAAAAACGTTTTGCGGTTACATTTGGATCGTATATCGGCCTATATCTGCAGCTAGGCACATGAGAATCAATGACAAAAAAACTTGCAAGAATAAAAATATTAGGTTTGTAAAAATTTATTGGAATAAAAGGTTAGTGTTACTAAAGCGAAAGAGCAGCATAAACGTTTAAAGACTCTTGGATAATCACATGGTGACAAAGTACTGTGTGGCACGATTAGCAAAAGTACTTCCTTTATAATCGAGTTTTTGCTAGAAAATACTCGATTCATAATAAGTGCTAGCAAGAGCATTGATAAAACAAAAAAAGCATTCAAGGATGGTGTCCTGTGCGCTTAAAAAGGCATGAAAGATAAAAGACTGACTTGTCAACTTTGCTTTTGTAGATAGCATCCTCTTTTTGGATTAAAAGGTTTAAGCTTTATTGACTCATCTAAACGACCTGTTAAAAAGCATAATTTTGTCCCGGGATTCCGTTAATTTCAATCAGATTAATAACACCAGAATCATTGACCACTAATTTTCTCTTGAGATAAGAAACAAGGACATAAGAAGTCTATAAAGCGGTAACAGTTTAGGGTTCTGTAAATTCTACCGGATTTGGTCTTCTGGCAGTGTACCTAGATTTTGAATCCAGCAGTGCGTGTACCAGAATCAATACAATGCTACTGAAAAGCAATGCAACAAGCTTACAATTAAAGTCCGGACTACTTTTTTTCATTTTACTGTGTCAAAAGTTTATGGTCATTTGATTGAGAAGCAGGAAAAATAAATTTAAAAAATACGCTTGATATATATTTCACTAAAAAAACATGTTTCTTTTAGCCATGTACTTAAGCTTGATTAAAGAAGCAAAAATACAATAGTAAAAAAATCTAGAGCTGTACGAGCCTGAAAAAGACTGAAGAACAGTATTATCGAAAAGAAGTCCTATCGAACTACATCGCAGTAATATGCTTATACTCCTACATGCAGAGAAAACAAAATGTCCAGATCTGATGTTTAGTTACTACTTTCTGAGAATTAATGGACAGCAGCTCGATTGATTTGTTTGACGTGCTGTATACCAAAATGTACTCTTTGTTCTCGATGCAAACTTTAGTGAAGGAATCTAGCAATACAGCGCGACGCAGTTTTACAATTTCCAGAACATCACCTTGACTATTGAATGTAAAAATATGCGAGCCTTCAATTAGTATGTAGGCGTTGCCACCAGCATCGGATAGCATTTGAAATCTAGAAAAAATATGATTGAATTCTTTTAACTGCGCAAGTTTTGTGACAGCGCGAATATTGGGATCAATCAAACTGACTTCTTTATCGCCCAAATCAGCTAATATGTATCGAGTGCTAATGGCAAATATAGCAGAGCAAGCCAAGGCGGACAACGGCAAAAATCTTGTCAGTTGAAGATCATTGGTGTAGATGAAAATACCATTGCCTCGCGAATATGTGACCAGCTGTTCTGAGGCTGAACAAAACGAACACAAATTCGACGGTTTGGTCTTGACAAACTTAACAAATTCACCACTGGCAGAAATGATCCACAGGCACGCACTATGCGCAACGATAAAATAGCAGCGAGAAGAAACACCAAAAAAACCTTTTATAACATATGGTCTACAATTAATTACCATAATATTAGAGGCGTGTGGGCCCTTCTCAACAGGAAACTGTATCTTGTACATCGCACCAAAGATTACATCGCAATAAGGAAACGAAAAAAACTGCATTTCAGCATCAGCGGTGTCGCCATTTGAAACATAAAGACAAGAATCGAATCCGAAATCTTACTGACATTGGAGGCACTTTACCATCTGATGGCACGGGGACAGCACGTGAATTACTATCCAACATAAGGTTCGTATTAGTTAAACAAGTCACAAATTTCGGTTCAATCAAATGAACTACAGGCCTTGTATCAACAACCGATAGCACGGAGAGACAAGAAACTGTTTTGTCGACCAGGACCTCCATTTTACTTCCCAGTCTCTCCAACTCAGTCCGAAAGACGTCGGTACTTTTCTCAGCAGCTGACTTCACCTCATCAGAGACTGTTGCGAATGACGTATCCAGGTGCTCCAGCTGCCGCAGAGCTCTCCTCGTCTCCTCAACCAGCTGCACAGCACTGCGACCATTCTCAGACTCAGACGCGTCAGACTCAAATCTCGACTGAAACTGCTCAAGCTTCGCTCGCACCGACTCGAAACTCTCAATGCAGCTCGAGCATCTCTCAATGTCAATCCGAACTGCCTTCGTTGCCAACGTCTCTGCGTCCTCAAGCAGCTCTCTCAGCCCACCAAACTTGGACTCCACCTCTTGCAGTGTGGCCTCAACACTCTGCTTTTTGTTCGCTGCCTCTACAAGACCTGCTGCTAAACGGCTTGCTGGCGACAGTGCATCAGCGACTGGCTCTCTCAGTGAGGCGATCTCTGCGGACAGCTTGTCCTGCTCCACCCTGAGATGCTGCTCGCACATGGCTTGGTTGGAGTAAACGGACACATCCTTCCACTGATTCTGACATCCCTGGGATGAGCACAGCTGTAGTGACGGTACAGCACCTCTATCTTCCTCAGAGTCGTTTGATTTAAACAGCTTGGATGCAATTTTTACGGTTCTGGCTAACTGCAGTTTGGAAACATCTCGCTTGAGTTGAGAAGAGTCCGCTGGTAATTGCAGTTTTTGCAGACAAACACGGCAACTGCCTGAGCACTGGTCACTGGCATCTCTGAGTGAGTCCACGCATGTGAGGCAAACCGAGTGCCAGCATGGAAGGAACCTAGGATCGGATACCATGTGTTGGCACACGGAGCAGGTGAGCAGCTGCTCCACTGAGGGAACGTCCTCGTCTGAACCTGTGTCTTCTGAGGCGGCTGCCATTTGTCTGAAAATTAAATTTTTCGAAAGGCAGTCAGGAAAGTGTATTCACCGAAATTCGAAACTTAAGTGCATTTAGCCTAGATGGGTGAATTTATGCCCTAAAAACTGCACAACTATTTGAAAAATACTAATAATAGTATAATTTTACCATTACACATCATGTTAGAGTACAACTACCAACAAAAACCTAAAATTTCTGCAAACTGTTAACGCTCTATTAATTATACTTCCTGTAAAAAGAGTGATAAAAGGCAAGTAAAAACTGAAATACGTTTAAACAAAAGCTTAAAAAATTGACGACCTCACTTAGCTTTTATATTTGAGCAGAAAAGGCAAATAAGCTTAACGAAAAGAACTTTGGTAGCCAAAAATAGGTACTCATAGCTTGGCCATGAAAATCAAATGCTGAAGTATATTTTGCCAAGAGTAAACATACAATCACATGGCCACTGCTGATATATAAAGAAGTAGTGGCAGCACTAACAATGAAATGTCCTTTCTTTTACATCACATTATAATACTTTTATGAAAGAAAGAACGCATTTTAATGGCTAGTCTAGAAGTAGATGCTAATCGAATGTTTCAGAAATACGGAATAGCTGAAACATTCCCTGACTATTCACCAAACATACATCAAACAAACCCAATGAGCTCCTATGCCAGTTGTTGTTTTGTGGTGTCCTTTTTAAGTTGAGTACCTCGCTTCGAATTTCTTACTTGAACACCTTAATGAATCTACACACAATAGACAAACAGAATGTGTGCATGTAAGGAACCTTGGATCGGAAACAATGCTCTGACACACAGACTCACAGAGAAAGTGAGCAGCGCTTCGACTGAGGATTAAAATTCGTTATCTTCGGTTCCATGGGCCGTAGCCATTGCTTATGTTAGCTGAAATTCGAAATCAGAAATGTACCAGATGTGCTTTCATTTTACAGGTGAAGTTTATCTATCAAAGTAGCTAGTGGCCAAGTGGTTCAAGCTCAGAACTTCTAAGACGCTTTGAACTTTGAGCCAATAAATGAAACAAACCAAGTGCTACACCAAGACATGGTGACAATACTTAATATGATATAAGGGCTGTCTGATTAAAAAGCAGGTGCTTTTAAGAAAATGCCTTATGATTAGGTTTGGCCAGGACTGGCATCAAGGTTTTGTTACAGGTAGACTTGCTATTTCTAAAAGTCAAATCAATAATTGCTGGTTACAGATTTTAGACACAACTGCAAAGGTAAAGACTGTCTATGAGCTATGAGCAGGTAGAAAACATTTTCCCATTTTACCCTTTATGAAGGCTTAAAAACTCAATCTTTCTATGGACAAAGAGGGTTACTCAAATTTCTTCCTCAATTAATATTGGCATATAAAATTTAAAGCTTATTGTCAATGAAATGAATCAATAGGGAATCCAGGTACTTTGTTGAATGACATGCAGAGGTTGTAGCCTAGTGGTTAGGGCGTCGGACTCACGACTTGAAGGTCGGGGGTTCGATTCCCGACTCCACTGGAACAATTTGCATCCTTTAGCAAGACACTTAACTCTGCATTGCTTCAGTTCACCCAGCTGTTAAATGGGTACCAGCATCAGCTGGGATAATTGAAGGTGGGTGTGGCGTCCCCCCAGTCCGAGGACTGAACAGCTGTACACAGCCTTCAGATGCGCCGCGCATTAGCTGCGGCTGTGCTGTCGGCTGCACATCTGACCCAATTGGGGCAGGTGTAATCAATTATTATTATTATTATTATCAATGACATGAGTTTTTTTCTTCATTATAAAATTCTAACTCCTTAGCTCTGATTGAGAAATGTGAATTGACAACCACAAGGCCATAAGCTTTACTAAAAACTTCCCCTATCCTTTATCCACTACATAAAAATTATCTTTCTAGGATGGATTTCAGAGTAGAGAATAGCAAATATTTTTATAATTCCAATTTTCTAAAATTTGGATTCTTTAAACTTTAATTTAGATAGGTAAAATATTTAAATTAACCTTTTGGATTTCATTTTCCCAAAATTTTGTATTATCCAAGTAGTTGTAAAGCTAAGTATGTTCGATTGGATGTTGGAGTATTATTATCAGTAGGTATGAAATTTGATTTTGTTAGAGTGTAATACACCTCATTGCATGTTAGAAGATGTTAGTGATGCAAATGAGATGTCAATGTAAATAAAATATTGCTAACAGTTGTATTTTAAAACTTATTAACCAGACAGTTTTATTTATCTGTTACTTCTTTTGGTTTTGGATTAACTTGCTATGTGAGGCTTGCCTAAACAGAACTATACCTTTCTGTGTCTCTAAAAGTTCTTGGTCTAAGCAGAATTGAATATATGGTGGTCCCATGTTGACTTAGCATATTTTTCTGTAGCAGTGCTAAAGCTATTGAATTTAAGAACCAATAATTGAGGCAAGCTATTGATTTAAAAAGCCATATAGTATTTGCTTTCAGGCAAGTAAACTCTTGGCTCTTTATTTGTGTTGAACTCTTCATTGTTCCTCTATCTATTAGGGTAATGTATCATCAACTGAACAGTGTATCTTCAAAACCGAACAGGAATTTTGACTCTTTCCTTGGTCTTGTGCAAGACAGAAACAAGCTATTGTGTTTCACAGAACAACTAACTTGAAAGTTGAAAAAATTATCTACAAGCTGAGGCATGACATGCAATGAAGCATTTAGAGGAAGGAAAGATATGGATGTTTCAGTAGAAATTTTTATTGCAAAAGCATACTTTTAACAACATATTTTCAGCATATACTTTAGACTAAGATTGTATGCAGTTGCTTTCCAATTAAATTACCATAAATGTAGTTATTTATAGAGTCTGAAAAATGCTTTCAAATGACACAATTTTTGATAGATCACTCTTTAAAATAAGATTGAACAACTCACTCAAATTGTAAAACGGAACATCAAATTCTCTGTTCGGTTTGAAGATACATGCAAATCATTGTTCGGTTTTAGATGAAAAACACAAATAACTTTGTTCTATCTGACAAAATTGCAAAAGCAGATACTTTTTAGAAAGATATAATTTGTAATTAAATACAATTTATCATTTATTTATAAGTAATATAGTTTATAATTCTATAACTTGGCTTTTGATTTATCATCATATCTTAAATAGAAAATCTGTAGCTTAGGTTTGAAGTTAAAAAAATACACATTCTTGTTTGGTTGATGATACATTACCCTATAGATTCAGCAAATGACATAGAAATAAAGGTAAAATCATTGATTCACACAAATTATGCTCACAAACCAACCTAATCTTAATGTAAATTTTATAGTGTACAACAATCCCCTCCATTCAGAGCTATAATTATTCTTCACTAGTCTTAATCATAGGCATAGGCCAACTTAAACATTTGCAAGCCTTTTGCATGTTGGCTTGGTTGTTTGGAGACTAGAAAAAAATCCTTAGCCCAAAGCTTTCTTTTTCTGATAGGGGATGAGTATGGAATACAGTTTGTAAAATCAGTTGCCAGACATTAATGTTAAAGGGTTGCAAAAAGGCTTGGGTCAGATAGTGAGGCCTTGTGGGTCAGACTTGTCCCATGGGCCATAGTCAAGAAGGTGGCATGTGTATGCCGGAATGAAATTCAGGCAGGGCTACCTATGTACGCCAAATGTAACCATATGTACACCGAATATACCGTAATGCACCCATGCATGCTGATTAGTTAATTGTTTATCAGCTTATTAGGACACTGAATGGATACCGATGAATGGACATCGCGAGTCCTAAGTGTGGCGTCGGTTGATAACTTTGCTGACGTACTTGTCAGCACCTCAACCTCTAGAGCCATTTGAATTCAGAATTTTGAGTTTGCAGCAACAGAGAAAGCCAGCAAAGCCAAAGGTGGTAATTAATACAATTTAGCAGATTCAGACATTCATTCTGCTTCTAACATTGTCAATGTCACGATGTGTATCCGTGTATAGTGTATTATAATAAAGTAAAAACCTTCCATTGCATCAAATATTCAACAAGTTTGGTTGTTGTACTATACCAACAAGTTTAGTCTTTTTTAATTTGTTTAACTGAAGATGTTAAAATTACCATTTTAAACTATTTTATGTCATTTTAACTTATTTTAACTCATTCTTAGCAACTCAAACACACCCAAAGATTACTGTAAAGTTTTGGCAGAGATTGGAATAAGAATATACGGTAACCATAATAGAGAATTAGCACTGCCTCATATGCCAACCTTATATCCCATATCATGCCACATGTACGCCAACTGTTGCAAGGCAGACCAAATGTACGCCGAATATCTTTAGCTATGCCTTATGCACGCCGGAATTTTCGACGAAAAAGGCCACCTTCCTGACTATGGCCCATGGGGCATGGGCTAGAGTTTGCTGGCCTCTGGTTTATAGGAATGGTTATAAGATCTGTAAAATATATAAACTAGGCCAATCATTTAACAGTGCCTTACAATTATGAATGATAAATGCAAAAATGCTTATAATAGGCCTTCTCTACTTGTTAAAATTGGTTTAAAGTATTTTGTATGTCCATTATATATCTATGCACTATGATTTCAGTTTAATGGCACAGACCATATAGACATAAATTTGAGAAAACTAAACTAAAAGTAATGTTTTTGCTATTTAGAAGCTAGAGTGTTTGTTAGGGTTAGAATTAATTAGATTGGCAATAAAAAAACAATTTGTTTCACAGGTTCTCATGATACAGCAAACTGGCATAAGCTTTTTGTACAGTCTAGTTCCTTTAGAAAAATTAAGTCGTTATGGGAAGCAAATCAGCAATTGCATTAACTTGCAAGAAGACAATATTTAGCTCTCTAGAAGGTCGCTTCTTGCATCTGCTCGTACCTAGATAGTTTTAAGCTAATTTAAGCTAAGTAAGTGTGCTAACTTCAAATCGAAAACGAAAACTGTTGTATATAGATAATTTATTTTGTTTTATGCAATTATAGTTTAAAAGCAGAATAAATAATCCGTTTTATATTACTACTACATATTTTTTTGTCTAAAAAAATTTGAAGCGTTTTTACTTTGTTTAAGTTAACATAAGATTCAAAAGTCATATTTGCTTCTCGCGATCCCAAATCTTACATGCAGAGATCTGATGAACGGCAGACTACTTTTCGGTATTTATTAGCTCATAACTGAGTAGGAGGGAACTATTTTCGAAAACATATTTGACTTTCGATGAAAAAGTTGGACAAGAATTTGTTTTTATTATAAACAGTCGATCAAATGAAATAATAAAAACAAAAATAACTCAAATTAGATGCACCTGGTCCATAAAAAAATGATTGCAAAAAATAAGTGCAATAATCTTTAACTAGAATATGTTCCTTGGTCACGTCAAAAAATCGAACGCTAATCACCAAACAAAAAAGCTATAATTCTGTATATTATCGAATAAGTAATAAGCTGGTACAATTTTCATCGAAGCATAATAAATTATAGTTCTTAGGTAATGATAAAGACTGGGATTGCCGGTACATTTGTTATTGCACCCCATGACCGTTTCCTCTCCCTTAGATGCCGACACCATGAATTTTTTTATAAATTTCTCTTAATGAACCTCAAAAAGCGCCTAAAAACTTCGAGTTCGCATACGGGTGTGTGTGAGAACTGCTCAATGCGAATTCACGCCTGGTCCAAGTCGATTCGCCGTTTCAGCACAGCCAGTGCCTCCTTTGGCGTCAGCGAGGCCACGCCCTGGTCCAGCAGCATCCGCAGCGGATCCTCGCCGTCGCGCGGCGGTCCGGCCAGCGCCTGGCGCAGCAGCGCCGCCGTACCCCGAGCCAGGCCAAGCAGGCAGCAGGCCTGGGCGCTCTCGGCCAATAGGCGATCTGGCCGGCCGCAGTACTGGGCAAATACCGGCATGAACACCTGCAGTGATTATTTATAAGGACTTGCTCAATGCTTTAAGAATCATTTGTACACTGAAAGATACATGTAGATGTATACATGCTGTGACATTCTGTCTAAGACAGATGTAAGTTATCTGAGGCTACTGAGAGCCAGAGTGCAGAAATCTGCCCGCGCGCGGTGCGCACATTGTCTATTTATAGCCATTGGCCAAAACGGGGTGGTACAAATATATTACGTAGGAAAGCCTCACACCCTCCACCAAAAGTTCGAAAATCGCTCCAAATCAAACGGCATGAAAACACACAGACCAAAATTTAACTGTACGCTAGAAAAAAACACTTCAAACAATTAACCAACATGAGCGAATTGAAAGTCATTGTCACTGTTTGTCATTCAAGATCAATCACTTGGTCGGACTCCAAAGCCGACTCAGGCCATCCGCGGCGCCGTTGCTCTCGCCCGGCTGGTACTGGATCGCATAGTCGAAGCCCGACAGGTAGTGGGCCCATCGCTGCAGCCGCGGGTTGGCGTGGTCCAGTTGCAGGTACTGCAGCGGCTTGTGGTCCGACCGGATGATGAAGTGGCGCCCAAGCAGATAGTGCCGCAGTTTCTCGACCGCCCAGCGCACGGCGAGGCACTCCTTCTCGATGGTCGCGTAACCTTGCTCCGCCGCCGTCAGCCGCCGAGACACGAAGAGCACCGGGTGAATGCCGTCCTCAAACTCCTGCGTCAGCACCGCTCCGAGGCCGGTCTCCGAGCTGTCCGTCTCCAGGATGAAAGGCCGGCCGTAGTCCGGGGCGCGCAGCACCGGCTCGCTTGTCATCAGTGCCTTGGCCACCTCGAATGCTCGCGTGTGCTTCTCGCCCCAGGCCGCCGTCAGGTCCTCGGGCGTCGTTCTCCTGGTGAGCTCCGTCAGTGCCGCCACCTGGTCCGCGTAGTTCGGGATGAACCGGCGATAGTGGTTGAGCACGCCGAGCACCGATCGCAGCTGAGTCTTGGTTCGGGGTTGCTCAAGCGCCTTGATTGCCCGTACTCGGTCCTCGCTGGTGCTGATCTCGTCGTTTCCCAGCTTAAATCCGAGGTAGTCCGTCGAGGTGCCGCCTAGAAAGCATTTGCGTGGCTGGACAGTTAGCCCAGCTGCTTTCAGCCGATTGAAAACTCGCCGTAGATCTTGCAGGTGCTGCTCGAACGTCTCGCTAAACACGGCGATGTCGTCGATGTAGGACTCCGCACTGTCGATTCCGAGAAGCACCTTGTCCATCAGCCTCTGGTAGGTGGCGCTACTGCAGTTCAGTCCCATAGGCAGCACAGTGAACTGATACAGCTTGCCATTGGCCGCGAATGCTGTCAGCCGCTTGGAGTTTTCGGCCAGCGGGATCTGCCAGTAGCCCTTGCAGCAGTCGAGCTTGGATATGAACTTAGCCTTCGCGACGCTCTCCAGCAGGTCCTCGATGTTCTTCATCGGGTAGGAGTCGAAAGCCACCAGCTCATTGAGCGCCTTGAAGTTGACGGTGAACCGAACTGAGCCGTCCTTCTTGGCTACCAGACACACCGGGGAGCAGTAGTCGCTGTCGGACGGTTCGATGACACCCAGGTCCAGCATACGCTGAACCTCGTCCTGCAGAACTTGCCGGTATGCCTGCGGCTCCCGCCGCGGCCGGATGCGCACCACCTGGTTAGACGTTGTTCGAATTCGATGCTCCATCAGGCTCGTCCTGCCGGGGGTCTCGCTGAAGACATCTTTGAAGTCGCAAACCAGACTGTCTAGGAGCCGCTTCTGCCCGAAGTTCAGAGTGTCGGCCAGCTCCGGCAGGCCTGACTTCCTTTGTGCTGAGTCGATCTGGTCTGCCTTCCGAGTCGTTGCCAACAAGATTGACTCTCGCGAGTTATACTTCTTCAGCAGGTTGATGTGAAACACATTCGTATTCTTGCCGATTCTAATCCGATAGTTCACGTCGTTGCACTTCTCCAGGACCTCATAGGGGCCTCGCCATTCAGCATGCAGCTTCGTGGATGACGACGGCAGCAGCAGCAGCACTTGATCACCCGGCGCCAGCTCCCTCTCGCGAGACCTCCGGTCATACCAGTGCTTCCACCGCTTTCTTTCCAGCTCCTCGTTACTTCTTGACGCCTCCAGCCCTGCCTGCAGCCGGTCTCGTTGGGCCAGGACAAAGGTGATGATGTCCTTCTTCTCCGCGGTCAGCTTCTCGTCCCACGTCTGTCGCAGCAGATCCAGGGGTCCTCGGACAGTCCGGCCGTAGAGCAGTTCGAATGGTGAAAACCCAGTAGTCTCATTCGGAACCTCCCTGATAGCAAATAACAGGTATGGCAGGTAGAGGTCCCACTTCTTTTTTTCGCGGGCTGGTAGCCTTCGGAGCATAGTCTTGAGTGTGCCGTGAAATCGTTCCACAAGCGCCTGGCTTTGCGGGTGGTACGGCGTTGACTGAATGCCTTCAACTCCAGTGCATTGGTACAAGGCCTGCAGCAACGCTGACGAGAAGTTCGTGCCCTTGTCGCTTTGGATCTCCTTTGGGAAGCCAGTTCTTGAGAAGCAGTCGATCAGCGCCTTGGCCACCGTTTCGGCGTCGATATTCCGCAGCGGAAAGCCCTCCGGGAACC
Organism: Macrostomum hystrix; assembly: GCA_950097015.1. Lineage (NCBI taxonomy): Eukaryota > Metazoa > Platyhelminthes > Macrostomidae > Macrostomum > Macrostomum hystrix. The sequence goes on from CATNEN010000034.1 coordinate 21,385, forward strand.
GGGTCGCTGCATCGATCACGGATAAAATGTACTTGTGGCCGCTTGAGGACTTCGGATACGGTCCGCTGATGTCAATGATCACCTTGCTGAAGGCTTCTTCTACTCCTGGTACTTGCACGAGCGGTACTTTTTGAGTGCAACCGATCCGAGCAGTCTTCTGACATTTGTCGCAAGTAGTCACGAAGTCCTTGACGTCTTTGGCCACGGTAGGCCACCAGAATCGTTGCAGCAACCGCTGGCTCGTCTTCTTGACACCCAAATGTCCTGCGAAGGCACTCTCGTGAGCCTGAGTCAGCGCCGTCAGCCTGAGAGACTTTGGTAGCACTAGTTGGTCTTCGCCTGCTGCTTGGGTCCGGTAAAGCCGACCGTTAACCTTTATGATGGCATCGTTGTCGCGCAACTTCTCCAGCATTTCTCCGTCCTCCTGGAGTGCCGCCTCGTAGTCCCAAGCCATTTGGCCGATATTGGGTTCCAGTTTCTCTCTGTACTCTTGCCGTTGTTTACGCGCTTGGGCTCTGGTCAGTCTAGGCCTTTGTGTACTGGGGGGCTCCGGATCGATCTGGACTAGGCCGCTAGCCATAATGCCTTCGTCCGCGAGCGCTCTGTCCCCCTCGGACTGGCGTATGGGGCAGACAGGAGCGCCCACCACCCCTTTCTCCTGATTGGCCGGAGGGTGCGGGTCTGCAGCCTGGGTCTCGTATGCAGTCTGGGCAGCGCCCGCAGCGTCAGTGGGGTTTTCGACCCCTGGGGCTAGCCGGCCAATCAAGTCTAATCCAATTAACGCGCTCACCGGTAGAGAGTCAGACACGCAGACATCGGCAATTCCCTCAAAGCCGTTTAGGTGCAAATCCACTTTAGCAATAGGTAGCCGGTGTAGATCGCCTCCAAAGCATCGCAATAGTGCATGCCGCCCTGTCCAATTGATGTCTTCGGGGAGACAATTACGTCGAATTGTCGTTCGATCCGCTCCAGTGTCTAGGAGGAATTCCAGATCCTTGCCACTTGCCTTCCCCTTAATCATTCTGGTCCCTGTAGTGCTGGTGCCGACTTTCATGTCTTCCGAGGCCAGATGGATGCTGTTGTTCGGCTTATTCGGGCATTGGAACTTCTTGTGGGGGCCTCCGCAGTTAAAGCAGCTGATCTTCGTCTTCGACATTGGGGCTCTCTGAATTTCCCGGTGCCGGTCGGCATTGCTAGCCCTAACATGACTCACATCCTGTGTTTCCTGACTCCGTTGATCGTGAGTTCCGCCGTTTCTGTCGTTGCTGCGGGCCATATAATAGTCGTCCGCTAATTGAGCGGCCTCCTTGATGTTCTTCGGCTTCCTCTCTCGCATCCACACCTGGAGTCCTCTCCCCAGCGAGTCCGAGAATTGCTCCAGCAGCACCTTCCGTCTGATGATGGTGTCGCCTCCTCGCAGCTCCTCACGCTCATCCTCGTCCACTCCAGCGGTCATCCATCGATCGAATAGGTCCTCCAGTTTCGCGGCGAACACTTGGTACGACTCCTCCGATGCCCTCCGCAAGGATCTGAATCGCTGCCGGTACGTCTCCTCGCCAATGTTATACCGCGCCAGGATTGCCGCCTTTGCCATCTCATAGTCCGCAATCGCTGCTGTCGTCAGGCTGTGGAATGCACTTTGCGCCTTGCCCGTCAGCAGTGGTCCAAGTCGAATCGTCCAATCTTGCTTCTGCCATCCGCATGATGTTGCCGATCTCTCGAATGTCGCCAGAAATGACTCTATGTCGTCCGCGTCAGTCAGCTTGAACAGCTTTGGCTCCACGGTCTGCGGTCTCGGCTTGGACTCGGCCATGAGTCTGGCGAATTCCGCCTGCTGTCGTGCTAGCTGCTCCAGATAGAATGCCGACTGTCTCTCCTGAGCCTGTGCCATGTCCTGAAGTTGCCGACTCTGGTGCGTCAAGATCAGCTTCATCGTCTCCATGAGGTTGGCACTATCTATTCCGCTCAGTTCCTCGCTTTCAGTGGCACCAGTCTCCATCTCTGCCGAGCTCGTCCTGTTGGAGGCTGCAGATTCGCCTGTTGTATCTCTGGATCGCAGGTTGTATGGCTTAGTTGAGCCTGCACCGCTGCCACCATGTGACATTCTGTCTAAGACAGATGTAAGTTATCTGAGGCTACTGAGAGCCAGAGTGCAGAAATCTGCCCGCGCGCGGTGCGCACATTGTCTATTTATAGCCATTGGCCAAAACGGGGTGGTACAAATATATTACGTAGGAAAGCCTCACACATGCATACATGTTTGATGCACTAATCCATGGACTAGGGCTGTTTCATCCTGCTGGTAGCCATTATACAGCTGGGTGTACTGAATCTATGATAATCACTTTAAGTGTATCTCTCAGGGCAAAAATTGTTTACCTTGTGCTGGAATAGGACCAAGACTCCTAAGCCCCTATCATGAATAGTTGCATACTGCACACAGGGGGGGTGAGTGGCAGAGCTGTTAACGCGTTTGCCTGTCTGCCAATGTCCCAGAATCATCGAAAGCCCACCTTAGTGACGGTGTGCGCAAAGTGCAGTCCGCCAGCGTGGCTGAACCGCATGCCCAGCAGCTGCCGCATGAGCAGCCGGTTGAGTCCGGCCGCCAGGCGGCGCCAGACTGGCCGGAAAACCGCCGGCTGCAGGCGGTCCCGGCAGGTCTGCAGAGAGTCGCGAACGGCCAGGAACAGCGCGGCCAGAGCCGGAGCGTCGTCCGGCCGGCTGGACAGGAAAGCGTCCGGGGCGAGGCTCTCCAGCAGGGCGGCCAGCTGGTCTAGGATGCCGCGGACCAGGGAGTCCAGCAGCTCGGACTGGGTGGCCGCCAGCCGTTTGGCCACCGGCGCGAAGACTCCGGCGCTGGAAGTGTCATCGATGACGCCGACGACGGCGCCCACAGAGAGCTCGGCGACGGCTGTCGGTTGCCTTTTTGGGAAGAAATAAAGAAATTAAAAGTAAAACTACACACAAGTATATGGCCGTAACAGCCTATATGTATCGAACTACAATTTAACAACACATTCCTTACAGACTGAAAGCTTTAGCAGAGCCTTAAATCTCACTAAACTCACCTGCCAGCGTCCTCATCAACTGTCGCTGTAGAAGCCGAAGACGCAGCAGCAGCGGCGGAGGCAGCCCCGTGAATCGCCCGCTCGGACTCCGGCAGCTGTGCCAGTTCGGCATAGTTGAGCTGGTCGGCCCAATCTGTGAGGGAGTCCCTGGCAAACTGCAGACTGTTCAGGGCGCCGAACCAGCGCGGATCCGAGGTCGGGTAGCGGCGGGTCACCTGCAGGTTGTGGCGGCGCAGCGGAGGCGAGCTGATGAAAAGTCAGCACTCTACCCAGAAAAATATTCTCAATTCTCAGAACCTACCTAGACAAATTCTCGACTTTTAGCTCGAGTAATCCACAAGGTTGTCACTCTACCAGGTTCTCTCTCTACCAGGTTCTCACTCTACCAGGTTCTCACTCTACCAGGTTCTCAATCTACCAGGTACTCACTCTACCAGGTACTCACTCTACCAGGTTCTCTCTCTACCAGGCCTTACTCTACCAGGATCTCATTACCAATAATACACGGGGTTCCGGGTCCCAGGCCGCTCACCTGTCGCAGGCGGACCCGGAAATCATCCAGCACGTCCAGTTGCACCCTGAATAGTTGGGCTCGCCGCTTCAAATCGGAGCGCAGCAGGCCGGCCCGGCCGCCCAGCGCCTGTACAAGGGCCAGCACCGCCTCGGCGCATTGCGGCACAGTCGTCGAGGACGTCGGCTGGCCAGTGACAGCTACGAAGGCGCCGCCAGCCGGACTCCAGGCTCCGCCAGCCAGCATGATTTCGTCCAGCCTGGCCTGGGCAAACTTGGTTTCGAGGCCCACCCACCAGGCCAGCCAGAGCGGCTCGCCGAGGATGCCGCCAACTGAGGCCGCGGCAGCCGACAGGCCGGCGGCGTTGAGTTCGCGGTCCAAGGCGAGCAGCTCGTTGATGAGGTGAGCCAGACGAAGATCGGCCTCCTCCTTGTCTGGCAGCTCCCTGACGATGGCAACATTCGCCAGGCTTTTAAACTATTTTAGCCTATTGTAGTCCAGAACACTGGTTGTACATTTTATTTATCCCAAATTTAAAAAAGTCACTTGGTGACAGTGTCAAAAATGGCGACTTTTTCGCTAATCGTCGCTCAGATTTAACGTGCTGAAGCTTCAGAATCTTCAAACTTCAGCTTCTTCTAGCTCGGGAATATTCTAGCTTGGGAATATCCTAGCTTGGGAATATTCTAGCTTGGGAATATTCTAGCTTAGGAATATTCTAGCTTGGGAATATTCTAGCTTGGGAATATCCTAGCTTGGGAATATTCTAGCTTGAGAATATTCTAGCTTGGGAATATTCTAGCTTGGGAATATTCTAGCTTAGGAATATTCTAGCTTGGGAATATTCTAGCTTGGGAATATTCTGGCTTGGGAATATTCTAGCTTGGGAATATTCTAGCTTAGGAATATTCTAGCTTGGGAATATTCTAGCTTGGGAATATCCTAGCTTGGGAATATTCTAGCTTGAGAATATTCTAGCTTGGGAATATTCTAGCTTGGGAATATTCTAGCTTAGGAATATTCTAGCTTGGGAATATTCTAGCTTGGGAATATTCTAGCTTGGGAATATTCTAGCTTGGGAATATCCTAGCTTGGGAATATTCTAGCTTGGGAATATTCTGGCTTGGGAATATTCTAGCTTGGGAATATTTTAGCTTGGGAATATCCTAGCTTGGGAATATTCTAGCTTGGGAATATTCTAGCTTGGGAATATTCTAGCTTGGGAATATTCTAGCTTGGGAATATTCTAGCTTGGGAATATTCTAGCTTGGGAATATTCTAGCTTGGGAATATTCTAGCTTGGGAATATTCTAGCTTGGGAATATGAAGCCTATTATTCGAAAAACTCCACCACACCTAATGTTAAGCATCGCTTAGGCTCCATAAGCTCAAGATAATAATCAATTCCAACCTGTACTGTTCCAGTAGTTGGCGCAGCTTCCGTTTCACTAGCTCCATCAGGCCGGACGCAAATTCTTGTCGCACATCCCAGGCGGACATGCCCACCTGGTCCAGGCAGGGCTGCACCACCTGGACTAAGAAGGCTTCGTGCTCCTTCAGCCATTTCAGCACCTGGCGTGGCATGAAATAAAAAAAATTGTGAGAACAAAGCTTATAGGCAAATGAAATTTAATTTCAAATTGGATCTTTCTAAGAGGATCTTTGTAGAATTTAAGAGGATCTTTGTAAAATTTAGGAGGATCTTTGTAGAATCTGGTGGGATCTTTGTAAAATTTAGGAGGATCTTTGTAGAATCTGGTGGGATCTTTGTAAAATTTAGGAGGATCTTTTTAGCATCTGGTGGGATCTTTGTAGAGTTTGGGTGATCTTTCTTGAATCTGGTGGGATTTTTCTAGAATCCAGGGACCTTTCTAGAATCCAGGGATCTTTCTAGAATCTAGTGGGATTTTTCTAGAATCCAGGGATTTTTCTAGAATCCAGGGATCTTTCTAGAATCCAGGGATCTTTCTAGAATCCAGGGATTTTTCTAGAATCCAGGGATCTTTCTAGAATCCAGGGATCTTTCTAGAATCCAGGAATCTTTCTAGAATCCAGGGATCTTTCTAGAATCAGGGGAATCTTTGTTGAATCTGGGGGATCTTTGTAAAATTTAGGAGGATCTTTGTAGAATCTGGTGGGATCTTTGTAAAATTTAGGAGGATCTTTTTAGCATCTGGTGGGATCTTTGTAGAGTTTGGGGGATCTTTCTTGAATCTGGTGGGATTTTTCTAGAATCCAGGGACCTTTCTAGAATCCAGGGATCTTTCTAGAATCTAGTGGGATTTTTCTAGAATCCAGGGATTTTTCTAGAATCCAGGGATCTTTCTAGAATCCAGGGATCTTTCTAGAATCCAGGGATTTTTCTAGAATCCAGGGATCTTTCTAGAATCCAGGGATCTTTCTAGAATCCAGGAATCTTTCTAGAATCCAGGGATCTTTCTAGAATCAGGGGAATCTTTGTTGAATCTGGGGGATCTTTCTTATTGTGATTTGTGATTTCTTAAGAGTACTAATTGATTTCGCATACATCGACAAGGATGAGCCTTTCTAGGAAATTCTCACCTGGGTGAGGAAGATCTCCGGCCTGGCCGGATCGTTAGTGGGCCGGTCGCCGGAGAAGTGAAAGGCGAATCTCTTGCGAAACGGCTCCAGCATGAGTTCCAGTGGTGGCAGCGACCGCCCGGCCGCCTCCGCCGGCACCTGCAGCTGGGCGAAGCGGCGGAAACTGACGACAAAGTCTCTCTCCTTAGCGCCGGTGGTGCCCGCAACGACTGTTCCGACGGCGGAGGCGGCGGCGGGGGCGGCCAGGGCGGCATTGTCAGTCAAAGCGGCGCCGACGGTGCCGCTGTTGAACGGCCAGCCGATGGCGCGAAGAGCGGCGGAGAATTCGGCGCAGAATTTCCTACGCAACAGGCCGGCCCAGTGGTCCACAATGGCCTCGGCATCGTTTAGAAGCTCAACAGAATCGGTCTCGGCCAGGCAGGCCGGCGGTCGGAGATCCCGGCGCAGCAGGGCCAGCCGGCGGAACTGCTCGGCGGCCCGGTCGAAGCTGCCGGCAACAAGGGCGGCCTGCACGGCGCTGGCCTGCGGCAGTGGCGGGGGGAAGGCGGATACAAAAAACTGATTTGAGCCTGGTGGTGGCCCCTGGCAACCTCAATAAGTATATGTGACGCAATGCGCATATTGACCAGACACCACGTACAGACACACCCAGGAAACCATTGAGACACCCTGACACACACAAAAACCACCAGACATCCACAGACACAGCTGGACACCCACAGACACGGCCGGACACCCACAGACACAGCCGGACATCCACAGACACAGCCGGACACCCACAGACACAGCCGGACACCCATAGACACAGCCGGACACCCATAGACACAGCCGGACATCCACAGACACAGCTGGACACCCACAGACACGGCCGGACACCCACAGACACAGCCGGACATCCACAGACACAGCCGGACACCCACAGACACAGCCGGACACCCATAGACACAGCCGGACACCCATAGACACAGTAACACACCCACAGACACAGCCGGACATCCACAGACACAGCCGGACACCCACAGACACAGCCGGACACCCACAGACACAGCCGGACACCCATAGACACAGCCGGACACCCACAGACACAGCCGGACACCCACAGACACAGCCGGACACCCACAGACACAGTAACACACCCACAGACACAGCCGGACACCCACAGACACAGCCGGACACCCACAGACACAGTAACACACCCACAGACACAGTAACACACCCACAGACACAGCCGGACACCCATAGACACAGCCGGACACCCACAGACACAGCCGGACACGCACAGACACAGTAACACACCCACAGACACAGCCGGACACCCACAGACACAGCCGGACACCCACAGACACAGCCGGACACCCATAGACACAGCCGGACACCCATAGACACAGCCGGACATCCACAGACACAGCTGGACACCCACAGACACGGCTGGGCACCCACAGACACAGCCGGACATCCACAGACACAGCCGGACACCCACAGACACAGCCGGACACCCACAGACACAGCCGGACACCCATAGACACAGCCGGACACCCACAGACACAGTCAGACACCCACAGACACAGTTGGACACCCACAGACACGGCTGGGCACCCACAGACACAGCTGGACACCCACAGACACCAGAGACCGCTGCAATCTAACCTGACACTCGAGCTGTTCCCGAAGTCGCAGCGCTTCCAGTCGCGCCTCCGCGACGTCCAGCTCGGCAGCCCGCTCGGCCAGGCCGCCATCAAGCAGCAGCGGCCGGCACTCGACCAGCTGTCGCTGACAGTCGCCGGTCAGCTTGGCGTGCAAAGCCAACAGCTCACAGACTTCGGCCTGCAACTGTCTACAGGCCAGACGGGCCTGGCCGAAGGTCGTGCACTCGTGCAGGCCGGCCTGCTTGCGCAACAGTTCGAGTCGCTCTGCCGACTCGCGGAGCAGGCTGGGCGCGAACTCGCGCACCGATTCCACAGTTGGCAGCCGCTCGTTCAGCTGCTTGGTCAGCTCCGCCGACAGAGCAGCTGAGATTGGCGATGTCAACGGATGCGACTGCGGGGGAGACGGAACTGGCTGTAGGATTGATGGGACTGGCTGTAGGATTGATGGGACTGCCTGTAGGATTGATGGGACTGGCTGTAGGATTGATGGTACTGGCTGTAGGATTGATGGGACTGCCTGGAGGATTGATGGGACTGGCTGTAGGATTGATGGGACTGTAGGATTGATGGGACTGGCTGTAGGATTGATGGGACTGTAGGATTGATGGGACTGTGGGATTGATGGGACTGTAGGATTGATGGGACTGTAGGATTGATGGGACTGTAGGATTGATGGGACTGTAGGATTGATGGGACTGTAGGATTGATGGGACTGTAGGATTGATGGGACTGTAGGATTGATGGGACTGTAGGATTGATGGGACTGTATAGGATTGATGGGACTGTAGGATTGATGGGACTGTAGGATTGATGGGACTGTAGGATTGATGGGACTGTAGGATTGATGGGACTGTAGGATTGATGGGACTGTAGGATTGATGGGACTGTAGGATTGATGGGACTGTAGGATTGATGGGACTGTAGGATTGATGGGACTGTAGGATTGATGGGACTGTAGGATTGATCGGACTGGCTGTAGGATTGATGGGACTGGCTTTACGATTGATGGGACTGGCTGTAGGATTGATGGGACTGCCTGGAGGATTGATGGGACTGGCTGTACGATTGATGGGACTGGCTGTAGGATTGATGGGACTGCCTGGAGGATTGATGGGACTGGCTGTACGATTGATGGGACTGTAGGATTGATGGGACTGTACGATTGATGGGACTGTAGGATTGATGGGACTGGCTGTACGATTGATGGGACTGTAGGATTGATGGGACTTGCTGTAGGATTGATGGGACTGGCTATAGGATTGATGGGACTGTAGGATTGATGGGACTGGCTGTAGGATTGATGGGACTGGCTGTAGGATTGATGGGACTGGCTGTAGGATTGATGGGACTGTAGGATTGATGGGACTGTAGGATTGATGGGACTGTAGGATTGATGGGACTGGCTGTAGGATTGATGGGACCGTCTGGAGGATTGATGGGACTGGCTGTACGATTGATGGGACTGTAGGATTGATGGGACTGTAGGATTGATCGGACTGGCTGTAGGATTGATGGGACTGCCTGGAGGATTGATGGGACTGGCTGTACGATTGATGGGACTGGCTGTAGGATTGATGGGACTGCCTGGAGGATTGATGGGACTGGCTGTACGATTGATGGGACTGTAGGATTGATGGGACTGTACGATTGATGGGACTGTAGGATTGATGGGACTGGCTGTACGATTGATGGGACTGTAGGATTGATGGGACTTGCTGTAGGATTGATGGGACTGTACGATTGATGGGACTGTAGGATTGATGGGACTGGCTATAGGATTGATGGGACTGTAGGATTGATGGGACTGGCTGTAGGATTGATGGGACTGGCTGTAGGATTGATGGGACTGGCTGTAGGATTGATGGGACTGTAGGATTGATGGGACTGTAGGATTGATGGGACTGTAGGATTGATGGGACTGTAGGATTGATGGGACTGGCTGTAGGATTGATGGGACCGTCTGGAGGATTGATGGGACTGGCTGTACGATTGATGGGACTGTAGGATTGATGGGACTGTACGATTGATGGGACTGTAGGATTTATGGGACTGGCTGTACGATTGATGGGACTGTAGGATTGATGGGACTGGCTGTAGGATTGATGGGACTGGCTATAGGATTGATGGGACTGTAGGATTGATGGGACTGGCTGTAGGATTGATGGGACTGCCTGGAGGATTGATGGGACTGTAGGATTGATGGGACTGGCTGTACGATTGATGGGACTATAATTTTTTCTAGGCAATTCTTATCGAATGAAGGCATGGTAAGCTCTTGCGTACAGGTCTGCATTCATGCATTTGCGGGTAACAAAAATTAAAGCAAAGGTAAATTAGAATACAGGCAGCAGAGAAAAGCACAAACGAGGCCCAGTTACTGTTTTATTTAAAGCCGTGATTTTAAATTGTTTCAACAACTGCTTACTGCACTAAAACTAGCTTCACAAAACGGAAATAGATAACAACAGACATAATGAATGATAATGGCCCAGAAGACTGAACAGGTGCCAAGAGAGTGGCAAAAGATATATAGAGTATGTTTATCTATTTAGCCGAAAGAGGGACGCAAGGCAAGGAATAACCGCTCATTCCTCGCAATTGTAATGATTTTCAAGTCGAAATAAAACTTTCTCCTAATTTAAAAAGTAGCCTCTTGTCACAGATGCCAGTCTGTTTTATGGAGCAGTCAGGCCAGGTGAGCCGCAGTTTTAGGTGCTTCAGCTGTTCTTCTGGTCCAGCCGGATCATGACGCACTTCACCTCGGTGTAGGCCTCCAGGCCGTACTCGCCCAGCTCGCGTCCGCTGCCGGACATCTTGAAGCCGCCGAACGGCGCCGCGGCGTCGAAGTGGTCGTACTCGTTGATCCAGACGGTGCCAGCCCGGAGGCCCTGCATGACGTGCATGGCCTTGTCCAGGTCCTTGGTGAAGATGCCGGCCGCCAGGCCGTAGACGGTCTTGTTGCCGCGCTCGATCAACTCGTCGACGGATTTGAACTTCATGATCTGCATCACCGGGCCGAAGATCTCCTCCTGGGCGATGCGCATCTCGTCCTGGTGGGATTTGGGATAAATTGGGATTTGGGGAATTGTCATTACGAGCGTAGTAGCTAAATAAACATTAACACAATATGAGCAAGAATTAAGGAATTCCAGTTCATAGATTTGAGCATAGAACTCTCAAGCAGTCTTAACTCCGAAGTCCGAATCCCAGCCAATGGGAAACAGCTTGAGTTCGATTCCGCGGCGAGGCCGCATTCATTTGGGGCGCAGCCGTGGAGAGAAGACTTGGGGGCTTGTCGTGCAATTTGAGTCCCTGAGGATGAGAAAGAGCCTTGTGAGCGTGTGCCTGTGCACGGTATCTGTGTGCGTGTGTGCTCAGGAGCCAGCGATATGGACAGAATTGCCTCCTTGCTGGCTGCGGGTCTAGTGTCACGACTAGAAGTGCCATTGCACGCAGCCCTTCTGCAATTATTATTATTATTATTATTATTATAGGTGGGGTAGAAAATTTTGGGTGCGTGTCGTGGGCCCCAGTCCATGGACTGAACAGCTGTACTGTGCCTTTTTAATCTCGACTTGCCAATCGAAATTTGCAGTTGCTATTTAATTAGATGACTATAGTTTCCATTGTTAAATGAAGTCACCTTGACATCGGAGAAAATGGTGGGCTGCACATAGTAGCCCTTGTCGCCTAGCCGGGCGCCTCCCGTCAGCAGCTTGGCACCCTGACTCTTGCCGCTCTTGATAAGGTCCAGAATCTTGCCCATCTGCTCCTGGTCAATCTGCGGTCCCTGCTCGGTGCTGAGGTTGAACGGGTCGCCAACCAGGCGCTTCTTGGCCCGCTCCACGCTCAGTTCAACAAATTTGTCGTAGACGGATTCCTCGACGAAGGTGCGACTGCCGGCGCAGCAGCACTGGCCCTGGTTGAAGAACAGGGCAAAGTGCGACTTCTCGACGGCGTATTCGAGATCGGCGTCTGAGAAGATCACGTTGGGACTCTTGCCGCCGAGCTCCAGGCTGACTCGCTTCAGGTTGCTTTGCCCGGCATACTGGGGGATCAGGCGGCCGACCTCCGTGCTGCCCGTGAAGGCCAGCTGTGGAATGAGGATTGGGATTCATGATGTCTGGGATCTTACAGTGACGAGGCATTCTTAAACTTTATTTAAGCACAGCTCACTAGACAAAACAGGTAGAACCCACAAGCTTCAGCTAAAATGCAGAGAATTTATTCAGCTCTCAAATGAAACAAACATTTTGAAAATACATTGCATGATGCAGATGTTATCTGTGTTCTTCTCCAAGTGGTGCATCAGAATTTCCTATCTTTCCAGTGTTAGAACATGAGTCATAGAACATTCAGAGCTCTATGACTCATGATATAATAGGCCATCTCACCTTGTCAACCTTGTTATGCAAGGCCAGAGCGGCTCCAGCAGTGGGCCCATAGCCGGGCACAATGTTGAGCACTCCGGGTGGAAAGCCCGCCTCCTTGGCCAGCTGAGCAACATAATTGGCGGTGAGAGGAGTCTGCTCGGCTGTCTTCATCACCACCGTGTTGCCCATGCTGAGTGCCGGGCCCAGCTTCCAGGCCTGCATTAGCAGTGGGAAATTCCAGGGGATAATCTGGCCGCAGACGCCGACGGGCTCGTGCCGGGTGAAGCAGAACACGTTGCCATCGACGGGAATAGTCTTGCCGTGGTTCTTGTTGGCCCAGCCAGCGTAGTAGCTGGGCAAAATTTGTTGAGCCAATAATGAATTTCAGACATTGTGAGACTTCCAGCGTTTGAGTTTTCCAGCAAGTTTAGAGTACGGAAAGTTGCTGAGTCAACGTTATTTTTGTTAAGTAACACCTATTACAACTTTAAAAATTTTGAAGACTTATAATTTATTTTAACTTTCTTTAATTTATGGTCTTATGGCAAAGCGACTAAACTAATTAACATTTAAAGCAATTAAACCAGCGAACTAACAAAAATTGCATTTTAAGGACGAAATACATTTTTCTTTTACAAAAGCAATGACAACAGTACAATGCTCTGTTTCATTTTAAGAGAATAATGGCTGTGAGAGTTGGTCAGTGCGAGAACGAACTCACTCACCGGTAGCATCGAATGCTGAGCTCAACATCGGCCAAGTAGGAGAATAGGTAGGGCTTGCCATTGTCAAGAGATTCCAGAGACTGGCAATAAAATGGAGGTTGGTGAGCACAATGGATGCATCGAAAGAAGTTTAGAAAACTCTTTGAATAGCATAGATGGGCATCAAATTTGAGTTTCTAATCTTTCACTATTCTATTAATATTTCGCTTTGTTTTCGAACATTTTCTTTAGAGCAATAGCAATTGCGCCTAAACAACTCGCAACAATTGCTTTGTAACATTGGCAAAAGAAAACACACAGTAGATTAGAAGCTGGCAACATGAATATTTATACTTCAGCCTCGACTGACACCCAACAGATGCCTCGACTGACACCCAACAGATGCCTCGACTGACACCCAACAGATGCCTCGACTGGCACCCAACAGATGCCTCGACTGGCACCCAACAGATGCCTCGACTGACACCCAACAGATGCCTCGACTGACACCCAACAGATGCCTCGACTGACACCCAACAGATGCCTCGACTGGCACCCAACAGATGCCTCGACTGGCACCCAACAGATGCCTCGACTGGCGACTGACACCCAACAGATGCCTCGACTGACACCCAACAAATGCCTCGACTGACACCCAACAGATGCCTCGACTGACACCCACCCTGTAGATGCCTCGACTGACACCCAACAAATGCCTCGACTGACACCCAACAGATGCCTCGACTGACACCCAACAGATGCCTCGACTGACACCCAACAGATGCCTCGACTGGCACCCACCCTGCAGATACATATACTGACACCCACCCAACAGATGCCTCGACTGGCACCCAACAGATGCCTCGACTGGCACCCAACAGATGCCTCGACTGGCACCCACCCTGCAGATACATAAACTGACACCCACCCAACAGATGCCTCGACTGGCACCCAACAGATGCCTCGACTGGCACCCAACAGATGCCTCGACTGGCACCCACCCTGCAGATACATAAACTGACACCCACCCTGCAGATACATCGACTGACACCCAATAGATGCCTCTACTGACACCCACCCTGCACATGCATCTACTGACACCCTGCAGATACATCGACTGACACCCAACAGATGCCTCTACTGACACCCACCCTGCACATGCATCTACTGACACCCTGCAGATACATCTACTGACACCCTGCAGATACATCTACTGACACCCTGCAGATACATCTACTGACACCCTGCAGATACATCTACTGACACCCTGCAGATGTCTCTAATGTCCTTTAATCTTACAGAAACCTCTAATGACGCACAAGTTACACAAGGAGACTCACCGCTAGGTAGACCTTGTCCCGCTCCATGAGATCGGCCAGTTTATTCATGAGATTGCCACGCTGAGAGGCGTCCATACGGCGCCACTCTGAGCCGTAGCGGAAGGCCTGATTTGCCGCCTGAACGGCACGATCAATGTCGGCCTTGTCGCCTTCGGCCACCTCCGTAATGACTTCGCCAGTGGCCGGATTGACTGTTGGAAAAGTCTTGCCAGAAACGGCGTCCACCCATTCGTTGTTGATGAATAGTTTGTTGAATTTCACTTCCGGTTTGCGGATGGGCTCCGGAATAGCCGGGGCACCAGATAGTGAGCGAACAGCTGCGACAGTGGCCCTAGGCAAGAGCAGGCGAGCGGATTGGCTAAGCTTGGCGGCTAGCATGTTTATTTGTTTGTTTAATTTCTGCCTGCTTTGGAATAAACTAAACAGAAAGCGGGACTTCTTCTGGGAACCCAGAGATTTACATGAAATAACAGATATTGTACACTGGCGCACCCACCCCCTAACTAAACAACTTGGGGCACCAATGAACGCTTTGGATAGAGTCACGTGATATATTTACGACCGCTTTTTCTCTCTGTTCCTTACCCAACAATTAGGCGAAGGTACGCTGACTTTATGGAAGCAAATTGCAACATCTGCAACACACTATGCAATTTTAGTGTGTTATGAGGGTCAGAGAAATTGGCCCGGAATGGGGTGGTGGGGCGCGATCAGGCATAGAGCTCTGAATCATTTTTGACATTTTCCATACCAGTGTAGGCTGACTGGCTGTCCCGAAAATACACTGAGCAGATAGGAAATTCTGATGCACCACTTGGAGAAAAACACAGATAAATTCCGTATCATGCAATATATTTTCAAAATGTTTGTTTTATTAGAAAGCTGAATAAATTCTCTGCATTGTAGTTGAAGCTTGTGCGTCAACCTATTTCGTCTAGTGAGCTGTGCTTAAATAAAGTTTAAGGACGACAGAAATTGTCACTTAGCAGTGCGCGACATTAGAAAGTTTCAATGCAGAAAACTTTTTTATTAATTGCCTGATATTAGCGAAATGTAGTTTAATTTGTACAAAACATCAATACCCATCGAATGAACTAATAAACTATTCGAAATGTCGGAAAAGAAGAACATTTTCTGCAGTACAACTTAGCGAATTTTTCTCTCAGACATGATAATTTCCTTATTACTTAAACTTTATTTAAGCACAGCTCAGTAGCTAAAACAGGTAGAACCCACAAGCTTCAGCTAAAATGCAGAGAAGTTATTCAGCTTTCTAATGAAACAAACATTTTGAAAATACATTGCATGATGCAGATGTTATCTGTGTTCTTCTCCAAGTGGTGCATCAGAATTTCCTATCTTTCCAGTGTATTTTCGGGACAACCAGTCAGCCCACACTGGTACGGAAAATGGGCTTGTCTCTCCAGTCTCTACATTCAGAGCTCCATGGACCAGGCTCTGAATCAGAATTCAACAGACGCGAAATGGAAAGGAAAGAAAGGGCTGGAATTTCATAAGGCAACTAACTTACAAGAGCCTCATTAGGGTTAGGGGATACAGTGTAGAAAAACAGATGCACAAAAAACTGTACATAAACAAACGTGCGCAAAGTGATTTCTCTAGACTAGTCCAGTTAAGTATGTTACATTTTTTCTATCCTATATTCAAAGCATACACCGCCAACCTGTGTTTACGTACACAACTGAATATCAAGACCAACTAGGCTTTGCAGTTTTGCTATTTTTTATCCAGTCAGTTCAACTTAATATATTTGTAAAAGCAGAAATTAGAAGAACGTGATGATCTAAGCGGTCAATGCTAAATCTGATATATTATTCTAGATTGTGTGTACTTTTAAAAGAATTCAAACGAAGCGGCTACAGTCTGAGCAAATAATTTGCAAGGTGAAAATGCAAGTCAAGCGAATATTTATGTACTTTTAAATAGCCGATTGGTGAATGCCGACAAGCGGTTACAGCAAGCTATATGTAATTTTGTGATAATCTATGGTCAAAATCAACCCATTACTAACAGTATTTTCAAAGTCAACATACATGTAGTCAGAGCGAAGCGAAAATTTTTTTTATAATTTGACAAGAGAAAGAATATTAAATATTTAAATGGCACGAAAGCTACTGCAAGTAGTACCTAAAATGAATATTAATCGAATAGCTTTAATCGAAAATGCCACGGCAAAAAAGCATATATTTTTTTTGACACGACACGCTTGGAAGCCCAGACTCATTGCGCTTGGATACAGGAAAACAAACTCTGGATAAATAGAACCGAACAAATACAGGGGCATTCGGTTGAAAAAAAACGATTCCATGGCGGAAGATGAGACAGAACTAGGGAGATGAACAGGCTGCAATCCGATCGGCCAAACAATTCCATTTAATTCATCGGAACACAATGCTAAATAGTAAATAAGCAGCATCCATTATCTGACACCTGCTGATGCTGCCAATGCTGATGCTATTGGCGAAAGGCAAACAGAAAAGAGACAGAACAAAGGAAGTCTAAATTTACCATCGCAAACGCTGACAGTCCAGGGTGGCGTTCTTTAGCATAGAGAAACAGAGTGAACTCATTTGATCTCCAAATTAAAGTGAGGCGGCTCGTGATTGACAGTTGCTAAGGCATGAAACACTGCTGAGCACACTGCAGACAAGTTTATAAATGCGAGTCCGGTACATTGTTCGGCAAGTCATTTAGCAAGCTGAGATTTTAGAAAGTACTCATCTAATTTTAGCGAACTTGGGGTTAGAGCAGCTTGGGATATCGAGAGTTGAGAACTTTGTAAATTGACGCCAGCATATTTAGGGACTTAAGGCACTTAAGAAATCAAGTACCCGCTAAAAAATAGGGATGTTTCTTTGGGTGATTCCAGTTGGAATCTGCGGTGTTTCCAGAAAAAAGAAACAGCCGACCGCTGGACACATACCAATCGGATGATTCCATGCTTAGAATCTACCCAACTGGGCGTTTTCTCGGTGCTTCTTGGTGGCGAAATGGAATCACCCAAAGAATCCTCCAGTTCGGAAGATTCCATGCTCAGAAACCGCCGAGGAATCGCCCGTAAACAATTCTCTGGTTGTCCCATGGGCCACTGGTTCGGGTGATTCTTCGGCGGTTTCCGCACAATTTACGGTTACATCGGCTGCTTCCTGGGTGGTTTCTTTAACTCTTGCGAGATAGGGGGGATTTTGGTAGATTCCACTCCTATTTTGCACAAAAAGCCCGCCGAAGAAGCAGCCGAATTTTTTACAGGGTAATCAGGAATTAAAGAAATTGAGAACATGTGAAATTAGGGACTAGAGAATTTGCGAATTCCTAAAATATGGAAATTAAGGAATTCGTTTCTTTAGAACTTCAGGACTCAGAGAACAGGAATTTGAGTATTTTAAGATTTGAGGATTGCGGATTTGAGGATTGAGGATTTGAGGATTGAGGATTTGAGGATTGAGGATTTGAGGATTGAGGATTTGAGGATTGAGGATTTGAGGAATGAGGAATTTAGGATTTAAGAATTTGAGGATTTGAGGATTGAGGATTTGAGGATTGAGGATTGAGGATTTGAGGAATTGAGAATTTGAGGATATTGAAAATTTGAGGATTGAGGATTTGAGGATTGAGGATTTTAGAATTTGAGGATTTGAGGATTTGAGAATTTAAGGATTTGAGAATTTGAGGATTGAGGATTTGAGGAATAAGGATTTAAGGATTTAAGAATTTGAGGATTTGAGGATTGAGGATTTGAGGATTGAATATTGAGGATTTGAGAATTTGAGAATTTGAGGATTTGAGGATTTGATGACTTGAGGAATTCGGATTTGAGGATTTGATGACTTGAGGAATTCGGATTTGAGGATTTGATGATTTGAGGATTCGAGGATTAGAGGAACTGCGTAATCGTTGGTTTTCAGGAATCGGAAACTAGAGACATCGAGGGATTGGGGATTTGAGGAATCAAGGAACAATCGAGGAATATCATGGAATTTGTGGGATCGAGAAATTGGGGTTTAAGAAAATATGAATTTGAGGATTGGAGGAACTACGAATTTTGAGAAATCTGAGATTCTGGAATTGAGAACTGCAAGAACAGCGGATTTGAAGAATTAGGGCTTAAGAAAGCTTTATAGCAAGTGGGAGATTCGGTGCAATAAAAATCGATAAAGATGACAAAGCAATTTCTCAACTGAAATAAATGATTTTACAAACGAAAGATTTTTTAATCAGAAAACAGCCGGCTGAAGCCTTAAAAAAATTTTTTAGCACTTAAATTGAGCAAATTTAGATGTAAATATAGATGTAAAACTTGACTCTGGGATAAACAGCGCTAGCCCCGAACAGAGAGATTCGCAATCACACCAGAAAAGGTCATTGAGCCGCTCCGTTTTTAAGCGCCGTCTCGTCAGCAAGCTGGCGAAGCTGTCTCAGAAAATTGGCATTCGGACAGGCGGCCGGCCGGACGGCCTTGACCTGCGCCAGGGCCGCCTCGAAGGCGAGGCCGCGTCGCAGGATCAGGTAGGCGACGGCGAACGCCGGCGCGCGCGAGACTCCGGCGTTGCAGTGCAGCAGGCAGACGCCGCCAGCCGACCGGCAGGCGTCGATAAAGTCAGCGGCGCTGTCAAGGTGGGGCCGCAGCTGCTGCCGGTCGGTATCGAGGACGGCCAGCTGGAGCCGGTCGGTCAGCCGCAGCCCGGGCGGGGGGCTCGGCTGCACCGCCGGGTAGGCCACGTTGATCACGTGACTGATGCGATAGCGGCGCAGCGTCGGCCCGTCGGCTGCGGCATCCTGCGAGCCAACCAGAAGGTGGGGAAGGACGCAGCCCACCTGCCGCAAAATGAGTGTCAGGAGGAGGATATTCAGAGCTCCACTCCACTCCACTCCACTCCACCCATTCGACTCCTCTCATCTGCTCTCTTGTCCACTCAAGTCTACCCTAGTCTAGTCCACCCCACTCCACTCCAATGCACCCCACTTCACTCCAATGCACCCCACTCCACTCCAATGCACCCCACTTCACTCCAATGCACCCCACTCCACTCCAATGCACCCCACTCCACTCCAATGCACCCCACTCCAATACAACCCACTCCACTCCACTCCAATACAACCCACTCCACTCCAATACAACCCACTCCACTCCAATACAACCCACTCCACTCCACTCCAATGCACCTCACTCCACTCCAATACAACCCACTCCACTCCACTCCCATAAAACCCACTCCAATACAACCCACTCCACTCCACTCCAATACAATCCACTCCACTCCACTCCACTCCGATGCACCCACTCCACTCCAATGCACCTCACTCCACTCCAATGCACCCCAATCCGCTCCAATGCACCCACTCCACTCCAATGCACCTCACTCCACTCCAATGCACCCCACTCCACTCCAATGCAACCCACTCCACTCCACTCCAATACACCGCACTCCACTCCAATGCAACCCACTCCACTCCACTCCAATACACCGCACTCCACTCCAATGCAACCCACTCCACTTAACTCCTCTTATCTCATCTCATCTAATCTCATCTCATTTCATTTCATTTCATCCTATCTCCTCTCCTCTCTTCTCCTCTCCGCGATACAAGCTGAAAGGATCCTACAGAAAGCCGCTACGAGCTACAATCCTAGATTAAGACACGCAAATATAATACAAATAAAAGCAACAAAAAAGGAAAGGGAAGATTTTGCAGCCGCGGATTGAGCAAGCCTTGCTCAGCGAGAGACTGCTCACCGCCACCTAATTGTGCTCAAGGCGAATTGTGCTCAAGCTCACACGGCAAAAACATTACCGGGCTCAGCTGCCACGTGGAGAAGAGAATGGGATCCTTCGAGAGGGGCAATGCTCCTCAACTCCCACTCCGCACAAGGCCACTAGACTGTTAATGAACAGCTGGCCACTTTTCAAATTTTAAGGCTTGAGGGGTGCTAGGTAGCCAAAAGGAACAAGACGGGAGATAAACAAAAAGCACCTTCATTGCTCACCATCCTTGCTCGTGTAGATTAAAGAGATAAAAGTACACACAACAGAGCAGCAAATACATTCGAATTTAACCTTGCATAGTTACAAGACCAGCTTCTAATTTGAAGTGAGACTCAAGAAACTGAAAAGCTGGATGAATGGTTCTACATAACATTAGGAATCTGGAGAAACCGAGCCTCCACGACAATGTCACTCCGAACCTGAGCATCCAGGACAATGTCACTCCAAACCTGAGCATCCAGGACAATGTCACTCTGAACCTGAGCATCCAGGACAATGTCACTCCAAGCCTGAGCATCCAGGACAATGTCACTCCAAACCTGAGCACCCAGGACAATGTCAATCCAAGCCTGAGCATCCAGGACAATGTCACTCCAAACCTGAGCATCCAGGACAATGTCACTCCAAGCCTGAGCATCCAGGACAATGTCAATCCAAGCCTGAGCATCCAGGACAATGTCACTCCAAACCTGAGCATCCAGGACAATGTCACTCTGAACCTGAGCATCCAGGACAATGTCACTCCAAGCCTGAGCATCCAGGACAATGTCACTCTGAACCTGAGCATCCAGGACAATGTCACTCCAAGCCTGAGCATCCAGGACAATGTCACTCCAAACCTGAGCACCCAGGACAATGTCAATCCAAGCCTGAGCATCCAGGACAATGTCACTCCAAACCTGAGCATCCAGGACAATGTCACTCCAAGCCTGAGCATCCAGGACAATGTCAATCCAAGCCTGAGCATCCAGGACAATGTCACTCCAAACCTGAGCATCCAGGACAATGTCACTCCGAACCTGAGCATCCAGGACAATGTCACTCCAAACCTTAAAGGATGTGGCACAATGTCACTCCGAAACTTAAGGATGCGGAACAATGTCACTCCGAACCTTAAGGATGTGGAACAATGTCAATCCAAACCAGAAGATCCGGGAGCTCAAAACCCACGCCCCTCAGCTCACCTGCAAATCCGGCTTAGTCAGTGGAATAAATCCGTGACGAGCAAACACAGAGTCCCTGTCAGTCTGCTGAGCTGTCAGTTCCTCATCGGGCATCTGACAGCCGTCGCGTCGCTCCAAAGTAACCCGACCGGTCTGCGTGGTGACTCGCGTGGTCACCGGCCGCAGGCTCGATTTCACTGAGGACAGGGCGGACTCCATGCGATGAGCAATGAGCAGGTTGCTAGAATGATTGATAGCGAAATGAGCGCAGTGATTTGAGCTGCAAATTACGAGAAAAAATCTATGATCATAACAGTAAAACTACAGTTATTTTCTGTGTATAAGTTTTAATTATCTAAACAAAAAGAAGCATTCAGAAAGCCCAGCTAATACCCCAGAAACAGCCCATCCATCACAGGATCTTTGCCATCCAGGTTTCTTAGAAATTAGTGCATTAACTGAAGCCCTATAACAAGAATTGAATATCCGACAACAGATATCACGACATCCCGACATTGAATATCCAGATGATGAATATCCCGACATCCTGACATTGAACATCTCAACTTTGAATATACTGACGTTGAATATCCCGACATTGAATATCCCGATATTGAATATCCCGACATTGAATATCCCAACATCGGATAATTAATACAGTGCGTTGCGGCCATCCCACAGCGGTTTCACCACGCATGGCTGTCGAACTCTTACAAATTAATCAGTTGAAAAGTCCACAAAAACTAATAAAAATCTTAGTAGTGTAACAAAAGAGTGTCACATCAGGAAGTTTGGGATAAAACAGGGACAGCAAGGCTAGGAACGGAAGAATGCGGGAGCAGGAAAGTGAAAGGCAAGTTGCCGACGCGGCTATCCCATTCCTGCTGCTAATTAATTAGTCGTCGGCGAGGCCTCAGGAAGCTGCGGAGCTACGAGTTATAAAGGCGCACATAGACCCCTCGCTTGCATCTACTCTTTCTCATCTTCTAAGCAGCAGCAGCAAGTGCGAGGCATCGCGATCTCCGCATTGTCGCCTGCTATATCTCTCCGCTCAGCGCCAACAGCGTGTGGGATTAGAAATCGAGAAGGCGCTAATCCGTCCTACCGAAACCCGCCTCCCCTAAGCCGATACCCGATAGCAGCCTAGCAGCCAGGAGAACTGCAAATAATTTGCCGGATATCCGATAGGAAAGCTAGTTGCCGCATTGCCATTGTCGGCTCAAATACCTTCGAAATGGAAATCTCTGTGAACAATATTCCATAGCTGGCTCCTCAGAGTTAGATCAGCAGCTCCTCCAGCTCCCCCCCAGATCTTCAAGATCACCTAAAGAATCCCTCAACAGTAGAAAGACCACAACAGTAAAAAATACCCATATTTTTTATGTATCTCCAAAAATGTTCAACCAATCCCAATGAAAATGCAGAACACGGGCTAAAATCTTCCGCTCTATCCGATGAAACAACGCCCAGAATCACAAAACAACGGCATAGTCAAGATTTTCAACGATTCTCGTCGTGGTATCAGGAACCATATCGGCTCCACAAACTATGTCAATCAGTCGCAGGGACCTTTGTTCTCAGCATCCCAGTCACCAGTCACCAGACTCTCAAAGAGAGTCCATGGACTTGTGAAGCCTGTACACAGACACATATTTCTACCCCAGCTAATGCTCAGCACACATTTAGGGAAGTAAGCATCTTGCTCTAGAAGATAATCATGGATTCGAACCCCCGACCTCTCATTCAGAAGTCCAAAGTTCTAATTATAATCTCTGAAGTTCTAGAAGCTTCAGAATGAATTTTCGCGAGTCTCTCACAACCCTGTAAAAAATTCGGCTGCTTCTTCGGCGGGCTTTTTGTGCAAAATAGGAGAGGAATCTACCAAAATCCCCCCTATCTCGCAAGAGTTAAAGAAACCACCCAGGAAGCAGCCGATGTAACCGTAAATTGTGCGGAAACCGCTGAAGAATCACCCGAACCAGTGGCCCATGGGACAACCAGAGAATTATTTACGGGCGATTCCTCGGCGGTTTCTGAGCATGGAATCTTCCGAACTGGAGGATTCTTTGGGTGATTCCATTTCGCCACCAAGAAGCACCGAGAAAACGCCCAGTTGGGTAGATTCTAAGCATGGAATCATCCGATTGGTATGTTTCCAGCCTTCGGCTGTTTCTTTTTCTGGAAACACCGCAGATTCCAACTGGAATCACCCAAAGAAACATCCCTATTTTTTAGCGGGAAAATGCAGGTCGGAGAGCAAAAAAGACCCTATGATAATGTAAATTTTCAACTCTAAAATTCACGAATTTCATATTTTCAAGTCTGAGATATTGCCAAAAAAATCAAGCCAAAACGTTGAAAAACAAGACAGATAACAGAAGTTGAAAGATTAGACATCGGATAATGGAGACTATCAGAACCTTTTCTCCTTAAAAAAATCGAATCAAAAAGTTCAAAGTCAGATCCGCCGACAATCTGTAATTGTGAGCAATTTATAGCATAGAATAGACAAGACCTTCTACATTGATTTTGAATTTGTAACGAGAAGCAAAATGGCTAACAATGACAATTTAGCCGAGAGCAGGGCATGCCCCGGTGAGCACGCAGGCCATTGCAGTGAAGGACAATAAGAGAATGACGATGAGTAGGAGCGAGACGGGCACAACTGAAACAACTGGCGGTTGCAATTTTTTAATGCGAATTGCATTTTCAATAATAACACACAGAAAACTAAAAAATTCTAATATCTCCCACATCACCCAGTGCTGGATACAGGAATGGAATAATGGGATTTGGCCCAGAACAAAGGATGACAATGGGGACTAGCAGTTCGCGCAACACTGATCACAGCAACGGTAGGGCAACAGAATAGTCAGTCGGTCGGCTGAGCAGTGCTCAATAAAAAATGTTATTTGGGATAGTTAGATCGGAACAGATGCTTTGCATTCTGTGTTCTCCGAAACTGGAGAAATAAAAATTGCTTTATTCCTAAGGTTGCATGGAGATGGGCATCGGATAAGCTAGACTAAATTCGATAAGCTTACTCTCATCTGTTGTGCAAAACATTCAATTTTGCTTCGCCTCTCACTATAACGGTCTTTCATTTCCTGCCAAAATTCAAATCCAACAAGCCATGCATCACTCCTGCCTGGATTTATTTATAATTTACACCACAATCTAAATTCCACGAACTTCGACACCTATCACTGTCTACCAGAACCATCACTGTCTACCAGAACCATCACTGTCTACCAGAACCATCACTGTCTACCAGAATCATCACCGTCTACCAGAACATCACTGTCTACCAGAATCATCACTGTCTACCAGAATCATCACTGTCTACCAGTATCATCACTGTCTACCAGAATCATCACTGTCTACCAGAATCACCACTGTCTACCAGAACCATCACTGTCTACCAGAACCATCACTGTCTACCAGAACATCACTGTCTACCAGAACCATCACTGTCTACCAGAATCATCACTGTCTACCAGAATCATCACTGTCTACCAGAATCATCACTGTCTACCAGAACATCACTGTCTACCAGAACCATCACTGTCTACCAGAACATCACTGTCTACCAGAACCATCACTGTCTACCAGAACATCACTGTCTACCAGAATCATCACTGTCTACCAGTACCAAATATCAGGAAATTCACACTTAAAATAATTAGTAAAATTATTAACTATTAATAATTAATTAAAATAAATAGTTACTAATAAACTTAGACTTTAGACAATAAAATGCAAGGCAATAGTCGACAATGTTCTCAGAAAAAAAAGTTTGACACCCAGGCCAACGGAGACACGGCCGTGGAGTGATTATCAGCTCTTTATTTGCGCATCTAAATAAATAAACACGAGCTAAATGATCAACAATGTAACTCCTTCATCTGGTAAACAACAGCTAAAAAAAGATACTAGCGGGCCCTCTGCGCAGGGCAGCGCACGTACGTGTATAACTCTGATTCAAATTGCACACGAAATAAATCGAATGGCGCGAGTGACATTGGCTAGTGAGCAGGCGGAGAGAGACAGACAGAGGCCAGGTTGGGATCAGCTGCTTAGCAACGGGTTCAGACATTGGGATCGCGAGAGTTCTTATCTAGGAGGAATCTAAAATAGCTTGCCTCAGAACCCGGGAACCAAAACTTCCCGGGGATCTTTCGGAATCTTAGATTATCCCATCTTTGGATTTATGATAATCCCAATTTCGGGATCTCAGATAATCCCAATCTCGGGATCTTAGAAAATCCCAATCTCGGGATCTCAGATAATCCAATCTCGGGATCTTAGAAAATCCTAATTTCGAGATCTCATATAATCCCAATTTCGGGATCTCAGCTAATCCTAATTTCGGGATCTTAGAAAATCCGAATTTCGGGATCTTATAAAATCCCAATTTCGGGATCTTATAAAATCCCGATTTCGGGATCTCAGAGAATCCCAATGCTAGGATTGCAGATCTTTATATCTTGGGATTGGCGCTAATAAAATCTGCTGCAACATTTTAACTTTTTTAAAGAATATCATAATGATTCAAAATTTGGGATCTGGAGTAACAAATAGAAAACAAAGGAAAGTAACAATACGTGGGTTAAAGTGAGACATACATGGCAATAGGGTCAACGTTTTGATTCTTCAAGACAAAAATCCAGTTAGCTACAAAAAACGATGGGAGAAAACTGACATAGGGATAAATAGTTAGGTACAATGAGATGGAATTGTCATGCCTGGCTGTACAAAAACTGATTTCTTTAATATACAACGCCAACAATAGGCAACTTTTTACAGACTAAATTAGACAATTGACCAACATTGAAGACACAAACACAAGCAAACAAACAAACAAACAAACAAACAAACAAACAGGAAACAGCGGAGACACTGAAAGCAATATCATAGCACAACTGCCGACAACGACTGCACGATAGGAAAATATAATAAAACGCGGTGAACAGCAAGAAGCTAGACAAAAGCACGCGGAACACTGCGGAACATAGGAATATATTAGTTAGATAGCTACATAAGGAAACACAAATAATAAGAACATCTAGCTCAGATTAGTAATTAGTCTTGCAGTTCTCATACGCAAAATAAGTTCTTCTTTACTCAGACTCAGATGCATTTTTGTGCAGGCCAAACATAGGAAATCTAAATATAGAATGGGAAACATCGACAGGCAAATTAAATCACTCAATTTAATATAAATTGCTCAGCTCATCTCATTTGCACACATAATCAAACTAAATAAATCATTTTCAGTGTAAAGGCTGACAGTGTGAGTACTACGCATTGCGATTCAATAAACAAATATTTCAGACGGATTGCACTGCGGAAATAGAAGCCAACCACTAGGCTAGACTTTTGATACACCAGTACGTTTCTGGGCCTTGTTATTTGGCCGCTACGCATGATGATTATCCGCTTCAGGCCGCTTCAGTGCCTCAGCTGACACTCCCCCTGGAACTTCAGTGCCTCAGGAGACAATCCCACCTGGAACTTCAGTGCCTCAGCCCTCACTCCCCCTGGAACTTCAGTGCCTCAGCCCTTACTCCCCCTGGAACTTCAGTGCCTCAGCCCTTACTCCCCCTGGAACTTCAGTGCCTCAGCCCTTACTCCCCCTGGAACTTCAGTGCCTCAGCCCTCACTCCCCCTGGAACTTCAGTGCCTCAGCCCTCACTCCCCCTAGAACTTCAGTGCCTCAGCCCTTACTCCCCCTGGAACTTCAGTGCCTCAGCCCTCACTCCCCCTGGAACTTCAGTGCCTCAGCCCTCTCTCCCCCTGGAACTTCAGTGCCTCAGCCCTCACTCCCCCTGGAACTTCAGTGCCTCAGCCCTCACTCCCCCTGGAACTTCAGTGCCTCAGCCCTCACTCCCCCTGGAACTTCAGTGCCTCAGCCCTTACTCCCCCTGGAACTTCAGTGCCTCAGCCCTCACTCCCCCTGGAACTTCAGTGCCTCAGCCCTCTCTCCCCCTGGAACTTCAGTGCCTCAGCCCTTACTCCCCCTGGAACTTCAGTGCCTCAGCCCTTACTCCCCCTGGAACTTCAGTGCCTCAGCCTTTACTCCCCCTGGAACTTCAGTGCCTCAGCCCTTACTCCCCCTGGAACTTCAGTGCCTCAGCCCTCACTACCCCTGGAACTTCAGTGCCTCAGTCCTCACTACCCCTGGAACTTCAGTGCCTCAGCCCTCACTCCCCCTGGAACTTCAGTGCCTCAGCCCTTACTCCCCCTGGAACTTCAGTGCCTCAGCCCTCACTCCCCCTGGAACTTCAGTGCCTCAGCCCTCTCTCCCCCTGGAACTTCAGTGCCTCAGCCCTCACTCCCCCTGGAACTTCAGTGCCTCAGCCCTCACTCCCCCTGGAACTTCAGTGCCTCAGCCCTCACTCCCCCGGGAACTTCAGTGCCTCAGCCCTCTCTCCCCCGGGAACTTCAGTGCCTCAGCCCTCTCTCCCCCGGGAACTGGCTGAATAGAAGCAAGCAGATAAGCAATCCGCACTACTATTGCACAGCAAAACAAACAAATACCAAGAAGAATGACATCTGTAAAAAAGAAAATACAAACAAAAAAGTATTTATAAAAGTCCTGTGTACATAAATGACTACTGTTGCACAATAGAAATAAAAAACAAAATCGGGGAATCTATTCTCAGAAAAACTTAATTAAAGTTTTGAAGAAACAGTGACACTCAACGGAGAAATGTGAAGTACAAGACACGTAGGGGAAGGCAAAAACAAGGGAGCAAGGACAAAAAAGAAAGGAATTATCTAAGCTGCAACACGGATTCCTAGTGTAAATCAGGTGACTCGGTTCTTATTCAGATGTGCCTTGGATGCCAGTTCAGGCTAAGCGCTGGCGCTTCACGCTAACATCTCGATGGTCGACTCCGCCAGCCGCCATCATCGAATGGCTTGAAAGGTGGCCGCCGCCGCCTCCGCCTCCGCCACCGATGCCTCCGTTGATTCCGTTGTTGTGGCCGATTCCAAAATTATTGTGTCCGACTGACTGATAAAAGCCGCCAGCGGCGCCGCCGCCGCCTACCGGGCCGCCGAAATGCGAAGCGGCCGACGTGAACGGATGATGATAAGGAGCCAGAGCCGCCGCTGCCGCCGCAGCCGCCGCAGCCGCTGTAGCAGTTTCAGATTTAACGGCAGCCGGCCAGAACGGCAGGCCGCCGGCGCAGCTGCCAGGCGCCGACGTGGTCGGAGTTGCCGCTGACGATGGATTCGTTGTTGAAGTCGGCGACAATTGCTGCGGCGTCTGTGGCGTCGGCGGCGGCGGAGGCAACGGCGGAGCAGGGTGCTGATGCTGCTGCTGTTGCTGGGATCCGGCGTAGCGGCCACCGATGGGACTTCTGGCTGGGCTGGGGGCGCCGCTGTGCGAGTGCTGCATGGGGAAGCCGATGTGAGGCGACAGTCGGTTGGGGCTGGCCTGCTGATACGGTGACATGGCCGGCGGGCCGAGGCTGGCGGGCCGCATTAGGCCGCCGGCGTAGCCGCCGCCATGCTGATGATTGTGCTGCTGCTGCTGCTGATGCTGCTGATGATGAGGGTGCAGCAGATTGTGATTCTGGTGATGATGCTCGAGGCCGAAGGTCGAGGAGCCAAGCTGCTGATGATGCTGCTGATGCTGATGCTGCGGGTGCGGCGGCGGCGGCGGAGGCGGCGGCAGCGGCGTCGGCTGTTGGCAGGAGATGAAAGGAGCGGCTGAACCGCCGGGACCATCGCAGGTGTCCTCCTCTTCGGCCTCATCCTCGTGGCAAGAGGCTTTGGGATCCTTCTTTTGCAGAAACTGTGGGAAAATGGAGACAATCAGGAAGGAATGAGCTTGCGAGACTGGATTGGAAAAGTAAAAAATGACAGTACTTTTCTGGGTAAGTCACGCAGATTTTACTTTAGGATTAGGAAATTCAACATTAGAAGCCGGATTTGAAGTTAAAATTAAACTTGGGATTAGGAAGCGGAAGTGGAAATTGGATTTGGGATTAGGAAGCGGAATTGGAAATTGGATTTAGGATTAGGAAGCTGAATTTGAAATTGGATTTAGGATTAGAAAAAAAAGTGGAAATTGGATTTAGGATTAGAAAATAGAAGTGGAAATTGGATTTAGGATTTGGAAACGGAAGCGGAAATTTGATTTGGGATTAAGAAATGCAAAAGGTGATTGTATTTGGGATTAGGAAAAGGAAATGTGAATTGGAAAGGATAACATGAACTTGTGTTGGAATCGCTGATAATAGCTTAGAAGACAGGATTTAGGATAAAGGATGTGGATTTCTTTGAAGTCTGAAATCGGTTCGCTCGCCGGCCCCATCCAAACCGATCAATAGAAGCTGGAAAATCAATTATATCATCAGGTGAGAATGCGGATGTACTTATCGGGGCGTTGGGCGTTTTCGGTTAGCGCCAGGGAGGCGTGAAAATTGAGGGGATAACTGTTCTCATGTGATTGACGCAGAGCCCGGAATTGCTTGACCGAAAAATCCCAGCTGGGCGATTTGGTACTTGCTATAGCTTTGACTGGCTGCCTGTGCAAAATTTACAGGGTCGAACTGTACTGAGGTCGTGAAATAAATATCTTTAAAATGTCTCATTGCATCACGGTTATATTAGAATTAATACTCGGGCATGGAAATTGCGACAGATAACAAGATAAGAGCGGGCATTTTATTTGAGTTAAACGGGCCCAACATTAAATTTGCACAGCGGAGGTCGTTCTAGGCTAAATGAGCAGGCATCTAATAGACAAGTTGTCGCTAGCTCGGCGGCGGTCCCCACAGGCTATCAGGGGCTGAGCCGCAGTGACGCACAAGGATGTGCGCACTGAAAACTTTGAGATAACGGCAGTCTGAGCTCCTGCACACTGAGCAATAGGGTGGGGGGGCATGGGAGCTGAGGGGACAGCAATTTGATAACCTGTCCAAACTAGCAGTGTATTAGGCGAGCTTCATCTTGCGTCTTCTGCTCCTTAACCGAGAGAAGCCTCACTAAAGGTGCAACAAACGCACGCGCAAGGAGTGGTGAACGACAGTTCCCGGGGTTTTAGAGGATTTGGGATTTAAAGCTCCTATAGTAGGCCAGGAGAGTCATGGAAGAGGCCTCTTTTTTCCTGAATAAAAGTGCAAACCGCCCGGGCCGGCCAGCTTCCTAGGGCGCCGGGGGGGATTTCGGGATAGGGAAGTGCACTGTACGAAACTGGAGAGAACTACTGCGGGAGAATAGAAGAGCATAGATTATGCAAGGTGAGGGGAAGGATGAATAGGTGGGGACTGTGGCAACTGGAAAGGTAACATGCTTAGGTGAGTTGGGCCATAGCGCATACGCACACTGCACGCACTTAGCGAAGTTGAACAATCATGCTCAAAGGCCTCTCAACACACCTAGAGGCCTTCCTTCTCCCACTGTGTGGCACGCGCCTACTCAAATCTCTTCCCCTTTCTGTCTGTCTGTGTATCTCACTTGGCAATGTACGATTAGGATTAGGGCGAGAAAAGAAAGTAAGAAAGGGAGAGAGAAAGCAGAGAGAAAGAGAGGGGAAGGAGAAAGAAACTGTATGTCAGGCTGTCGTGTGTATTGAAATTGAACTGTGTACAAGAAGAGAAACTGAGAGAGGGAGAGAAGAGAGATGGAGAGCGGAGGCTGCCCCCCTCACCCCAGAGTCCCAAGCGAGTATATTGATTGCACATGCCCTATTGGGCATGGCGAGAGGGCGAGGGCGAGAGGAAGAGAAACAGCACTCTTCGACATTCACCCTTTCGCTAGAAGGACAAAATCTACCCGTATTAGACAAAGTGGGGCACACAGTCCCATGGCTTGCCCAGCATCATCCACCTAAGTGCTGCCCCGACCACCCAGTCCATTCTAGAGAGTCTGCCAGCACACACCCAGAGCGAGGCGCAGAGGGGAAGAGGGGATGCTTAGGGTTCGGGCCTGTGTGCGCATTGGGCTGGGGTTGGTAGCAGTTTCTAATAATGGCCCGCAATGAAGCATTTTTAGACACCGCTGAGCTAAAAACAGGCCGGCTGGGGCTAAATTTAGCCGCAATTGGATCACAGAGAGAAATACAGAAGGCAAGGGCCAAGGACTAGGGGAAATATACAAGGGGACAGAAGAACTAACGGGCCTAGCACTTTGCTATAGAGCCAGATAAAGTAGAAACTAGGCAGAGGGCTCATAGGAAACAAAATACAAGTTCGAGCTAGGGAAATAACCATGCAGAGCCTTCTTATTTTCATTTTCAGTCCACTTACCTAGCAACAATTATAGGTAGCTAAGAAATATGCTGAAGCTATTTGGCTGTGAGCACGAACAACTCACACACAAAGAGCTCAAACTGCAAGCAGAATTTGCCGAATCTGAGCCTCCGCTGCTCCTAATAATACTCTGGGATGCCGTGTGATTAGCAAGAACTGACGACTGCTCAGCACTGCTCAGATACAGCGAGACGATAGCGAAGGGACAAGGGGAGACTGCAAAAATTCGGCCTAAGTTAGACAAAGAAGTTTTTCGCGAATGGGACTGTAAGCAGAATATGCCACAATGGATGCTGCAGTGATACTGCAGATTTTCAAGTAGAAGACTGCGCTTTCGTGCTATTCTCATGCGGTTCACTGCATTCTCATGCGGTTCACTGCATTCTCATGCGGTTCACTGCATTCTCATGCGGTTCACTGCATTCTCATGCGGTTCACTGCATTCTCATGCTGGTTCACTGCATTCTCATGCGGTTCACTGCATTCTCATGCGGTTCACTGCATTCTCATGCGGTTCACTGCATTCTCATGCGGTTCACTGCATTCTCATGCGGTTCACTGCATTCTCATGCGGTTCACTGCATTCTCATGCGGTTCACTGCATTCTCATGCGGTTCACTGCATTCTCATGCGGTTCACTGCATTCTCATGCGGTTCACTGCATTCTCATGCGGTTCACTGCATTCTCATGCGGTTCACTGCATTCTCATGCGGTTCACTGCATTCTCATGCGGTTCACTGCATTCTCATGCGGTTCACTGCATTCTCATGCGGTTCACTGCATTCTCATGCGGTTCACTGCATTCTCATGCGGTTCACTGCATTCTCATGCGGTTCACTGCATTCTCATGCGGTTCACTGCATTCTCATGCGGTTCACTGCATTCTCATGCGGTTCACTGCATTCTCATGCGGTTCACTGCATTCTCATGCGGTTCACTGCATTCTCATGTGGAACACTGCATTCTCATGCGGTACACTGCATTCTCATGCTGTTCACTGCATTCTCATGCGGTTCACTGCATTCTCATGCGGTTCAACTGCATTCTCATGCGGTTCACTGCATTCTCATGCGGTTCACTG
This sequence comes from Macrostomum hystrix, assembly GCA_950097015.1. Taxonomy (NCBI): domain Eukaryota; kingdom Metazoa; phylum Platyhelminthes; family Macrostomidae; genus Macrostomum; species Macrostomum hystrix. The sequence continues at coordinate 53,885 of CATNEN010000034.1, forward strand.
CATTCTCATGCGGTTCACTGCATTCTCATGCGGTTCACATGCATTCTCATGCGGTTCACTGCATTCTCATGCGGTTCACTGCATTCTCATGCGGTTCACTGCATTCTCATGCGGTTCACTGCATTCTCATGCGGTTCACTGCATTCTCATGCCGGTTCACTGCATTCTCATGCGGTTTCACTGCATTCACATGCGGTTCACTGCATTCTCATGCGGTTCACTGCATTCCTCATGCGGTTCACTGCATTCTCATGCGCGTTCACTGCATTCTCATGCGGTTCACCTGCATTCTCATGCGGTTCACTGCATTCTCATGCGGTTCACTGCATTCTCATGCGGTTCACTGCATTCTCATGCGGTTCACTGCATTCTCATGCGGTTCACTGCATTCTCATGCGGTTCACTGCATTCTCATGCGGTTCACTGCATTCTCATGCGGTTCACTGCATTTCTCATGCGGTTCACTGCATTCTCATGCGGTTCACTGCATTCTCATGCGGTTCACTGCATTCTCATGCGGTTCACTGCATTCTCATGCGGTTCACTGCATTCTCATTGCGGTTCACTGCATTCTCATGCGGTTCACTGCATTCTCATGCGGTTCACTGCATTCTCATGCGGTTCACTGCATTCTCATGCGGTTCACTGCATTCTCATGCGGTTCACTGCATTCTCATGCGGTTCACTGCATTCTCATGCGGTTCACTGCATTCTCATGCGGTTCACTGCATTCTCATGCGGTTCACTGCATTCTCATGCGGTTCACTGCATTCTCATGCGGTTCACTGCATTCTCATGCGGTTCACTGCATTCTCATGCGGTTCACTGCATTCTCATGCGGTTCACTGCATTCTCATGCGGTTCACTGCATTCTCATGCGGTTCACTGCATTCTCATGCGGTTCACTGCATTCTCATGCGGTTCACTGCATTCTCATGCGGTTCACTGCATTCTCATGCGGTTCACTGCATTCTCATGCGGTTCACTGCATTCTCATGCGGTTCACTGCATTCTCATGCGGTTCACTGCATTCTCATGCGGTTCACTGCATTCTCATGCGGTTCACTGCATTCTCATGCGGTTCACTGCATTCTCATGCGGTTCACTGCATTCTCATGCGGTTCACTGCATTCTCATGCGGTTCACTGCATTCTCATGCGGTTCACTGCATTCTCATGCGGTTCACTGCATTCTCATGCGGTTCACTGCATTCTCATGCGGTTCACTGCATTCTCATGCGGTTCACTGCATTCTCATGCGGTTCACTGCATTCTCATGCGGTTCACTGCATTCTCATGCGGTTCACTGCATTCTCATGCGGTTCACTGCATTCTCATGCGGTTCACTGCATTCTCATGCGGTTCACTGCATTCTCATGCGGTTCACTGCATTCTCATGCGGTTCACTGCATTCTCATGCGGTTCACTGCATTCTCATGCGGTTCACTGCATTCTCATGCGGTTCACTGCATTCTCATGCGGTTCACTGCATTCTCATGCGGTTCACTGCATTCACATGCGGTTCACTGCATTCTCATGCGGTTCACTGCATTCTACATGCGGTTCACTGCATTCTCATGCGGTTCACTGCATTCTCATGCGGTTCACTGCATTCTCATGCGGTTCACTGCATTCTCATGCGGTTCACTGCATTCTCATGCGGTTCACTGCATTCTCATGCGGTTCACTGCATTCTCATGCGGTTCACTGCATTCCATGCGGTTCACTGCATTCACATGCGGTTCACTGCATTCTCATGCGGTTCACTGCATTCTCATGCGGTTCACTGCATTCTCATGCGGTTCACTGCATTCTCATGCGGTTCACTGCATTCTCATGCGGTTCACTGCATTCTCATGCGGTTCACTGCATTCTCATGCGGTTCACTGCATTCTCATGCGGTTCACTGCATTCTCATGCGGTTCACTGCATTCTCATGCGGTTCACTGCATTCTCATGCGGTTCACTGTATTCTCATGCGGTTCACTGCATTCTCATGCGGTTCACTGCATTCTCATGCGGTTCACTGTATTCTCATGCGGTTCACTGCATTCACATGCGGTTCACTGCATTCTCATGCGGTTCACTGCATTCTCATGTGGAACACTGCATTCTCATGCGGTTCACTGCATTCTCATGCGGTTCAGTGTATTCTCATGCGGTTCACTGCATTCTCATGCGGTTCACTGCATTCTCATGCGGTTCACTGCATTCTCATGTGGAACACTGCATTCTCATGTGGAACACTGCATTCTCATGTGGAACACTGCATTCTCACGTGGAACACTGCATTCTCATGTGAAGCAATGCACATACATGTGTAAAACTGCATTCTCATGCGAAGCAATGCACATACATGTGTAAAACTGCATTCTCATGCGAAGCAATGCACATACATGTGTAAAACTGCATTCTCATGCGAAGCAATGCACATACATGTGTAAAACTGCATTCTCATATGAAAGACTGGCTATAGAAGCCAAGCGTCATTAGAAGTAAGCTGTTTAGAATTCGCAGCACTGTGGCAGCACTAAAGCTGCTACAAAAGCATCGTGTGTATACACACGCCTAATATAAATTAGCTTCTACTAGTTGAAGAAGATTACTAATGCGGCGGAAGTCCGCAGCAAAGCAAACTCCCTCTGTGAGTGAGCGGCACTGCAATAACAATGCCCGGCTACCATGCTACTGAGGACGCAGTGCCCACCGCTATAGCTATGTATACAACAGGCCGCACTGCAGCTAAGGGACAATTGCCAATGCCCCGTATTGATTTGCCTGCATAAACCTGGGGTTAGTCTTAGCGTGTTGCAGAAAACAACAAGACGTCACCCTGTTGCTTCCTTGCATTCCTTCGTCAAGCAACAGCGATAATTATAGACCCCAGATGAGGCTATTAATAGAAAGAGCGGGTTAAAAATAAACTCGAACTGCCGACAAGTGGCTACCATCAGCGAATTCCTCATCCTCAGTTCAAACAGCACGCGCACAGAAGCACTCTAGTTTCTATGAAATCACTGAGAATGCTTACAGGTTTCATATTACAAGTCATAGTATGCCTTAGTTTCTCTCGCAGATTTGCACTGCTAAAAGTACAGCTGCTTTTAAGATTCTAATGTGGCAACATTCGCCGAAAAGAGTAACTATCCAAGCCCACACCGCTTACCTCAACAATGTCTTTATTAGTTCGACTCTCGTGAGGCTCATTGTACTCGGTGTACTTTAGCAGAACCTTGTCCATGTCATTGCTGGCATACTGGAACAGCTTGTTGGTGTTGTTGAAGATGATGATGGCGATCTCGCATTCGCACAGGACTGACAGCTCGTACGCCTTTTTCATCAGGCCGAATTTGCGCTTGGTGAATGTCACCTTGTGAGGGTCGGGTGGGAAAAATCAGTAAACATTTTAGGGGCAAATTAAAATAGGAATAGACTTTATTTGGAAAATCGGGAGAATGATATGAAATAATTGATGGCGCTTATGGCGTAATACTGATTTGGGGATAATACCTATTTTGGGGATAATACCTTTTTTGGGGATAATACAGGTTTAGGGATAATACTGATTCGGGGATAATACAGATTTGGGATAATACTGAATTTGAGAAATACAGATTTGGGGATAATACAGATTTGGGGATAATACTGATTTGTGGATAATACTGATTTGTGGATAATACTGATTTGTGGATAATACTGATTTGTGGATAATACTGATTTGTGGATAATACTGATTTGTGGATAATACTGATTTGGGGATAATACTGATTTGTGGATAATACTGATTTGGGGATAATACTGATTTGTGGATAATACTGATTTGTGGATAATACTGATTTGGGGATAATACTGATTTGTGGATAATACTGATTTGTGGATAATACTGATTTGTGGATAATACTGATTTGGGGATAATACTGATTTGTGGATAATACTGATTTGGGGATAATACTGATTTGTGGATAATACTGATTTGTGGATAATACTGATTTGTGGATAATACTGATTTGTGGATAATACTGATTTGGGGATAATACTGATTTGTGGATAATACTGATTTGTGGATAATACTGATTTGTGGATAATACTGATTTGTGGATAATACTGATTTGGGGATAATACTGATTTGTGGATAATACTGATTTGTGGATAATACTGATTTGTGGATAATACTGATTTGGGGATAATACTGATTTGTGGATAATACTGATTTGTGGATAATACTGATTTGGGGATAATACTGATTTGTGGATAATACAGATTTGGGGATAATACTGATTTGTGGATAATACTGTTTTGTGGATAATACTGATTTGGGGATAATACAGATTTGGGAATAATACTCATTTGGGGACAAACAGATTTTGGGATAATACTGATTTGGGGATAATACAGATTTGGGAATAATACAGATTTGGGGATAATACTGATTTGGGGATAATACTGATTTGTGGATAATACTGATTTGGGGATAATACTGATTTGTGGATAATACTGATTTGTGGATAATACTGATTTGTGGATAATACTGTTTTGTGGATAATACTGATTTGTGGATAATACTGATTTGGGGATAATACAGATTTGGGAATAATACTCATTTGGGGACAAACAGATTTGGTGATAATACAGATTTGGGGATAATACTGATTTGGGTATAATACTGATTTGTGGATAATACAGATTTGGGGATAATACACATTTGGGGATAATACTCATTTGGGGACAAACAGATTTGGTGATAATACAGATTTGGGGATAATACTGATTTGGGTATAATACTGATTTGTGGATAATACAGATTTGGGGATAATACAGATTTGGGGATAATACAGATTTGGGGATAATACTCATTTGGGGACAAACAGATTTGGGGATAATACAGATTTGGGGATAATACAGATTTGGGGATAATACAGATTTGGGGATAATACTCATTTGGGGACAAACAGATTTGGGGATAATACTGATTTGGGGATAATACTGATTTGGGTATAATACTGATTTGGGGATAATACAGATGTGGGGATAATACAGATTTGGGTATAATACTGATTTGGGGATAATACAGATTTGGGGATAATACAGGTTTAGGGATAATACAGATTTGGGGATAATACAGGTTTAGGGATAATACTGAATTGGGGAAATAAGATGTGGGCATAATACAGATTTGGGTATAATACAGATTTGGGAATAATACTAATTGGGGAAAACAACAAATTCAGGAAAAATTCAATTGAAGCCGAAACTGTTTGATGAGTAGGACGATTAGGGATGAAAATTAACAATACTTAGGATAAAGGTGACCATTTCAGGGATATTAATTGTTTCTTAAGATCAAAGTTAGCCTTCATAAAACAGCCCCACTGCACTAATAAACAACAAGACTACGGTGAGAGTGAAGGAAATAAGAAGAAGCAGAGGGGTAGGCATCGGGCAGAAAAAGCACTCGGCAAGAGAACGTGAGCGAATGAGCACTGAAGGCAAGCCCAAGAAAATCTATAAAAACATCCCGGCAACTAGAAGCCAAACTGAGGCCTAGCATCCAGGGTCTATTCTAGACCTGGAATTTCCTGTCTAATCATTTATCTAATTTATCAAGTCCGCCTATTAGACAGATATGTAATGGTTTGGACTAATAAGAAGTTCTCTTTAATACAGAAAGTCCATCTAACACTAATATCTATAGGCCGTCTATAGGCCGTTTTACTAAAAATATCGGATCTATCAAGTCTCGAATGCGGAGAGGTCACCATTTTCCCACCTTTTGCCATCGCTGCTCACCTGTCTATTCCTTTCGTCCTCAATCCTGGAAATGGCAATTTTCTTTCTGCCCATAGCTGCTGCTGCCGATAAGCCGTTTTATAATATCCGCCTCGCTTCCGGTAGAGATAGTTCAGAATTGCGCAAACTCCGCTTTATCCAATAGCTGCAATGAGAATTCTGTTATTTGTAAGATAACAAATCGATTGCCTCAGTAAAAAACAGCCGTTGATTATATATTATTAATCAGCTACTTACAACTGAAATAATTAGCGTCTGGCTTGCGCTGCAGCAATCTTATTTTTGCTACCGCGGTCAGAGACGGCCGCTTTTATAGTCGAGAGCCACTGTCTAATAGAGAAGATGAAGGAAGGGGTTCAGGGTACCCTATCCTCCTATTGCTACAGTTCAGAATGGCCCGCTAAACTAAGCTTAGAGGGAGGGGCCAAAGCCAGTTTCAGCCAATGAGAGGCCCATGGAGACCGCAGGCTCTCAGCCCGTTGGTCGGCGCAGGAGAGCAGACAGGAGCAGCAGGACGGAGGGTAGTGTGTCTCTAGGCGGAGCTTGAAAGGCCCCCTAACATACACACAAGGATGTGTAAGTGAGCGAGTGTGTGCGTGTGCGTGTGTGTGTCTAGGCAAGTTCTAGGCTAGTATGAGTGGTAGGGGGGATAATAAGGCAAGCAGTGCTAAAAAACCAAAGTGCTTTTGGCCACAGAGAGATCGGAAAGAGCCGAGGCGAGGGTATGGGAGGAGAGAGTGAGTACAGGCAGTGCGCAGGAGCACCCGAGCGTGTTGCGAAAGGCAGCCTGCGATGGGGTAGGCGGCAGCTGCGGAGATGGGAGAAGGAAGAGAAAGCATTGATGGCTGCCACACAGATGCAGTCCGTGCGACACGGAATAATAAAACTGAGGAAACAGAGCGAGATAGGGAGGGAGATGAAGGGGATAAAAGAACATATTCGAATCCCAATCTGACTGCACAAAGATATTCATTCACTTACTTTTTTATCAAAGCAACTTTTCATTTCATAATTTTTACCTTTATATAACGACAAAACAGAAAAAACCATGACTTCCGCTTTCATTTCTATTCTAGAGTGCAAATTAGGAAAATAAATTAAGTACACTGTCATATGCCCTCTGAGCTGACTTAATACAAATCACAGCTTACTGACACCTGTCATCTGAGCTGACTCAATACAATTCACAGCTTACTGACACCTGTCATCTGAGCTGACTCAATACAAATCACAGCTTACTGACACCTGTCATCTGAGCTGACTCAATACAAATCACAGCTTACTGACACCTGTCATCTGAGCTGACTCAATACAAATCACAGCTTACTGACACCTGTCATCTGAGCTGACTCAATACAAATCACAGCTTACTGACACCTGTCATCTGAGCTGACTCAATACAAATGACAGCTTACTGACACCTGTCATCTGAGCTGACTCAATACAAATGACAGCTTACTGACACCTGTCATCTGAGCTGACTCAATACAATTCACAGCTTACTGACACCTGTCCTCTGAGCTGACTCAATACAAATGACAACTGTCCTCTGAGCTGACTCAATACAAATGACACCTGTCCTCTGAGCTGACTCAATACAAATGACACCTGTCCTCTGAGCTGACTCAATACAAATGACAACTGTCCTCTGAGCTGACTCAATACAGATGACAACCTACTGTCACCTGTCCTCTGAGCTGACTCAATACAGATGACAACCTACTGTCACCTGTCCTCTGAGCTGACGCAAATGACAAATACAAATGACAGCCTCTACTGATACCTGTGATCTCATTTTCAAAAATTATATATTTAGCTTCGGTAAATGTACTAATAACACTCACTTTATGACGATGTGATAATAATTAATTTTTCGAGAAATAAGTCTAATCACAGGAAATAGGAACAGGAACTATTGCGTCAGAGCAATCAATTATCCCATTCACAGTTGACAGACAGCCAATTCCCATGAGTGCGCCCAAGCTCTAAAAAGTCTCAGAAGCATCATTCACTTACTGAACAGAACCAGTCAAATCAAATCAAGCAAGTCAAAAACTGAATAATTGGTACCTTCAACGCGCCATTGAACACACCCATGTTTAGCGAAAGCATATTCTCATGCGCTGTACCTATTCTCATGCGCTGTACCTATTCTCATGCGCTGTACCTATTCTCATGCGCTGTACCTATTCTCATGCGCTGTACCTATTCTCATGCGCTGTACCTATTCTCATGCGCTGTACCTATTCTCATGCGCTGTACCTATTCTCATGCGCTGTACCTATTCTCATGCGCTGTACCTATTCTCATGCGCTGTACCTATTCTCATGCGCTGTACCTATTCTCATGCGCTGTACCTATTCTCATGCGCTGTACCTATTCTCATGCGCTGTACCTATTCTCATGCGCTGTACCTATTCTCATGCGCTGTGCATTGTTTTAGCGTGAAAATGAATATTTATGGTCAATTAAAGATGATTCAATTAATGAAATCAATATTTTTGTTGAAAAAATCCTATGTCTATCGTTCTACGTTTAACTTCGTTCTACGAAAGCTTCGAAATTGAAATCGCGGACTGCAGGCGATTTCACGAAGGCCAAAAAAACAACGCGTCGTCTCCTAGGAGCAAAAATCGGATGCGGAAAGTCGGCAGCCAAATAATGGGATCAATTGAACAACGAAAGGTAGAAGATTAGAAGGACAAAGAGTAATGGAATGGAAACCTGACTCTGCCCCCCTGCTCATTAGGATAAGTACAGATCAAAATACAGCATAGTAGTCTCTATTCCATCCACTTCTGCATTCTAATTTCACCGCGTTGCCTCCTTTACAGCCCCGCTCCCCGCAGCTCCTCCTTAACTCCCCCAAGCACCCGGAATTGTCTCCAATATCCCAGGCTAAATACCCTCAGTAGACTGATCACCCTTTGTTGCAGCTGGCAATCTGTTAGAAGGATGAGAAATAGGACGCGTGTGGGAACCCCACCTGCTATAGCTGCTGCTGCTGCTGCTGCTGCCGCTAATGAGGAAAAGACCTGCAGCCTTTAGACTTACTAATTTACGCCTACCTTCCCTGGCATTTAAACCTCGCTTTACTCTTAATGCTTAAATCTGTTTTGTTTCTCACTATGTACTCATTCTCGCGCTGCTTTTTTCCGCCTTGACTCTATTCTCCTATTTGTGTCCTCCTTTATTAAATTATATTGGGACCGAGAGGTCGGAAGTTCGAGTCTTAGCCCAAGGTGTGAAATCATATCACCGAGTATGAGTCATGACACTCACTTCTCCATTTCTTCAGTTCATCCAGTATGTAAAATGAGTACAAGCATCCCCTGGGGTAGAAATTAGGGTGTCCATGTACTTAACCCTTTCTATTTATCCCAGGGTTGCAAAACGTCGCCAGTTTTGCGCCAAAAAAATTTATCCGCCGAATTAGCGATCGAACAAATATTTTTTATCATACATAAGCAACATGTTTTCAGACATTAAATGCACTTATCTACCTGTGCGAGTATTGCCGAAGTCACAACAGAATACACAGTTGTACCCAGACAGGCAAGGTGAATGAGTGCTCAGATAACACAGGCTGTCAAGTAGACAGACAACATCCATGCCTCACTCAGAGCCCACTACCATTTATCCTGCACCGGCGAGTCCTATCGAGCACCGCCCCCCCCTCCCCCAGCTAAGCCCTTCAGCGCCCGCCCACGCAAGAGTCTGCATCTTCCAGCAGAAGAGAGCGAAGCTAGAGTGTGCCCACCTAAACTGAGCCCGAGAGACAGAGACAGGTGGGAAGCCGCGAGAGACTAAGGGGGAAAAAGGAAAAATTGGGAAATGGATACGAGCTTGGCTGTATTATTCGCACAGCCAAAAAAGTGAGGGAATAAGAGAGAAAATAGGTGCGCTAAGACATAAAGAGTTGCATCAAAGTGTACCAATATTTTTGGCGTTGTGGTACACTACATTTTCTTTAGGGCTAGAAAAAATGTGCTTGATCTAGGTCCCAGCTTTAACTAAATTGTTTGGTAGAATAATCACACGATTATAATTTCATAGCGGTTAGTGTGAATCTTTATGCTATTATAAGTAGTATAAGTTGCACATAAATACAAGTTATATGCAAAACGCATGAAATACAAAGAGAGTTTGTATTTGCAAGTAATACAAAAATCTCTTGTACAGATTTCTTATCCTGGTATCCAATATTCGCCCAGGTACTGAAGCAATAGGTCATTTATAGCTATATAATAATAGCTATATTATTATATAGTTAGGGGACAGAAACAGCACATAGACAGCGCACAGATGGCGCACAGACAGTGCACAGACGATGCACAGTTAGCGCACAGACGGTGCACAGATAGCACACAGATGGCACACAGATAGCGCACAGACAGCATACAGATTGTCCCTCCAAAATATATTCCCGCACATGCTGTGCCACCTTCCTGACTATGGCCTGTGATACTTCTATGCATAGTTAGATATTGCAATAACAATCAAAAAAACAAAATATAATCATAACAATAAAGACAATGACCCTAGTAAGCAGAATTCAAATAAATTTAACATTTAAATTTCCTGGTAAGAATATTTACTAAATAAAAAAATGGGCTTATATCTATATAAATAGAGTTACACTATTATGCAAGCAAATAATATATAAAATAAAGATTGAAGCTAATTCGTAGAATTACAATACATGCTAGTGTCTAGTGATGAAACTCAGTTTACATATATAACAATGACTGTTGCAAAACAAGGGACAATATCATAGATTCGATAAGCTTGAGTATGCAAGAAAAAGATAAAGCTATAGTTTTCTTAACTTATTTGTCTGTTGTCAGAATTGGAATAGGGGTGAGTCCTGATACCACAAAAGAAGAAACAATGATGGCTTTGATTATATTATTTTATATAATTGGCATGTGAATAAAAGCAGGTCTCTTAGAAGCCATGCAGAAAACAAAAGAACAACCACAAACCCAAACAAACAACGTCTACCTCCTAAGCTATAAAAAAGGAAAGTGGTTATAGCATTTAGCCCCTTACTCTCTAGTCTAGCAGGTGGCAGTCTCGGTCATTAGTCATATACATATTCATATTTTATATGCTATGCAAGCAGCAAGCCGATGAGAATATCTATAAAAAGTTCTAAATGAAGGGCTAGAATAGTTTAGGCCTATAAATATGCGTCATTTTTTATATTATTTTTATAAATAATATATCGTTCGCTCTAATCGCTCATCTCATAACATTTAGGTAAAAAACTATTTCTATGAATTACAACGCTTCAAAAATGTTTATTTCTGATAGTCAGAGTAAAACAAAAATATTATTAGACGCTAATGTAATAATTTTAAATAGCTTATTTAAAAAATCTTAGAATCCTTAAAGGTAATTTAGAAATCAGTTACAAATCATTTCAATCTACGTCATTTTGACGCATCGATCTTTACTTCTTTAATTGTAATTTTGCCTCATCTTGTCGTGACTTGTGTTTTTGGTTGTGGAAGTTTTTGGCCATATGATACGCTCATATCGAACATGTATCGAGCTGTATCAAATCTTGTACAACGATAGTATGGAAGGGCGTTGCAATCGCGATAGGCAAAAAATACTTTGACGGTCAACTTTGCCAGAAAAAATCCATTACGTATAGATAGCCCTTTCCGTATAGATTGCGTTGCTAGCTCTTCCCGAAGCTTTTCATAGTGCCCTGCCATGACATCGACTGCAATGACAATGGCATGTGGCACTCCCACCTGCTGAATCCAAATTTCTTCCCCGGCTGATGATGGTACCCATTTCACTGCCGGATGAAATGAAGCACCATATGTTAATTGCATTGCACAAGGCCATAAATTGTCTTCGTTGGGCTGAGATTCGAACTCCCAACCTCTTTGGTAGAGGTCCGACGCTCTAACCACCGGGCTACATGAACTTTTGTTGGACAGAATTATGCAAAGAAATTAAACTGCACGAATTTAAACATTTAATGTGCTAACCTTTAGTTTTATGCCTATTTAGAGAGCTTTGCTTCATTCGTTGTATTATAGCATTCAATAAGACGCAAGAAGACAATATTCACTTTTATGCAGCTATAGAAATCTAAAGAATAATTCGAATGAATATATGTTGGAGCTTGCTAGACAAGTATGTCGAGCAAGTACGAGTACTACTAGTAATGCCAGACAGTTGCTTTTTTTAATACAAAAATATGCTTTTTCAAGAATCAATTAACAAAGGCTTTCATCGATATTGATATATTGACAAGTGGGGACATATGTCACTTGAAGCTCGGACTCAAAGAAAAGCATTGTTCATCCATACTTTTGCCATGCAGAATGTATATATTTTTATCTGGAAGAACAGTGAATTTTAATTCGATATTGCAAATTTGTATACATAGCACACTACTAAAAACAGTAAGTAGTAAAATTGCAACTAATAGTACTGGAGTTAAAGAAGCGAAAATAAAAGGGCCAGATGGTGTCAGACAATGTCGCCGACCTTGCCCAGCCGTCCGGCAGAGTTCATGCGTCGAAGTGAAGCTTGATTCTGCCGCACTGGCAGCGAAATCGGCCTGCTGGCCACCGGGGCAGCAGCGGCTGCCGCGCCTTCGCTGGCAGAAGCTGGCCGCAGTCGAACCAGAGACCCCGGATCGCCGCTTTTCCCCAGCTTGATGCCGGCGCCAATCGCACTGTGGGAAAGCGTCACCCGGGACGGAGTTGGCGCCGGCAGCGACGGCTTTGCCCCGGCGTCGGGGTAGTCGACGAGTTGCTCATCGATCAGCAGCAGTCGACGGCGATGACCGACACCGACACCGCCAGTTGGTGGCCGTCTGCCGCGGTCTTGCTGAAGCTGTGGCGGCCCATAGCTGGCGGATGCCTGGAGTTTGAGGAGATGAGATTCTGGATTTGCAGACTGCAATTTTCAGACTCGTTGCTTTTTAATTCGATTGACTTAACTCAAGACTTAAAAAGTAGCGCGTGGTTGACTGGGCTCTTGCTGAACTCATGCTTCCTGTGTACTCTCTACTGTGAACAGTGGGGCAAATACATACAGTACATCTGCGTAGCAAGGCCATGTGTGTTTACGTAGGTGCTGTGACAATCACACATAGGGAGGGGCTAAATGTATTCCTTCGTGTTTGGGACTCAAGCCTAGAGATTTCGATGCCGAAGTGCACCATTTGTGGATATGTGGATATAATAACAATAATAATTGCAGAAGTGCTGCGTGCAATGCCACTTCTTGTGGTGACACAAGACCCGCAGCCAGCGAGGAGGCAATTCTGCCCATTTCGATGACTCCTGAGCACACGCAAACAGATACCGTACGCAGGCATACGCTCACACAGGTGTGTACATCTGCCCTGAATTTCTCATCGTCAGGCAGTGTACACTTTCACTGTTTACTTGGAGCTTGGCCATCAAGGGCGTAATTGAACGACAGCCCTCAAACCGTCTCTCGGCGGCTGCGCCCCAAATGAATGTGGTCTCGCCGCGGAATTGAGCTCAGGGACCTTGGTGCGAGAGGCAGACGCGCTAACCGCATGGTGTGGATGGTGTCGACTCCCCAATCTTCAGTGCGTTTGGGAGGGCAAACCATAAGGAGGATTTCACGGAGTTTGGTGTGGGGTAGTATCTTTGAGATTGAGCACACCTTCATAAGCGCGTGGTAGGAAAATTTTGTTGTACGGCTCAATTTAAACCTGGTTTTTGCTCCTTTCTCGCCTATAGAACTCACCTGTGTCTGATAGGTGGCTGCGCCTGGCCGCCCTGACCCGGATTCGGCGAGTCGATACACCCGCACCAGTTCGCTATTCTCCACTACGGGGGAGCTCGCCGGCTGCAGAACTCGACGCGGCTGCGGCGGCGCCCTACGCTGGCAGGCATCAGGATTGAAGCCGGCATTGTCTCCGAGGACGGCACCGACTGAAGCCCGGAAGCGGTTCAGAGACTTGGTCCGGCGCATCCGTCTGGCCTCGGCGTTCTGACTCGATGCCGGCGGCGGTGGTCGATGCTCTGGGGATTCTTCTCGGTCGCCATCGTCATTGGCAGCAACGTCTTCCAGAGCCAGTGCGTCGCAGCCGACGACCAGTCCATCTGCTCTCGGCGTTGCCAACGGCTGCGATGGTGTCGATGGCTTCTCCGCCCGGCTGGACACGATGTCCACCCAGGCGTTGTCAGAAGCATCGCCGCCGGCGTTCTTCGTTTCAGCCGTCGCAGCCGTTGCTGGCTGGCGGTTGGAACGACCATCCGGCAGATGGCTCACATCTGCAGTTAACCAGGTTAGCATTTGAGAACAATCTGATGCTTGTTAAACCCAGGTAGTTTGCACGCTTACCTTTCGGAGCTTTGTAGTCCACAATGGCGGCTGCGTGCCAGTTGCCACAGGCTACTGACAGGACGGCGAATGGGACCGGCACGCGGCGCGGTTCGAACACTCGCGGCGCCAAAGATTCAGAGTCGCCAACTGGCGCGGCGGTCGCTGTGGCCGGCAGCACGCCAGAGTTTCGGCCCCACATCCACAGCTCGCCCTCGCAAGCGGTTACGGCGCTGGAGAAGTTCTCGGCCGCGTCGACGCTGGCGAGGCGGCCGTCGCCTGACACCCAGCTGAGGTCGACTGGCGTAGGCGAGGCGGCGAAGTTGACTCGTTCTCCAAAGCCGCATTGTCCATCGAGATTGCAGCCGAGAGCGAATAGGCGAGATCCATCGACGGAGAGGAACAGTGAGTGACTGGAGCCGCCGCTGCGATATTTCGGTGAGACTACATTTCTTAGAAAAAGTTAAGAAGACAGGTTTCGCCTAAATATTTCTGCACTAATTTAGTGGCTGTGTTTAATTGGAAGCGGAGCAAAGGCTTATCTTATGATACGCTCGTATTAGTTTCATTATTAATAGCTTCATGAATTTCTGATAAGACTTTTCAGTGAAAAAAAAGATTTCCTATTTTTCTCTTCATGCCCTTCGCAGCCTAAAAATGCATTAAGCTCCAGGAACAACAAAACAACAGAACTACCAAGGGGGGAATTCTGCCAGACATTTTTTGTTCTGCACCCGAACGGAGCAGCGCAAGCACACGACATTCAAGAACACGGGCTAACTTTTTTGTCCAGGCCAAAGGTGTGATTTTTCCCATAAGCGCAAGTGTATTTCATACACCCCCATACACGAATTAGCACTGCGCCTCAGTGCGGCCTTGCCAAGTATTCAAAGTTCATCAGCATATCACCCGAGTGTGCTTGCATCATCTCCGTCTTCGGCGGTCACCTACCTTTATCTAGACGGATTTTCTGGACCTTCAAGGGCAAAAACAGGTGGAAATATGCCACTATTGACACCCTGACGCGAATTTCTCCAATTTCACAGATCAAGCGAAAATACTAGACGCAGCTCAACCACAGGACACCATCGCTTACTCTATCAACCAATCAGTCACCACCCAACGCTGTTAGCATTCAGTTGCTGCCAAAAATATTCAGGAAATCCTCCCTTGGTATAAAAACGGGTGGCAAAAGGGCTTGATAATCCTACTGTTAATATAGGCATACTAGTAAAGAAAATGCTATGAAGATACACTTTTTAGGAAACAAGTTTTGTAAAATTCGTTGAAGGAACATATTAAGTAAGTCATATCAAAAGAAGAGCTTCCTAAACTCAAAACCAACCTCATAATAAACTTTTCTATAGGTGTAGTTTCCCGTCCTACTCCGAGAGTTCCTTAACAGGCGCATGGGTGAAATGAGCACGGGCAGACAATATGGATCAAGGCAACCACTGAGATGCGAAATCTACATTTAATTATTGGAAGCATCGCTAATTACCAAGCACTCGCAATAGGCGTCTGCTCAGCTTCGGCAGTCGAAGTTGACTCCGTCAGAAAGTTGAGCAGCTTCGGCTTGAACAAGTGATCGCTGCGGCTGCCGCACGCCCGGCAGTAGCCCCACACGTAGCAGCGGCCGGTGTCTGGAATTGGGAAATCTGATTTGCTGATACTCAAAGAATAAAAAATCTGGATTAAATGACTTCACCCACCGTCAATGGCGAGGCTGTGATTCTGGCCGGCGCTGATCCTTGCCACCGGGCTGCGGAATGCGCCCTCAATTGGTGCCGGCTTCTCAAGTACATCAGTCTTGACACCTTCAGGCATGGGGACCCCAAGCTGGCCATAGACATTGCGCCTATTTGTTAATAAAAAATTGAAGTTTATTGCGAAAATTTTGCGATTTTTCTGGTTTAGTCCGAATCAGTGATCCAGATTCTTGACTAGCTTGCTCTCACCTCCAGGTTATGAATGGACTGTCACCTCCAGGTTATCTATGGACTGTCGCCTCCAGGTTATCTATGGACTGTCGCCTCCAGGTTTTCTATGGACTGTCGCCTCCAGGTTATCTATGGACTGTCGCCTCCAGGTTATCTATGGACTGTCACCTCCAGGTTATCTATGGACTGTCACCTCCAGGTTATCTATGGACTGTCGCCTCCAGGTTATCTATGGACTGTCACCTCCAGGTTATCTATGGACTGTCGCCTCCAGGTTATCTATGGACTGTCGCCTCCAGGTTATCTATGGACTGTCGCCTCCAGGTTATCTATGGACTGTCACCTCCAGGTTATCTATGGACTGTCACCTCCAGGTTATCTATGGACTGTCACCTCCAGGTTATCTATGGACTGTCACCTCCAGGTTATCTATGGACTGTCACCTCCAGGTTATCTATGGACTGTAGATAACAGAAGATTAGATAATGGAGCAGAAAACTGAGTTAAATTTGCACACTAGATAGACTTAAACAAACGCACCCGACTGATACGACTTCGCCAGAGCTGCACAGCAATAGCGAATGGTACTGACCACAGGCCACTTGCTTCACTTTGTCTGGCAGCGCCAAGGAAACCGGGATCAGCTGTCAAGTATTAAATGAGAATTACAATATTAATTGACCGAGTTAGAAACCGTGTTAAGTATAAAAGGAGACATTTGGAGTCTCAGAACCGAAGATACTACCGTTAGTAGAGCAAGATGCGCGCTAGACCTACCCTATCTTGCCGCTGCATTTCCTCCAGCGCGTCAACTGACAGCTGGGCGTAGAAATTGCAGCCGCAGCCTCGCACGGTGCCATCGCGTAGGAGGAACAGACTGTGCTTGTCCCCAGCTGAAACCTGGACAATCTCGGCGTCGATAGATGCTCGAGTGGGCGTCAAACAGTGCCGTTGATGCGAGCAACCAAGCCTTATCAAAAACAGTTGCACAGAACAGTGTTAAATAATGTCTAGCTCGTAGTCTGGCTATGTTGATAATTTAGGACTGGAAAATAAAAACTATGCTTACTGGCCATTTTGGTTGTTTCCCCAGCCAAGAACTGTGCCATCACCTAAAATAGAGAATTGGAGTTGAATTATGTAAACAGATAATGTAATAAGAAGCAAAATTTACACAGTGACTATTACCTTTTAATGCAAAGGTATAAAATGCTCCACAAAACACTGCTGATACGTTTACAGAAGGATTCTTCAGGAAACCATCAACCGCGCAGATGTTATCATCTATAATGTGGCCATGCTGTCCAAATGCACCACTGCCCCAGCAAAATACCCTCGCTTCAGGAACAGGAGCGTCATGCGCACCTTCCGTGTGAGTCGAGTGGCTAAATTTCATAAACTTGTGAAAATTCAAAGAGACACTTATGTGCCTCAACTATCATGACAATCGATTTCTATAAAGAATAGAAATTTATGGGAGTAAAAGCTTAACTGCGATTATTTATGACTACCAGTTGATAATAATGATTCGGCTTCCTGACTTAGATTAAAAAAGATCGCTAAAATTATTATTTAAAAACATATAAAGCATGAACTATGCATGTAATAAATAATTTTGTTTGTTTTGTAGAAGATCACTCTTAATACCTTAGAGATGCTATATTATCTATGGAAACAATCACGAGAAAAAATACTTTAAAGCTGAGTTTCTTTATTTGGCTTGGTACCACAAAAAGCTAATAAGAGTCATGAAATCAAAAAACGAATGTACATGGCAACCGTTAAAACAATTAATTACAAAAATATTTATTGAATAAGAAAAGCCTTAGACGAACTGAATCTCTAAAAAGGTATATTTGAGAATGTGAAAGTAAAAAAGAAAGTTCCTATGCCTACCTCATATTCACGAAGAGATATCGACAACTTGGGTTAAGCTAGAAAAAATAAAGAAATAGTAAAAAGCAGTTATTATCCTTAAAATCATTTGCGAGGTACTAGAAGCATATTAATTTGCAGCTCTAAATGCTTGTGGTACTGCATGAAAGAAAAGCAAGTACTGTGCATTTATAAACCCACATGGCAGCCTATCATTCCAATATTATTCTTTTTTGTACTTGCAATTTTTAACGAATTTTTTTCTACGAAAGCTTCAGAATTATCGCTCAGCCACCGGTCGTTAGATAAAATTTTAATTGGTCTACGATTACATGTATATACTTTTCCTTTACCCGTACCTTCGCTTTCGTATTACTTACTGATGTGATTATTCAAATTATTAAATAAGTCGAGTTACACTGGCTAATTACATTAATGCCTTAGTACTAACAATTACGCCCACGAATGGCACAATGAGCGTTATATGTATAATATATATGATGTGATACGATGATACCTTATGATGAAGGATATAATATATATATAAGGTATAGCTATTGCTATACAATAGCTATTGCTATAGTTATTGCTCCTAAGTAGTATTTACTATGTGCTTTTAAATGTCTAAAATTTGGACTACATTGGCTGTCTCTCACACTCAAAGTCATGATAAAGCATCATTGATTTATTTTCTTAAATGAAAAAATAGTAGCAGCCCTGCTATAAAATTATTATTACTAACAGAACTGAGTCAAGTAGGCCTATAGTATTGGTTTTCTACTCTGAATTAGCCTATTGTATATTTTTGCACCTTTGGAGTTTGGGCACCCTACTACAGCATGCTAGCTTACCACCTGACTGTCAAAATATATATTGACACTTCCAAGATCAAAACAACCCAGAGGCCTACAAATACTATTGAAGGTATATGGGTGGTGGGCCCTCTGTAAGGCCAAATTTCCTACCATGCATGGAGCCAGTGATCTATTTGAGACTTACCCCTAGAACTACATGTAACACTATCTTCCCATCATACATGCGCAATACCCAGCCGGGTGAAACGAGGGCCAAGCAAGGTAAGTAGCAAAAACCAATCAACCAAGCGCAAAAAAATCTAAGGGGGGACCAAGGGACAAAAAAGGAAGGCGTGAAGAAAAGGAAAAAAGGGGAGAGAAAAAGAGAGCAAATATGAGCAAACTAAGTTGTAAATTAATCAATGAAACAAACTAAGTTGTAAATAGAGCAAAAACGGCCGGCTAAGATTTGGGAGGTTGCGCATGTATGCTTCCCATCCATCAGTTTGGCAATGTCTTATGCTTGACTACACAATAGGCCCTATTACCCCCTGTGACTCTTTTTGACTTACTTGGCTTGATGTTTGGGCATAACTGTGGTTTCTCTCTCTAAATTATTTTAAAATATTTTTGCCTAGGTGATTAGCCTGGTTGAGAGAGGCAAAAAGTGCTGCTTAAGGCTTCGGCCGAAATCATTATATGCTGGTTGTAAAAAAATAACAACATTATCTAAATCGTCATATTGTCCACATTGGACAATTTGACATACACGAGATCGTCATTTTGTTATTTTATTGGCTCCACAAACAGCTTTGTTGAAAGCATAAGCAAAGTGAAGCCTACTTTTTTGGCCTTGTCTCACTTGGCTCTATAAAAATAATGTCATTTGAGCCACTCAAAGTACATTGCACATTACATAACATGTGCACTGAATTTCGTTCAGCATGTAGCTATGTACATGTGAATTAAACATGCCCTTCTATTGTATTGTCATTCTATAGCAATGCCAATTATTTGCATGATGTACATATGCACAAGTACACTGATACCACAGATGTTGTGCACACTGTGAATTTTATAAACAGACACTCAGCTCTTAGAGCCAAGTCATTGTTTGACTTGAATTGAAACAGGAGCATGAGATCTGCAAATACTTGACTATAGGCCTACAAATAGTCAAGATTGTCATCATACATGTGCAACCTCCCAAATCTTAGCCAGCTGTGCGACTTAGTTTTTGCTCTATTTACAACTTAGTTTGTTTCATTGATTAATTTACAACTTAGTTTGCTCTTATTTGCTCTCTTTTTCTCTCCCCTTTTTCCTTTTCTTCACGCCTTCCTTTTTTGTCCCTTGGTCCCCCTTTTGATTTTTTTGCGCTTGGTCAATTGGTTTTTGCGACTTACCTTGCTTGGCCCTTGTTTCACCTGGCCGGTTTGGCCAGGTCGGCCGGGTGTTGCACATGTATGATTGTCATATTAAATAGAATATTGTGATACTTTTGTGCAAATCGTCATATGACATTTTAGAATATGACGATTTGGTCTGTACCCCTGCTTAATGGCTATAGTTTCAGGCAGGTCTGCCAACAGTCTGATTCTGATCATTAATCAGACTGTTCTCCCAGGCAAACCCTTAATTTATACAGATCAATGGGCAGACTACAACAAACAAGCCAACCACCTGACCATTAACCATTCTCTAGACTTTTGACTCTTTTTGATGTAACCACTCACTTGCTCTGGGTGCCTTAGGTAATCAAAATATGCAGTGTTGGGCACAAATCTGATACTTCAATACTTCAATACTTCAAATTCTTCAAATACTTCAAATTCTCAGAATTGGATGTTGATATCAGGCAACACATTTTCTTAAGTCTGATAATCTAAAACATTTAATATAATAGTAATAAATATTGTTCTGTCTTCACTAAAAAGCCTAGAAATGATTAAAAAAGTAAAAAATATAAAATATATGTTAATCACGGGATTTATTTAATATATAAGCACTTTTAAATTTAGATTTTGATAATTTTTTTATGCATAAAAATTAGATTGCATTCATATATGCAATGTAGATTATTGTTCTCATTCTGATCTGAACACTCATGATGTCTACTGATGATGATGTAATTTATGTTGATGATGCTTCTGTGACTGCTTTCACCACTAGCACTCAAGGCCAAAATCAGCCTAATCATGAGAATCTAATTGTGTCAGTGCCAGTTTGCCAAGTTTCGTACCTAAAACTGAAAATATATTAAAATAATCTGGCAAACTTAAGTTATGCAAATGTTTGCTCTTAAAATGAAATATCCAAAAAAAATTTAATTTAGAGAGGAAAACCAAAAATATGCCCCGAAAGCAACTAAGTATACAATAACAAACTATACAATGTTGCTAAAAATATTTGAATTAAACATTTCTATAAAATGAAAATTCGTTCTTCATATAAATGTAAATGTAATATGTTGGCAGTTTGTATGTCAATGACCTGATCCATTTCAATACACTCATTTACATTATAATGAATTTATGATGAATTCATTTACATTACAATTAGCTAGGTGTTTTAGCAATCCTATAAATCCATTTTTAAGTAAATGCTAGGTCATTGACTAATTTTTTTGTTGGTATTAGCCTAAAATATATATTGTTATATATATACATGTGCAACCTCCCAAATCTTGGCCGGCCATGCAACTTAGTTTTTGCTCTATTTACGACTTAGTTTGCTCTCATTTGCTCTATTTTTCTCTCCCCTATTTCCTCTTCTTCACGCCTTCCTTTTTTGTCCCTTGGTCCCCCCTTTGATTTTTTGCACTTGGTTGATTGGTTTTTGCGACTTACCTTGCTTGGCCCTTGTTTCACCCATCCAGTTCGGCCGGGTCAGCCTGGTGTTGCGCATGTATGGTTATATAGTACGCTTGTATGAGCTCGTATTATATATATATAGTATTCGGTTTATAATTTGGGCCTAAATGTTTTGCAAATCAGAAAAAAATGTATAATTTGCTAAATAGTTTTTTTAACAACTTTTTGTTTTCATATTTGAAAGTAGTAAATAGTAGCTAGAGCTCTATACCTGTCTATGTAAACATCTTAACTAGTTCATTCACTTTTTAGTGCCTACCAATACACAATATAAACCATCTGCTACAGGAATAATGGCTAGCTTTAATACTAGGCCTAAAAGGATTTAATGCAATGTTAATGCCATTATCAAAACAGATTAAATGGTCTAATTTCTATGTATAATAGCTATAGATGGCAATCCCCTAGTTTAGCGCAAAATTTATTTTAATATACGAGTAGGGTTGTCACACTGGCTGTAGCCCAGGCACAACTGCGTTGGATCATGTCTATCTCTAAGTATCTATGAAAGGTAGCGAGTGGCAGTGTGGTGCAACACCTTTGCCTCTCGCACCAAGGTCCCTGGGCTCGATTGCTCGGCGAGGCCACATTCATTTGTGTCTCAGCGTGTTTGAGAAGGCTTGGCGTCTTGTCATGCAATTGGCAACCTCGAGAGCCGACCTACAAACGCATAGCGAAAGTGTACACTGCCCGACAATGAGAAAGTCAGGGCAGATGTACACACCTGTGAGCATGTCTGCATTGTATCTGTATGTGTGTGCTAAGGAGTCAGTGGAATAGGCAGAACTGCCTCCTTGCTGGCTGCGGGTCTACTGTCAACAAATGATGCGCCCGCAGCTCTGCTGCTAAAAAGAATATTTTTTTGCCCTAGTGTAGTTGTTTTTGCCAGCCGGGCTTCAAGTACATTGCTTGGCTGCTAAAGTCAGTTTCGACTGTAATTTCCTATTTCCAAGAATTTCTCTTGTATCATGATATATGTATTTGAATGTTGTACTTCGGAGTATCAAAGGTTGCTACTTGTCCAGAAACTGGGCCAGACTGAACCTTGTCTAGGTAAACAGAATTTCCCCTCAACTGTGGCAATGATTTTATTTTCTGTTGCTGTTTTTCTGTCTGGAGTTATTCTGCTACAGAAAATGTACTCTGAGAACGAAACACGGTATAGTGAAGGTCATTGAAATATTTTTTGTCTTATCATTTCAAAGGGGATGTCAACATAAGGCTCTAATATCATTTAGCTGGTCGACCCCGGTTACCCTGGGCCGTCTTCTAGAGGGCAATTTCTTAAAAAAAATGTAATTTTGTTACTGTTGGTTCACGCACTAATAAAATCACATGATATAATTATGGTTTTAACTACTCCTAGCTTTTAACAGTAGGACTACCAAGCCATTTTGTTTCCCGGTTTTCTACCAATGGCTAACAGCGTTGGGTGGTGACTGATTGGTTGAAAAACTTGACGATGTTGTCCTGTGGTTGAGCTGCGCCCAATATTTCGGCGCAGCAATGAAACCGAAGAAATTCGCGTCAGTGTCCATAGTGGCCAATTTCCACCTGTTGTAGCCCTTAAAGGTCCAGGAAATCCATCTAGATAAAGGTAGGTGACCGCTGACGACGGAGATGATGCAGGCGCATTCGGTTGTCATGCTGATAAATTTTGAATGCTTGGCAAGGTCGCACTGAGGCGTAGTGCTAATTCGTGTAAGGCGGTGTATGAAATACACTAGCGCTTATGGCAAAAATCAGACCTTCGGCCAGAACGATTGAATATCTCGACGGTTTGAAGAGCTGGCGACTTGATTACTGCTTCAGAAGATGGACACGCGAGAAAAAGCCCGTGTTCTTGAATGTCGTGTGCTTGCGTTGCTCCGTTCGGGTGCAGCACAAAAATTGTCTTGGATTGGTTAATTCTACCGTTAACCAGTTTTTTTCTAATAGAAGCTTCTTCTGATCAATCTTGCAGGCACCGGCCAAGCTGCTCATTGGTGTCGAAGGCGGCGCCAGCGTCACCAAGCTCTGCCTGGCCGACGCCGCCACCGGCCGGCTGCTCGGTCGCAGCCGAGTCGACGGCACCAATCATTGGCTGGTTGGCTTCGCCGCCTGCGCTGATCGTCTAGCCGTTGGCATAGAAAATCTGTTTCGGTCCATCGCCAATGACGACGGTAGGAAAATCGGCGACTTAGCCGGCATCGGCATGGCCCTGAGCGGCATCAGCAACACCGGCAATGCCGCGGACATGGAGGCTGCCCTGCGCCAGCGCTTGCCTCAATTGCCTGCAGATTGTTGCTTAGCCATTGTCAACGATTGTGTCGGCGCGGTGGCCGCCGCAAGCGACTCCGGCGGTGTTGTCGTCATCGCCGGCACCGGCTCCAACTGCTGCCTGAGCAGTCGGGATGGCTCCGAGACGCTACATTGCGGTGGCTGGAGCTACATGCTCGGCGACGAAGGCTCCGCCTACTGGATCGCGCACCGGGCCCTCAAAGCTGTCTGGGACCAGCGCGACGGCCTGCGCGCCTGCCCGGAGCCCGTTGACGCGGTGCGAAATCTGGCCTTCAAACACTTCGACATTGACGATTACGACGGTATCCTGCCGCATTTGTACACTAATTTTGAAAAATCGCGCGTCGCCTCGCTGACCGCTAAGCTGGCTGATTTGGCCTCGGACGGCGACGCCCTGGCCAAGCGAGTCTTCGCCGACGCCGGCGCCGAGCTAGCTAGTCACGTGATGGCCGTTGTCAGTCGGGCTGCGGAGAGCGGCGGCCAGCATCGGCTCCAAAGCCTGCTGGATTTCGCAGGCCGTCTGACAGTGGTCTGCGCCGGCTCCGTGTGGCTCAGCTACCGCCTGCTCAGCGCGGGCTTCACTGGCGCACTATGCAGTCGCGCCTGCCCGGTGTCGCTCCGTCTGGTGAGATTCAACGACGGTGACGGCGGCGTTGGCGCTGCCGCGGGTGCCGCCTGGCTGGTCGGCCTGAAGCTCGGCGTGGAGCTGCCAGTGGATCGGGCGGGTTCGCTGCTGGAGATGGACACTATTCCCGCGTTTCGCTGATGCCCGAGATTGTTCATTCTCCCCCATGACAAAGTTTTAATAGGCACACGATTATTTTAAATTCCTTATTTTAATCTACAGAGTTTTGGGAGTTTAGTTATTTAGTTCAATTCCAAAAATGAGATCTAGGCGCTCGTAGGATCTAATATTCAATGCTAGAAATTTCAAGCTCGTGATTAACAGTCTAAGGACCGCGCTATTTCTCCCCCCTTGCGAATGACCATGGGCTGTTTCAAATACCCACTGCTACTTCACGATAGTTCCCAAACCGAATGACCGAGTTTTTGTGAAAGTCCACCATATGGATCGAAATTTTCTGCCCTTTACCATCTGTATAATCTTCTATGGCGAATCCATATTGGTAAAAAAAGAAAAAAAATTATCAACCCAAAATAGTCAGCAATGATAGCTGACATGGTCACATGATGAATTTTTGTGAGCAGAAAAATATGCCTGTATTGGTGGTTCTTGCCACCAGACACTCGGCCAAGAATCGTTGAATGTCTCGATTATACCGATTTTTGTGATTCTGAAAGTTGTTGAAACGGATAGAGCGGAAATTTTTAAGGATTTTCATGCCTATTGATTGAATATTTAAAGAGATACAGAAAAAAGAAAAAAAATTGGCATTTGAAATATCCCCGTGGTGTTTCTACTGATCATTTAACTGTACGCTATGATTTATGACCTTGTGCTAACATAAAGTACTAATCAGATCTTACGGTACGCGCTGTTTATATCTTAATATTGATTATATTGTCAGTTCTCTTGTATTATCAATATTCTTATATTTTACACTAGTTGCAATAGTGATTTTAAAGTAAACATTACTTTTGCTAGGCCAATCAAATTGGTGCGATGCTTTAAAATACGACAGCATCTGTTCTGACTTATGATCATTCTCAAAGAGGCTTTTTCACCTGCGGTTTTTCCCCTGCTTGCTACTATCAATAGCCTAATCGGCACATTTTTGTCTTCCGTTTCAGTCATTAGCGGGGTTAATCGGAGGCCTGCACTCTTCCTCAGTGAAGAGGCTGGTTGGCCTGGCCGCCCAGCAGCAGCCGCAGGGTGGCAGCGAGAAGACGGTGAAGTCTTTGCTGAAGCGCCTGAAGGTCCAGGAGCAGGCCAAGGTGCTGGAGCGAGCGCTGTCCGAGCAGAGCCCCAGCACCGCCTGCGTGACTGTCGCAGGCGGCGACGCCGAGCCGCTGCACGTCGTGGCCTGCAGGCTGTGGCGCTGGCCAGATTTGCAGACTGCTCAAGAGTTGCGACCGCTTGAGCACTGCCAGCACCCGTATAGGTAGAAGCCGAGAGGGTCAGGATTCGTAACCTTAGGGTCAGGATTCGTAACCTTAGAGTCAAGATTCGTAACCTTAGGGTCAGGATTCGTAACCTTAGGGTCAGGATTAGGAACCTTAGGGTCAGGATTCGTAACCTTAGGGTCAGGATTCGTAACCTTAGGGTCAGGATTAGGAACCTTAGGGTCAGGATTCGTAACCTTAGGGTCAGGATTAGGAACCTTAGGGTCAGGATTAGGAACCTTAGGGTCAGGATTAGGAACCTTAGGGTCAGGATTAGGAACCTTAGGGTCAGGATTCGTAACCTTAGGGTCAGGATTAGGAACCTTAGGGTCAGGATTCGTAACCTTAGGGTCAGGATTAGGAACCTTAGGGTCAGGATTAGGAACCTTAGGGTCAGGATTAGGAACATTAGGGTCAGGATTAGGAACCTTAGGGTCAGGATTAGGAACCTTAGGGTCAGGATTAGGAACCTTAGGGTCAGGATTAGGAACCTTAGGGTCAGGATTAGGAACATTAGGGTCAGGATTAGGAACCTTAGGGTCAGGATTAGGAACATTAGGGTCAGGATTAGGAACCTTAGGGTCAGGATTAGGAACCTTAGGGTCAGGATTAGGAACATTAGGGTCAGGATTAGGAACCTTAGGGTCAGGATTAGGAACATTAGGGTCAGGATTAGGAACCTTAGGGTCAGGATTAGGAACCTTAGGGTCAGGATTAGGAACATTAGGGTCAGGATTAGGAACCTTAGGGTCAGGATTAGGAACCTTAGGGTCAGGATTAGGAACATTAGGGTCAGGATTAGGAACCTTAGGGTCAGGATGAGGAACCTTAGGGTCAGGATTAGGAACCTTAGGGTCAGGATTAGGAACCTTTGGATCAGGATTAGGAACCTTAGGGTCAGGATTAGGAACCTTAGGGTCAGGATTAGGAACCTTTGGATCAGGATTAGGAACCTTAGGATCAGGATTAGGAACCTTAGGGTCAGCATTAGGAACCTAAGGGTCAGGATTCAGAACCTCGGATTAAAATTTAGAATGTAGGATTTGTATTCGGAATCTACTATTCGGATTTGGTATCTTTAAGGAAATTAAGGAAATTTGGAAATCTCAATCTATATGATTGAGATTTTGGATTTAAGAATCTGGGACTATATGGTTTAAGATCCAGTTTGGGTTTTAACATCGTTCCTCGTGATTTAGGATCTAGGATTGGGATTTATTATCTAGCAATGGGATTTAAGACTCGGGATTAGGATTTCAGGTCTTGGTTCAATATTTATGAATATTGGAATTTCCTGTCTTTAATTTTAGGATACAAAATTAAATTCTGCCTGTTCCCACGTCACCCCTTTTCATCTAATTATTGTTAAAAATGAAAGCAAAAAATAAAATTCCATCAGATCCCGCTTCGTGGGCGATCTGTGCGTTAATCCCATGCACTACCAGCGCCTACTAGCTGGCATGGGTGCCCCCCAGGAGCCCGTCATTGTCTACTCGGCTGCTGCCGAGATCGCCGCGGCAGCCGCCACCAGTTTGGACTCTTCGTCGTTGCCGTCGCCGGATCGCGAATCGCTGCATCTGTACCTTCGCCAGGCTTCGCCAGAGGGCTACATGACTGAGGACAACTACAGCTCGGCTGCCGATCCGGCCAGCCCAGAGGCCGCTGGCTTCCAGGCTGTGAGAATGCAGCAGCAGCAGCAGCAGCAGCAGCAGCAGCAGCAGCAGCAGGTGTACCAGGTATGTTTCTGTACATATAAGATATGTACAAAATTCTCTACGTTTGTAATATCTGTAGTTTTTTTCGGACAGTTTAGGTTTCGGGTTGTTTTTTAGTTTTTTGAACAGTCTAGGTTCATGTCATTCAGTCTAGGTTGCTGACATGACAGTCTAGGTTGCTGACATGACAGTCTAGGTTGCTGACATGACAGTCTAGGTTGCTGACATGACAGTCTAGGTTGCTGACATGACAGTCTAGGTTGCTGACATGACAGCCTTGTTTGCTGACATGTCAGTCTAGGTTCCTGACATGACAGTCTAGGTTGCTGACATGACAGTCTAGGTTGCTGACTTGACAGTCTAGGTTGCTGACTTGACAGTCTAGGTTGC
This sequence comes from Macrostomum hystrix, assembly GCA_950097015.1. NCBI lineage: Eukaryota > Metazoa > Platyhelminthes > Macrostomidae > Macrostomum > Macrostomum hystrix. Next base: position 81,933 of record CATNEN010000034.1, read on the forward strand.
TGACATGACAGTCTAGGTTGCTGACATGACAGTCTAGGTTGCTGACATGACAGTCTAAGTTGCTGACTTGACAGTCTAGGTTGCTGACTTGACAGTCTAGGTTGCTGACATGACAGTCTAGGTTGCTGACATGACAGTCTAGGTTGCTGACATGACAGTCTAGGTTAGGATAGGACAGTTAGGATGTCAGTTCTGACAGAAGGTTTCGTAGAGTTCAAATATTTTCTTACATTTGAATTTGTTAAGTAATTTTTTAATTACGTAAATTGGATTGAGCAAACCACACCTTTTCAACCTCGTAAAGCATCATCATCAGCAGCAGCAGCAGCAGCAGCAGCGTCAGCAGGACCTGGCCAGCTTGTTGAGCATTCCCTACATGGAGGCTGAGCACTGGTGCTCCGTGCACTACTACGAGCTCAACAGTCGGGTGGGCGACGCCTATTACGCAACGTCACCTTTCGTCACTGTGGATGGCGGCACGGATCCTGGTGGTCGGGGCCGTGGCCGCTTCTGCCTCGGCCTCCTATCCAATGTGAACCGCTCGCTGCCAGTTGAACAGACTCGCCGATCCATCGGGGCCGGAGTCGGTCTGTACTACATCAACGGCGAGGTGCACGCCGAGTGCCTGTCGGACAGTCCAGTTTTCATCCAGTCTCCCAACGGCAACATCAGGCAGGGCTGGCACCCGGCCACCGTGTGCCGCATCCCGCCCGGCTGCAACCTGTGCGTCTTCTCCATCGCCGACTTCGGCAATCAGCTGCGTCAAGGCGTTGATAAGAGCTTCGACGAAGTCTACGCCCTCACCAAGATGTGCACGATTCGCATCGCCTTTGTCAAAGGCTGGGGCAGCGAGTACAGGCGCCAGCTGATTACTGCCACCCCATGCTGGATTGAAGTTCATCTCAACGGTCCGCTGCGCTGGCTGGACCGCGTGCTGTCGGTTCTGGGCAGCCCGGAGGGTGACTACGGCCCCACCTCCTTGAGCTGAATCAGAGCTAATCATCTACTCATTCAGCACTAAGATAGACATGGATAATCTCTATAATAATCTACTCATTCAGCACTAAGATAGAGATGGATAATCTCTATAATAATCTACTCATTCAGCACTAAGATAGAGATGGATAATCTCTATAATAATCTACTCATTCAGCACTAAGATAGAGATGGATAATCTCTATAATAATCTACTCATTCAGCACTAAGATAGACATGGATAATCTCTATAATAATCTACTCATTCAGCACTAAGATAGACATGGATAATCTCTATAATAATCTACTCATTCAGCACTAAGATAGAGATGGATAATCTCTATAATAATCTACTCATTCAGCACTAAGATAGACATGGATAATCTCTATAATAATCTACTCATTCAGCACTAAGATAGACATGGAAAATCTCTATAATAATCTACTCATTCAGCACTAAGATAGACATGGATAATCTCTATAATAATCTACTCATTCAGCACTAAGATAGAGATGGATAATCTCTATAATAATCTACTCATTCAGCACTAAGATAGACATGGATAATCTCTATAATAATCTACTCATTCAGCACTAAGATAGACATGGAAAATCTCTATAATAATCTACTCATTCAGCACTAAGATAGAGATGGATAATCTCTATGATAATCTACTCATTCAGCACTAAGATAGACATGGATAATCTCTATAATAATCTACTCATTCAGCACTAAGATAGACATGGATAATCTCTATAATAATCTACTCATTCAGCACTAAGATAGACATGGATAATCTCTATAATAATCTACTCATTCAGCACTAAGATAGACATGGATAATCTCTATAATAATCTACTCATTCAGCACTAAGATAGACATGGATAATCTCTATAATAATCTACTCATTCAGCACTAAGATAGACATGGAAAATCTCTATAATAATCTACTCATTCAGCACTAAGATAGAGATGGATAATCTCTATGATAATCTACTCATTCAGCACTAAGATAGACATGGATAATCTCTATAATAATCTACTCATTCAGCACTAAGATAGACATGGATAATCTCTATAATAATCTACTCATTCAGCACTAAGATAGACATGGATAATCTCTATAATAATCTACTCATTCAGCACTAAGATAGAGATGGAAAATCTCTATAATAATCTACTCATTCAGCACTAAGATAGAGATGGATAATCTCTATAATAATCTACTCATTCAGCACTAAGATAGAGATGGAAAATCTCTATAATAATCTACTCATTCAGCACTAAGATAGAGATGGATAATCTCTATAATAATCTACTCATTCAGCACTAAGATAGACATGGATAATCTCTATAATAATCTACTCATTCAGCACTAAGATAGACATGGATAATCTCTATAATAATCTACTCATTCAGCACTAAGATAGAGATGGATAATCTCTATAATAATCTACTCATTCAGCACTAAGATAGAGATGGATAATCTCTATAATAATCTACTCATTCAGCACTAAGATAGAGATGGATAATCTCTATAATAATCTACTCATTCAGCACTAAGATAGAGATGGAAAATCTCTATAATAATCTACTCATTCAGCACTAAGATAGAGATGGATAATCTCTATAATAATCTACTCATTCAGCACTAAGATAGACATGGATAATCTCTATAATAATCTACTCATTCAGCACTAAGATAGACATGGATAATCTCTATAATAATCTACTCATTCAGCACTAAGATAGAGATGGATAATCTCTATAATAATCTACTCATTCAGCACTAAGATAGACATGGATAATCTCTATGATAATCTATTCATCCAGCAGAAGCATAGAGATGGATAATCTCTATAATAATCTACTCATTCAGCACTAAGATAGACATGGATAATCTCTATGATAATCTATTCATCCAGCAGAAGCATAGAGATGGATAATCTCTATAATTCTTCCATCATCCAGCAGAAGCATAGATATGGATAATCAGTAATTTAATCCCTTCATCTACAATTGATCCATGAAGACATATTTTTCCGTAATGTTCTGACTATGGTGTTTGCTTCTGTGTGTAATTTTATTATTTATTAATCAGTTTAACTTATGCACGTATTGAGCTGGGTTTTGGCTTTGCAATGTGTTTACATTTCTCTCATCCATGCTGTTATGAACAGAAATATTTTATTTCTAGATTTGTTTACTTATTTTGCCATAGAGCAGGATTTAGATTTGACTCATCATTTTCCCGGTTCATTGCAGTTCAGAGATAGAGCTTGTACTCTTTTCAAGAAATCATTCAACGACGGTGTATTATATTTAAGCTATTCTGCATGCATTGTTGCTTATTCTGTTTTAAAAGTTCACATTGTTTTTTATTTTAAAAGCGTCATTTTTTCTTAAATGGATTTTCATTGAAAAGCTTTCACTGCCCATATTATGAATGCTGTGTTGGTATTCTTGCTTTTGACATCCAATGTTCTGTCCGATTCTATTACGGGAGATTAACCCTCTTGACCATCTGATCCCTATAATCCCAAATCCATCAGATCCTATAATCCCAAATTCATCAGACCCTTATAATCCCAAATTCATCAGATTCTTATAATCCCAAATCCATCAGATTCTTATAATCCCAAATTCATCAGATTCTTATAATCCCAAATCCATCAGATTCTTATAATCCCAAATCCATCAGATTCTTATAATCCCAAATCCATCAGATTCTTATAATCCCAAATCCATCAGACCCTTATAATCCCAAATCCATCAGACCCTTATAATCCCAAATCCATCAGATTCTTATAATCCCAAATTCATCAGATTCTTATAATCCCAAATCCATCAGATTCTTATAATCCCAAATCCATCAGATTCTTATAATCCCAAATCCATCAGATTCTTATAATCCCAAATCCATCAGATTCTTATAATTCCAAATCAATCAGATTCTTATAATCCCAAATCCATCAGACCCTTATAATCCCATATCCATCAGATTCTTATAATCCCATATCCATCAGACCCTTATAATCCCAAATTCATCAGATTCTTATAATCCCAAATCCATCAGATTCTTATAATCCCAAATCCATCAGATTCTTATAATCCCAAATCCATCAGATTCTTATAATCCCAAATTCATCAGACCCTTATAATCCCAAATTCATCAGATTCTTATAATCCCAAATCCATCAGACCCTTATAATCCCATATCCATCAGACCCTTATAATCCCAAATTCATCAGATTCTTATAATCCCAAATTCATCAGATTCTTATAATCCCAAATCCATCAGATTCTTATAATCCCAAATCCATCAGATTCTTATAATCCCAAATTCATCAGACCCTTATAATCCCAAATTCATCAGATTCTTATAATCCCAAATCCATCAGATTCTTATAATCCCAAATCCATCAGATTCTTATAATCCCAAATCCATCAGATTCTTATAATCCCAAATCCATCAGATTCTTATAATCCCAAATCTATCAGATTCTTATAATCCCAAATCCATCAGATTCTTATAATCCCAAATTCATCAGACCCTTATAATCCCAAATCCATCAGACCCTTATAATCCCAAATTCATCAGATTCTTATAATCCCAAATCCATCAGACCCTTATAATCCCAAATCCATCAGACCCTTATAATCCCAAATTCATCAGACCCTTATAAACCAAATTTCCATCAGACCCTTATAATCCCAAATTCATCACACCCTTATAATCCCAAATCCATCAGACCCTTATAATCCCAAATTCATCAGACCCTTATAATCCCATATCCATCAGATTCTTATAATCCCAAATTCATCAGACCCTTATAATCCCAAATCCATCAGACCCTTATAATCCCAAATCCATCAGACCCTTATAATCCCAAATCCATCAGACCCTTATAATCCCAAATCCATCAGATCCTTATAATCCCAAATTCATCAGACCCTTATAATCCCAAATCCATCAGACCCTTATAATCCCAAATCCATCAGATTCTTATAATCCCAAATCCATCAGATTCTTATAATCCCAAATCCATCAGATCATTATAATCCCAAATCCATCAGATTCTTATAATCCCAAATCCATCAGATTCTTATAATCCCAAATCTATCAGATTCTTTTAATCCCAAATCCATCAGATTCTTATAATTCCAAATCTATCAGATTCTTATAATCCCAAATCCATCAGACCCTTATAATCCCATATCCATCAGATTCTTATAATCCCAAATCCATCAGATTCTTATAATCCCAAATCCATCAGATTCTTATAATCCCAAATCCATCAGACCCTTATAATCCCAAATCCATCAGATCATTATAATCCCAAATTCATCAGACCCTTATAATCCCAAATCCATCAGACCCTTATAATCCCAAATCCATCAGATCATTATAATCCCAAATCCATCAGATTCTTATAATCCCAAATCCATCAGATTCTTATAATCCCAAATCTATCAGATTCTTATAATCCCAAATCCATCAGATTCTTATAATTCCAAATCTATCAGATTCTTATAATCCCAAATCTATCAGATTCTTATAATCCCAAATCCATCAGATTCTTATAATCCCAAATTCATCAGACCCTTATAATCCCAAATCCATCAGATTCTTATAATCCCAAATCCATCAGATTCTTATAATCCCAAATCCATCAGACCCTTATAATCCCAAATTCATCAGACCCTTATAATCCTAAATTCATCAGACCCTTATAATCCCAAATCCATCAGACCCTTATAATCCCAAATTCATCAGACCCTTATAATCCCATATCCATCAGACCCTTATAATCCCAAATCCATCAGACCCTTATAATCCCAAATCCATCAGACCCTTATAATCCCAAATTCATCAGACCCTTATAATCCCATATCCATCAGATTCTTATAATCCCAAATTCATCAGACCCTTATAATCCCAAATCCATCAGACCCTTATAATCCCAAATCCATCAGACCCTTATAATCCCAAATCCATCAGACCCTTATAATCCCAAATTCATCAGACCCTTATAATCCCAAATCCATCAGACCCTTATAATCCCAAATCCATCAGATTCTTATAATCCCAAATCCATCAGATTCTTATAATCCCAAATCCATCAGACCCTTATAATCCCAAATCCATCAGATTCTTATAATCCCAAATTCATCAGATCATTATAATCCCAAATTCATCAGACCCTTATAATCCCAAATTCATCAGACCCTTATAATCCCAAATCCATCAGATTCTTATAATCCCAAATTCATCAGACCCTTATAATCCCAAATCCATCAGATCATTATAATCCCAAATCCATCAGATTCTTATAATCCCAAATCCATCAGATTCTTATAATCCCAAATCCATCAGATTCTTATAATCCCAAATCCATCAGATTCTTATAATCCCAAATCCATCAGACCCTTATAATCCCAAATCCATCAGATCATTATAATCCCAAATTCATCAGACCCTTATAATCCCAAATCCATCAGACCCTTATAATCCCAAATCCATCAGATCATTATAATCCCAAATCCATCAGATTCTTATAATCCCAAATCCATCAGATTCTTATAATCCCAAATCCATCAGATTCTTATAATCCCAAATCCATCAGATTCTTATAATTCCAAATCTATCAGATTCTTATAATCCCAAATCTATCAGATTCTTATAATCCCAAATCCATCAGATTCTTATAATCCCAAATCCATCAGATTCTTATAATCCCAAACGTTTTCGATCTTAGTCAGTTTGCAATACTTGTTGGATTATAAGTTGTGACCTACTTTTTCTGTTTTGTTTTGTTCGTTTTGCTGATTTATTAATTCACAGTTTTTCAATAGTGAATAAAAAGCTTTATAAACAATTGGCTACCAATTTGCTTCTCAGAAGCTGTAATAATTAAAGTTCTGCTCTGTTTTAGTGTCTAATTGCCTCATCCAACGATGAACATACGAGCTATATTTTATTATTTTATAAATCTCAGTTTTCCTTTGCATTACGCAGTATTCTAAATGGATCATTAAAACTAAAACCTTCAAAGCCGACAAAGCCTAAAACTGTAAAACTTTATAAAAGTAACACTTAAATAGAATTTTATAAAACTTAGTCAGAGGCTCACAAGAATTATAAAAACAAATCCAATTTAATGTTGTCTTGCTTTTTGCTGGTTCTGTGATTGCTTCAGCATGATATGCCCTTCTGAAGTTATTTTCTAAAAATATCTTTATTAGCTTCTCATCGGCGACCATTTGTCTCCTGCTCAGCTAACATCCACGCGTTCGTGAGGAATTGAATAAAATGCAACTAGGCTCCATTGTTGCTGAATTGCTTTGTCTATTTATAATATTTATAAAAGTAAAATCTAAAGTTGCTTTCGCTTTGACAGCCTTTCAGCAGTGTCTCAATGCTCTACTTTTGACTATAACATCATAGCGAGTATTCTTAACAGTTGTGGCATTTATTTAGGTCGGTCAGGATTAAGATAAGTGGTGTATTGAATAAGTGCAGCGACAAATAGCGATACAGACATCTTGAAGGGAGATTTAGGGATCAGGACAGGTTGCAGAAAGGGAGATTTATGGATCAGGACAGGTTGCAGGAAGTGAGATTTAGGGGTCAGGACAGGTTGCAGGAAGGGAGATTGAGGGGTCAGGACAGGTTGCAGAAAGGGAGATTGAGGGATCAGGACAGGTTGCAGGAAGGGAGATTGAGGGATCAGGACAGGTTGCAGAAAGGGAGATTGAGGGGTCAGGACAGGTTGCAGAAAGGGAGATTGAGGGATCAGGACAGGTTGCAGGAAGGGAGATTGAGGGATCAGGACAGGTTGCAGAAAGGGAGATTGAGGGATCAGGACAGGTTGCAGAAAGGGAGATTGAGGGATCAGGACAGGTTGCAGAAAGGGAGATTGAGGGATCAGGACAGGTTGCAGAAAGGGAGATTTAGGGATCAGGACAGGTTGCAGAAAGGGAGATTGAGGGATCAGGACAGGTTGCAGAAAGGGAGATTTAGGGATCAGGACAGGTTGCAGGAAGGGAGATTGGTGTAGGAAGAAAGTACGATTCCTAGAAAAATAGAAGTCTAAAATAGCAAGTGGACGGTGGAATCCATCGCACCATATCTTTTCTCAACCCGGGATCCATCCCTTGTTTTGTCACAGCGAATTCGCGTAGCCGGGCTGCCTAGGTCGTCCCTTCGCAAGGCGGCAAGCGGCCAGCAGCAGCACCAGCAGCAACTGTATCCCCCCGTGTGTCCCTGATCCCAGTGGCCATGCACCGTCTCTTTGTGGCGTCGCACGCGTTCGCGCCAGATCGACCTGACGAAGATCTGGAACTGCAGCCCGGCGACTGCGTGGCCCTGCTGGAGAGACTGCCCGGCTGCGACTGGGGCCGTGGCGTCTCGCTGGCCACAGAGGCTACAGGCATCTTCCCCATGAACTTCGTCACCGAGCTGGCCGCCGGTGACTGCGAAGCCAAGATTGGTGAGCTCGGTGATTTGAGGGTTAGTGGAGCGGCTAGGTGAGGTAGTGGAGTGGCTAGGTGAGGTAGTGGAGTGGCTAGGTGAGGTAGTGGAGTGGCTAGGTGAGGTAGTGGAGTGGCTAGGTGAGGTAGTGGAGTGGCTAGGTGAGGTAGTGGAGTGGCTAGGTGAGGTAGTGGAGTGGCTAGGTGAGGTAGTGGAGTGGCTAGGTGAGGTAGTGGAGTCGTTGGATCATGTAGTAGAGTGGTTGGATAATGTAGTAGAGTGGTTGGATAATGTAGTAGAGTCGTTGGATCATGTAATAGAGTCGTTGGATCATGTAGTAGAGTGGTTGGATACTGTAGTAGAGTGGTTGGATAATGTAGTAGAGTGGTTGGACAATGTAGTAGAGTGGTTGGATAATGTAGTAGAGTGGTTGGATAATGTAGTAGAGTGACTGGTTGGGGTAGTAGAGTGGCAGAGTTAGGCGCATAGTCGTGAAGACGGGTATTAGAGTGACTGGTTGGGGTAGTAGAGTGGCAGAGTTAGGCGCATAGTCGTGAAGACGGGTATTAGAGTGCCAGATTGAATTAGATAGTTTTGGCCGTTTGTTAAAACTAGACGGTTAAATTTTTGTTCCGCCAACCGTTGCTAGGCGCCGATCAGCGGTTGTACCTGTGCAGGCACAGCTTCCCAGCTGACGCGGCCGGAGATTTGGCGATGTCGCCCGGCGACCTCATCCTCAGCCTGCAGCAGATCGATGCCAACTGGTGCCTGGGCCGGCGCCTGACATCTGCGCAGAACGGCTATTCCAGCGATGACAACGAGGGCGCCTTTCCGCTGACTCACGTGAAGGATGTGACCCACCTGGCGGCGCGCACAGACGCGGCGGCATCCGAGGTCAGCGAGAAAAGCCGGCAGCAGCGGCCGAGGCACGCCGTCGCCACCAAATCCGTTGCGGCCGCTCACTTCGGCGGCGAGTTGAGCTTCAACCAGGGCGATCGGCTCATTGTGACGAGAGAAATCGACGAAGTTTTTCTCGAAGGCTACTGCGGAGACCGCTTCGGCATGTTCCCAGCTGACTATGTCCGCTTCCTGGACGAGGAACAAGTTCACGACAATGGTTGCGACGCTGGCGACGGCTTCACAGAGGAGGCACTGCTGACTGAGTCGCAGCCGCTGCGCTCAGAACCCGCAAGGGCTGTTTTGCAGGTAAGCATCGTTTACTCGTATTAGTACGAGGGACACCTCGTAATCTGTTTGACGGCTTTTTATTGAGCCGATCAGTGAAGGACAAAAAATCTGTCGATATAATCAATCAATAAATCGATCATCGGACAAATCAATCAATAAATTTGATCAGCTGCCCAAATCAATCAATAAATTTGTTTAGCTGCCCGAATCAATCAATAAATTTAGTCAGCTGTCTAAATCAATCAAAAAATCATCTGATCTGACCAGATCACCCAATAAATTGATCGTTCGACCAAATTAACCGATGAAATAAAACTGATCAAATCAATCAGTTAATTAATTAGCTGACCAAATGGATCACTAGATTGGTCAGCTGACTAGATCAATCGATAAAGCGATACGCTAAAATTGGTTTATAGTGGTGATCAACGAGATAAATAAAAAATAGCTTATTCTTGGTTTAAATGTGTAAAACTGCATCAAGAATCCAATTCAGCGTACCAAGAAGCCAAATCAGGTTAATTAACCAAATTATTTAGTTTTCTACCCCCCACGCAATTCTCAGAATCGTCAGGCGCCGATTCCTCTGTACGAGCCGGAGCAGGAGCTGCAGTCCTACGGCCAGGTGAAATATCCGTTTGTAGCCCAGGAGACTGGCGAGCTAACAGTCATGCCGGACACCATAGTCTACCTTCTGGGCCATCAGTATAACGAGTGGACCTACTGCATGGTGGACAGCGACTACGGGCCACAGCGTGGCCTCGTGCCCACTGCCTACATAGACATCATTGTGGACTGCGACTCCGCTAGGCCGGTCCTCGAGCCGCAGTCAGTTGCTGAAGATACAGCGTCCGGAAGCAGGCCGCAACAACGGGAGCCGGCCTTTCACTTCAGCAGTCTGGACGCCAGCGAGGCCCGCGGTATCAGCCTGGACCAGGCCATCAGTGCCGAACTGTCTATGGCCCGAGCTGCCGGCACGGAGCGTTTGCGCTCCATGCCCGATAGCGAAAAAGCCGCCATTGCGCAGCGACTCATGGCCCAGACTGAGAGCCTGCTGCAGTCCGCCAGCGTTCAGGCCAAGCCTCCGCTGCCGCCTCCGCCTCTTCCGCCGCCTTCGGTGCTGCTACCGCCGCCGCCGATGCCTCCGCTGCCGCTGCCACCACCGCTGCCGCCGTCCGTCAGTCCGTCGCGCGTCGCTCCGTCTGTGCCGCCGATGCCGTCGGATTCGCTCGTCAGCAAGCGTCTCGCCAGCTTTGACAACAACTCATCCGCTTTTGCTGGCGCCGATGATCAGGTTGTTCGCGACCTGCGCAGTCGCATCAGCAGTCTGGATCGTCAAGGAGACAGCGGATCAGCCGCTGATGCCCGCTCAACCACCGCCGCAGAAACCGGCTTCTCCTCAGCTGGCGGCGACGGCGAGCGGGCCTACCTCACAGACATCCTCGCCGGGCTAGTTGAAACTCCTGCCGACGCCGCCGTCAGCGAGGAGGCTGCCAAGCGTCGCCGTCGTTGGGGCCACGTATTCAACGAACTGATGGCCACCGAGCGGGCGTTCAGGGCCGACATGACTGCCCTGGCTGAAGCATTCCTCCGGCAGCCGGGCGCGGCTGATCGGCCAGTCGGGTTCCCGGCCGATTCCCTGTTCGCCCACCTGGAGGAGGTGGTTGTCGTGTCTGGCCAACTAGCTAGCCGACTGGGAGCTTCAGCCAGAAGATCCTGGTGGCGCATTTCTGCGCTGCCGTTCAGCACTGGAGTCGGCCTATTCGGGCTACTGCGGCCGTCAGCGGGAGTCGCTGGAGCTGGCAGCCCGCCTGGGCAACCAGCCGCAGTTCGGCGCGTACATGTCCGCCAAGGCGGCCCGCATCATGCCGAATTCGCTGTTTGATTTGAGCGCCCTACTGATCAAGCCAGTTCAGCGGGTGACGAAATATCCGCTGCTGTTGAACGACCTGCTGCAGTCGGCCGAGACAGGCTCTAAGGAGTCGGAGAATCTGTCAGCAGCTTTTCAACTGGTGAAGAGTCTGGTTCATCGCATCAATGAGTCGCAGCGAACCAGGGAGCTGCTCAACCGATATCTCTATCATAATCGGCGCAGTGTTGGCGGAGGCTTCGGCGGCGAAGGCGCCATCGATGGCGGAGGTCAAGCGTCATCCGAGGGCGGCAGCTGGCGGCTCTCGCACGCGCTGACTAAGAAGAGCGGCCGCCTGTCACAGATGATTAGCGCCGGCCTGGGCCTGGCCGAGAGCACCCAGGACGATGAGTTGGAGCGCTGCGTGGCCACTTTCAAGCAGTGCAAGCGCTGCATCCGGGTGTTCCTGGAGCGATGCGACACCCTCGGCAAGGCTATGCGGCACAGCCTGTCGGATCTACTGAATTTGACACAGAGCCTGTGGTCGTTTGGAGCCGACGGTGGCGGACTTGAGGAGGCGGCGCAGGTAAAAAATTTGCGAGTTGGACGGTCCCGTATTGGCAATCGGGGGGGTTCATGTATTTACATTTAAAGAATTGGGGTTAGGCAATTCGGGATCAGGGTTTGGAAATTCGGGATCAGGGTTTAGAAATTCAGGATCAGGGTTTAGAAATTCAGGATCAGGGTTTAGAAATTCAGGATCAGGGTTTAGAAATTCAGGATCAGGGTTTAGAAATTCAGGATCAGGGTTTGGAAATTCGGGATCGGGGTTTGGAAATTCGGGATCAGGGTTTGGAAATTCGGGATCAGGGTTTGGAAATTCGTGATCAGGGTTTAGAAATTCAGGAACAGGGTTTAGAAATTCAGGATCAGGGTTTGGAAATTCGGGATCAGGGTTTGGAAATTCGGGATCAGGGTTTAGAAATTCAGGAACAGGGTTTAGAAATTTAGGATCAGGGTTTGGAAATTCGGGATCAGGGTTTGGAAATTCAGGAACAGGGTTTAGAAATTTAGGATCAGGGTTTGGAAATTCGGGATCAGGGTTTGGAAATTCAGGAACAGGGTTTAGAATTCAGAAACAGGGTTTGGAAATTCGGGATCAGGGTTAAGGATTGGGATTTCGGACTCTGGGTTAGTCATTTTGGGATCAGACTTTGTGATTTCGTGATCGGGGTTGGGAATGTTGATCAAGGCATCAAACTGGTTCTGGAATTAACATTTTGTTTCATCGATTGAGCTTTAACGCTCCAGATTAGGCTGTTGATAAGGCCACCCTCCCGTCTCCCTCCAGCTCCTCACAGTTCAGCGCGCCCTACTCCAAGACTACACCGGGCAGTGCCTGGCCGACTTAGATTTAGAGGTCCTGGCCCCTCTAAATGAGCTGCTAGGCTGCTACAGCGGGCCGGCCACCCTCATTGGCAAGTGCAACAGCAAGCGCCTGGACTATGACTGGCTGCGCAGCCAGCAGGCTAAGAAATCTGACCTGTCGGGTCGCGAGCGGGAGGACCTGGCCACAGCCGAGCGAACCTACGCTGCGCTGCGCGACCGACTCAAAGAAGAATTGCCGCAGCTTTGCCGCCTAACCGTAAACTTTCTGCAGCACTCTCTGGCTCGATTTGCCCGCCTGCACCAGGCATTCACTAGGCGCGCTTTGGACTCATTGAATTCTCCGCCGCTTCCTGGATTTCAACCAACCTTTGTTGACAGTTGTGCCGCACACCTGGCCGATGTCACCGATCGTGTGGCCGCGCTCAGAATCGCTCCAGACGGATTCAGTCCGCGGGTGGCTAATGGCGGCGCCAGTGGCAGAATTTTGGACTCCGCCACCCTGGTGGAAACCGATACAATGTCCTCTGGTCAGCAGCAGGCACAGCCTACCACCATTTGGTACGTTGATCCGTTTCCGCTGCTCAACCCGGAGCCCACAGCTCCACCGACACAGGCTCCACCGACACAGGCTCCACCGATGCCAGCTGCGAGACGGCATCAGCCGCAACCTCAGCCACACGGGGTGAGTCAGAAATGGGCTGCGCTCTTACTGTTTCTTACGAGTAGTTGGTCTCCACTGTCCCTTCCACCCCTTCTTGTCCTTCAGTTGGCTCCACTGCCCCTTCCACCCCTTCTTGTCCTTCAGTTGACTCCACTGTCCCTTCCACCCCTTCTTGTCCTTCAGTTGACTCCACTGTCCCTTCCACCCCTTCTTGTCCTTCAGTTGGCTCCACTGTCCCTTCCACCCCTTCTTGTCCTTCAGTTGGCTCCACTGTCCCTTCCACCCCTTCTTGTCCTTCAGTTGGTCTCCACTGTCCCTTCCACCCCTTCTTGTCCTTCAGTTGGCTCCACTGTCCCTTCCACCCCTTCTTGTCCTTCAGTTTGTCTCCACTGTCCCTTCCACCCCTTCTTGTCCTTCAGTTTGTCTCCACTGCCCCTTCCACCCCTTCTTGTCCTTCAGTTTGTCTCCACTGTCCCTTCCACCCCTTCTTGTCCTTCAGTTGGCTCCACTGCCCCTTCCACCCCTTCTTGTCCTTCAGTTCGTCTCCACTGTCCCTTCCACCCCTTCTTGTCCTTCAGTTGGCTCCACTGTCCCTTCCACCCCTTCTTGTCCTTCAGTTCGTCTCCACTGTCCCTTCCACCCCTTCTTGTCCTTCAGTTGGTCTCCACTGTCCCTTCCACCCCTTCTTGTCCTTCAGTTGGCTCCACTGTCCCTTCCACCCCTTCTTGTCCTTCAGTTGGCTCCACTGTCCCTTCCACCCCTTCTTGTCCTTCAGTTGGCTCCACTGTCCCTTCCACCCCTTCTTGTCCTTCAGTTGGCTCCACTGTCCCTTCCACCCCTTCTTGTCCTTCAGTTCGTCTCCACTGTCCCTTCCACCCCTTCTTGTCCTTCAGTTCGTCTCCACTGTCCCTTCCACCCCTTCTTGTCCTTCAGTTGGCTCCACTGTCCCTTCCACCCCTTCTTGTCCTTCAGTTGGCTCCACTGTCCCTTCCACCCCTTCTTGTCCTTCAGTTGGCTCCACTGTCCCTTCCACCCCTTCTTGTCCTTCAGTTCGTCTCCACTGTCCCTTCCACCCCTTCTTGTCCTTCAGTTGGCTCCACTGTCCCTTCCACCCCTTCTTGTCCTTCAGTTGGCTCCACTGTCCCTTCCACCCCTTCTTGTCCTTCAGTTGGCTCCACTGTCCCTTCCACCCCTTCTTGTCCTTCAGTTGGCTCCACTGCCCCTTCCACCCCTTGTCCCGTGTACCTGTTGAATAGGTAGCCAGCATCGATTCTCAATATGTTTAGCATCCCCAAATTCGCACTATTTCCGTTCCTTCCTTTCCGAAAAGCTTCAGCAGCAGGCCGTCTCGAACCCGATGGCCAGGGTCATCTACGCTTTCGCCGGCCGCAATCCGAACGAGCTGACAGTGGCTCCTGACGAGCTGGTGCGGATCAGAGCATTCGCTGATCAGTCTGGCAACCCTGACTGGTGGCTGGTTACTAAAACTGACGCCACCGCCATAAGCGGCTACATTCCAGCCAGCTACGTGTCCAGGCAGATTTGACATTTGACACCGTATGATCGATCTAGAAATCTAATGATTGCATGGTATAAACATTTTTATAATCAGATTTGCCACAGGTTCATTATACAGAAATAATTCTGACGCCTTCTGTATGGAATGTTTGTTGTATAGCAGCATTCGGATTCATTATCAGATAATATTTTCCTATTCATATTTCTATAAACCTAGTTTTGTACTTACATAATTAATTTGAACCTGTAAATTCGTGTGTGTGTGTGTCTTTCTAGCAAAAACATGGCCTAATTCAATGTTTCATTAAAAAATTTTCTGAACGCCAATTTTATCTCACATGTTCTTGATAATTTTATAAGCAGAGTTCTGGAAAGGTGATAAAACTTTCTTTTTTGGTCTTCAGATTGAACTGCTTTCAATATTTTCATGTGCCTCGATGTAAATCTTATTGCCTTCCTGGTGCTTTGATAGCCCAAGCAAGATATCCCACTATTTGTAGGTGCTTTGCTGTAAAACACTCGGACCCTACTCAGTGTCTACTCAGATTAGAGCAGGTGTCTACTCAGATTTGAGTGTAGAGTGGTAAGAGTGGGTGTCTACTCAGATTAGAGCAGGTGTCTATTCAGATTTGAGTGTAGAGTGGTAAGAGTGGGTGTCTACTCAGATTAGAGCAGGTGTCTACTCAGATTAGAGCAGGTGTCTACTCAGATTAGAGCAGGTGTCTACTCAGATTAGAGCAGGTGTCTACTCAGATTAGAGCAAGTGTCTACTCAGATTTGAGCAGGTGTCTACTCAGATTAGAGCAGGTGTCTACTCAGATTAGAGCAGGTGTCTACTCAGATTAGAGCAGGTGTCTACTCAGATTAGAGCAGGTGTCTACTCAGATTAGAGCTGGTGTCTACTCAGGTTAGAGCAGGTGTCTACTCAGATTTAAGTGTGAAGTGGTAAGAGTGGGCGTAAACTCAGATTAGAGCAGGTGTCTACTCAGATTAGAGCAGGTGTCTACTCAGATTAGATCAGGTGTCTACTCAGATTAGAGCAGGTGTCTACTCAGATTAGAGCAGGTGTCTACTCAGATTAGAGCAGGTGTCTACTCAGATTAGAGCAGGTGTCTACTCAGATTAGATCAGGTGTCTACTCAGATTAGAGCAGGTGTCTACTCAGATTAGAGCAGGTGTCTACTCAGATTAGAGCAGGTGTCTACTCAGATTAGAGCAGGTGTCTACTCAGATTAGAGCAGGTGTCTACTCAGATTAGAGCAGGTGTCTACTCAGATTAGAGCAGGTGTCTACTCAGATTAGAGCAGGTGTCTACTCAGATTAGAGCAGGTGTCTACTCAGATTAGAGCAGGTGTCTACTCAGATTAGAGCAGGTGTCTACTCAGATTAGAGCAGGTGTCTACTCAGATTAGAGCAGGTGTCTACTCAGATTAGAGCAGGTGTCTACTCAGATTAGAGCAGGTGTCTACTCAGATTAGAGCAGGTGTCTACTCAGATTAGAGCAGGTGTCTACTCAGATTAGAGCAGGTGTCTACTCAGATTAGAGCAGGTGTCTACTCAGATTAGATCAGGTGTCTACTCAGATTAGAGCAGGTGTCTACTCAGATTAGAGCAGGTGTCTACTCAGATTAGAGCAGGTGTCTACTCAGATTAGAGCAGGTGTCTACTCAGATTAGAGCAGGTGTCTACTCAGATTAGAGCAGGTGTCTACTCAGATTAGAGCAGGTGTCTACTCAGATTAAATTGTCGCGCAAATTTAATCACTGTTTTTATTCGCTCTGTAATGTGTGGCATAATTTGTGTTACTATGGCTAAAATATGCACTAAGTAATTGTAAAAGGATTGAGTTAGACTCATCGTGTAGATTTACCTATTAGATTATTGCGTTGTCTTGAAATAATTAATTGCCTAATTTAGTCAAGACCCAAATTTAACCCTAATTTAGTAATAATCTCTTATCTAGTTGACATTATGTGGCTAGCACAATTTAGGCCTAGAATCAGAACGGGACAGTTAAGATTGGGATCTTGGAGACAGTTGGGATTTGGATCTTGGAGACAGGTCGGATTGGGATCTTGGAGACTGTTAGGTTTGGGATCTTGGAGACAGTTATGTTTGGGATCTTGGAGACAGTTATGTTTGGGATCTTCGAGACAGTTAGGTTTGGGATCTTGGAGACAGTTAGGTTTGGGATCTTGGAGACAGTTAGGTTTGGGATCTTCGAGACAGTTAGGTTTGGGATCTTCGAGACAGTTAGGTTTGGGATCTTCGAGACAGTTAGGTTTGGGATCTTGGAGACAGTTTGGTTTGGGATCTTGGAGACAGTTAGGTTTGGGATCTTGGAGACAGTTTGGTTTGGGATCTTGGAGACAGTTTGGTTTGGGATCTTGGAGACAGTTAGGTTTGGGATCTTGGAGACAGTTTGGTTTGGGATCTTCGAGACAGTTAGGTTTGGGATCTTCGAGACAGTTTGGTTTGGGATCTTCGAGACAGTTAGGTTTGGGATCTTCGAGACAGTTTGGTTTGGGATCTTCGAGACAGTTAGGTTTGGGATCTTGGAGACAGTTAGGTTTGGGATCTTCGAGACAGTTAGGTTTGGGATCTTCGAGACAGTTTGGTTTGGGATCTTCGAGACAGTTAGGTTTGGGATCTTGGAGACAGTTAGGTTTGGGATCTTCGAGACAGTTAGGTTTGGGATCTTGGAGACAGTTAGGTTTGGGATCTTGGAGACAGTTAGGTTTGGGATCTTGGAGACAGTTATGTTTGGGATCTTCGAGACAGTTAGGTTTGGGATCTTCGAGACAGTTAGGTTTGGGATCTTCGAGACAGTTTGGTTTGGGATCTTCGAGACAGTTAGGTTTGGGATCTTGGAGACAGTTAGGTTTGGGATCTTCGAGACAGTTAGGTTTGGGATCTTGGAGACAGTTAGGTTTGGGATCTTGGAGACAGTTAGGTTTGGGATCTTGGAGACAGTTATGTTTGGGATCTTCGAGACAGTTAGGTTTGGGATCTTCGAGACAGTTAGGTTTGGGATCTTCGAGACAGTTATGTTTGGGATCTTCGAGATAGTTAGGTTTGGGATCTTGGAGACAGTTATGTTTGGGATCTTCGAGACAGTTTGGTTTGGGATCTTCGAGACAGTTAGGTTTGGGATCTTGGAGACAGTTAGGTTTGGGATCTTCGAGACAGTTAGGTTTGGGATCTTGGAGACAGTTAGGTTTGGGATCTTGGAGACAGTTAGGTTTGGGATCTTGGAGACAGTTATGTTTGGGATCTTCGAGACAGTTAGGTTTGGGATCTTCGAGACAGTTAGGTTTGGGATCTTCGAGACAGTTATGTTTGGGATCTTCGAGATAGTTAGGTTTGGGATCTTGGAGACAGTTATGTTTGGGATCTTCGAGACAGTTTGGTTTGGGATCTTCGAGACCGTTAGGTTTGGGACTCTTGGAGACAGTTAGGTTTGGGATCTTCGAGACAGTTATGTTTGGGATCTTGGAGACAGTTAGGTTTGGGACTCTTGGAGACAGTTAGGTTTGGGATCTTGGAGACAGTTAGGTTTGGGATCTTGGAGACAGTTATGTTTGGGATCTTCGAGACAGTTAGGTTTGGGATCTTGGAGACAGTTAGGTTTGGGATCTTCGAGACAGTTTGGTTTGGGATCTTCGAGACCGTTAGGTTTGGGATCTTCGAGACAGTTTGGTTTGGGATCTTCGAGACCGTTAGGTTTGGGACTCTTGGAGACAGTTATGTTTGGGATCTTGGAGACAGTTAGGTTTGCGACTCTTGGAGACAGTTATGTTTGGGACTCTTGGAGACAGTTAGGTTTGGGATCTTGGAGACAGTTATGTTTGGGATCTTCGAGACAGTTATGTTTGGGATCTTGGAGACAGTTATGTTTGGGATCTTCGAGACAGTTAGGTTTGGGACTCTTGGAGACAGTTATGTTTGGGATCTTCGAGACAGTTAGGTTTGGGATCTTCGAGACAGTTATGTTTGGGATCTTGGAGACAGTTAGGTTTGGGACTCTTGGAGACAGTTATGTTTGGGATCTTCGAGACAGTTAGGTTTGGGATCTTCGAGACAGTTAGGTTTGGGATCTAAGAGACAGTTAGTTAATTGGTATCTTAGAGGCAAGTGAGATTCGGATCTTGGAGACTTGGGATCCTAGGGATGGTATTGACAATCCATCTAGTATCCGTATTCAGAAATTTCATGTTTTTTTTGTTTTCTATGAAGAGTTGGGGACTCGACCAAGCTGTTAAGATTCCCCAATTAACTTTTCTACAATCTATTCCTTCTCTTCTATCCTCAGCTTTCCTTCTATTATCCTGCTCAGCCGGATGTCAGACAGCGATAGCGACAGAGATGAGGCAGTGCCAGCAACAGCACCAGCAGCATCGGCGCCAGCGGCGCCAGCGGCAGCTCCAGCGGCCACCGGAGGCTTCCTAGCCGAGCCCAAGCCGGTGCCTGGCGTGCGCTACCCGCTGCAGGTTCAGTACTGCGGCTCCTGCAGCCTGCCTCTGGAGCTTTGCGAATTCTCCGCCGACCTGGCCGCCTGCCGCTCTTGGTTGGAGCGGAATCTGCCCGAGGAATTCGCTACCAGGATTTCCGTCGCCGCTGGCGGCTCCTCCGCAGCCGAATCGAATAAATCCGGCGCAGCAGCGCCTGAGGAGACGGCCGCCGGCGAGGACGACGACAAGAAGAAGCGGCAGACCCGCGGTGGCAAGGGCACCAACAAGGAGGCCAAGAAAAAGAAGGACACGGCGGAGCAGGCCAGGATCTGCCTGTCACGAGCCCAGCGCGGCAAGAGAAAGTCCGTCACGGTGGTGACCGGCCTGGCCTCGTTCGGCATTGATCTGAAAGAAGCCTCGCGGGTGTTCGGCCAGAAATTTGCCACTGGCGCCAGCGTCACTGGCAACGGCGACGAGATTGTCATTCAGGGCGACGTCCGGGACGACCTGTTTGATTTCCTGCCGGAGCGGTGGCCGGCCATCGACGAAGAGCGAATTGAGGATCTGGGAGATTTGAAACGATGATTGGCGTTGGTGGGATTCGGCAATGGGGAGAGCTGATTTGGGAGTTTTTTGGCTGGGGATGACAGTGGCTTTGCTTGGTGAAAACGGCGATATATTAAAAAAATAATTAGTTTCAATCATTTCCTTACACCTTCTTAATATCTTAGGTTTATTGTCTCATCTATTCTCTAGGTCCACTGTCTCATCTATTCTCTAGGTCTACTGTCTCATCTATTCTCTAGGTCTACTGTCTCATCTATTCTCTAGGTCCACTTTCTCATCTATTCTCTAGGTCCACTGTCTCATCTATTCTCTAGGTCTACTGTCTCATCTATTCTCTAGGTCTACTGTCTCATCTATTCTCTGTACACATTAACTTTGACTTTGTCGTCTGTTTTGGTCTGTTAAGATAGGAGCGAATTAAATCTGAATAACAAGGCACTGTCATTCCATCAGCAACGGGTTTTGACATTCGAGGTTTATGAGGCTCTAGCTCTACGCAGACAAATAACTAGATAAATTATTATTTATTGTATTAATAATAATTTCTATATTTGTTGCATGGATCCATGCGTCGATGAACAAGTGACGTCACTGGAGCTGTGTTGATTGGCACAGAATAAATTAGATCGATTTCAATTGAATATTGCCTAGGTTTCTCTTCAAGGTGACCAGTGAGAATTAAGCGCTCGGCTGTTTGGCATTTTCTGGGCTTGACCTTCACCAGTCGCTGGTGCAGTCAGCTCAGCCTATGCAAATACTTGCCTATTTTTGTTCACTGCCTCTGTTCCGATTTTGATCTTTTCACTTTTTAAGCTCCTAGAAGAGATGCTATTCAAGATGGTTCACGGATGATTGTCTCACTGTTGACTATAGACATGGTTCGACAGACGATTTACTGGCAAGATAGATTCGCGGATGATCGGTTTTATAATAGTAGTCATTTTTGCAGGAGGGCAATGACACATAATTTGAGGACAATTGACCCGCAGCCAGCGAGGAGGCAAATCTGCCCGTTTCGCTGACTCCTGAGCACACACGCACACAGATACTGTACGTGGCAACAGCTCACACAGGTGTGTTTATTTGCCCTGACTTTCTCATCGTCAGGCAGTGTACACTTTCACTGTGCCTTGGAGGTTGGCCCTCAATTGCACAACAAGCCCCCAAGCCTTCTCTCCGTGACTGCGCCCTAAAAGAATGTGGCCTCGCCACGGAATCGAGCTCAGGGACCTTGGTGTGAGAGGCAAACGCGTTAACGGCTCCGCCACTCCCTGGTTCACAGATAATTGACTGACAAAATGGATTGACAGACATTTCAAGCGATCATTGGTCGATCCATACTGTGACCAAATTACGTGTCAATCCATCTTGTCACTCAATTGACTTGTCAAATCCGAATTCCAGCCGCTGCTGCAGCCTTGAATTCGTTGACAAAACGCAAGTTGCCTCTGTGCTTTTTGCGCGTGGGATTCTTTGCATTGTATTTGGTGGGATAAAATCAGGCCGGCTGGTTACTGTAGATGATCATCAAAATAAGATCAGGAAATTGCAGAAAGCCGCTGCAACAGGGTAAGCGCTACAGTAGAGGGCATTGCTGTATTGCTGTAAAAGCAGGAGTTTGCTGAAATTCTATTAAATTACTGTAAAATCAAAGCAGCAGACAGCAAGCGCGGAAGCGGATGTCTGCAATATTCGCAATACAAGCTAAACATAGAGATTTCAACGATGGCGCCGAATGCTGTATCGCTATTCCTTATTATATTGCACAAAATTCTATTGGACAAAAGATCTTGAATTATTTGAGAGTTTGAAAGCGCAATACGAAACTACAAAAAGTCTTTGTATCTGTAACCGTAGAGCACAAGGGTATTTCAAATAGTGACATTCTTTTTTCTGTATCCCAAAGTATTCAACCAATCGCTCTATCCGATGAACCAACTTCCATAATAACAAAACATCAGCAAAGCAACGATTCTCGTCGGGTGTCTGATGGCAAAAACCACCAATATAGGCATATTTTTCTGCTCAAAATTTCATCACGTAACCATGTTGGCTACTATTGTTGATTATATTGCTTCTTTTTGAACCAATATGGATTCGCCGTAGAAGTTAATACAGAGCTAGTTTTTGTCACCAGGGTCTTCGACAAGAATCGCTGGATATGTGGACGATACTGACGTCGGTGGCTTTGAAAGTTAGTTCATCGTGAAGAGTGGAAAGTTTCGATCGATATGGTATTTGAAATATCCCCGAAAACAAAAGCGTGGTGTTTATTTCAGTGTGTAGAAAACGACACTGAAGCGTAAAAATGAAGGTAATTGCTTCATGCGATTGTTCGAGCTTCGTAGGAAAAAAGAAAACGGGATAGGATCCGATAGGATTGAAGGGAATGACTGACTGATGTGTGACCACCTAAAAAACAGCCTGGAGGATTACTCAATCATCTCTACTCATAGTAGGACGTTGAATTCGTTGACTCTTCTTCCGGATCAGTCTCTTCTTGATTCTCAATGTGCTGTTGCTGCTGCTGCTGTTGCTGTTGCTGTTGCTGAGTGTAGAGCAGGTGCTGATGGTGAGGCTGGTCGGGTTCCAGGGTCTCGGCCGGCAGAGTCTGATCCACCGGGTAGTTTGCATCGTACTCAAGCTTCTCAATCTCCGGGTTGAACGCTACTCGCTTCTCCACATTTTCACCGCCTCCGCCTCCGCCGACGCCACCGGCAGCCTCCAGCATCATCTCCATGGCAACTGTGTCGCCCTGCATCTCCATGATGGCTGGGAGGTCGCCTGCCGACTGACGACAGCCGCCGATGGCCGCCGCAGATGCCGCCTCGCCGACGTGCAGATTGTGCAGCTGGCAGGCGCTTGCACTGTGCGTCCCCTTCATGATGGAGTCGCCACCAAACTCCTCTTTGTGCTCGCAGATCCAGTCGTCCACGTACAGGTGACAGGCTGACGCAGTCGATGTCGCAGGGGCATTGTCGGCCCCGACCAAGACACCGGCTGTTGAACTGTCGAGATGCTCGCCTCCCGTTGTGGAGGCCGCCCTCACAGGTGACCCCGCGGCGACCGCGACAGCCGCCGAAGTGGCAACAGCGAAAGCGGCATCGGCTACGTCGCCGCAGTCAGCGATTAGACCAGAGCCGCTGCTAAATCGGCTGCAATCTTGGTCGTTGAAGTCGGCAACAACGCCGCTAACGTCGCCTCCATCGACGAGGACGATGGCCGAGCCTGCAGAGCTTTCGCGGCAAGCCTCTTCATCGTCTTCTTCTAACTCTTGTTCTTCAACGTCGATGTCATCGTCTTCATCATCACCAGATTGACGATGCCTTTGACAGCGTCGGCGTCGACGGCAGTCCGCTTCAGAGGACGATGTTCCCAGCGCCGAAGATGTCGGCAGAAGCGGCGCCCTTGTCATCTCGGCATCCCACCTGCCCGAAGCCGTCAGCTGATCAGGATTGTCGCCGCAATGTTCGTCTTTATTACTCATTGAACCCCGACGGCTGCCCGCCAGCTGGTCGTCGCCGATAACCGGTGTAGCATCGGGCAGCGAGCCACGCGAACTTTCGGCCACCTGGGTCAAGCGACAGTCGATGACTCCGCCGCCGGATTCCTCGCGACAGCCGCTCCTCTGCTGCCTGCAGCGGCCGCCGCTGTTGACGATGTTGTTGGCGAAACAGAAGTGCGTGTCCGGCATGGAGCGGCTGATGTCCGGACTGCTCGGCTGGCTCTCCACCGCCGTTGTGCGGCTGCGGCGCCGCTTGGCCTTCTGGGATGCTGCGGGTTGAAGGGAGAAGTTGTTAGCTTGAATCAGCTTGTATTTGTGATGGACAGAGAGGAGCAATGACCGCCATCGCGAACGTCTGTCTGGCTAAGGCTAAGGCTAAGGTTAAGGGCTAAGGCTAGGGCTAAGGCTAAGGCTAAGGTTAAGGGCTAAGGCTAGGGCTAAGGCTAGAGCTAAGGGCTAGGGCTAAGGCTAAGGCTAAGGTCAAGGGCTAAGGCTAAGGCTAAGGTTAAGGGCTAAGGCTAGGGCTAAGGCTAGAGCTAAGGGCTAGGGCTAAGGCTAAGGCTAAGGTCAAGGGCTAAGGCTAGGGCTAAGGCTAAGGCTAAGGCTAAGGCTAAGGCTAAGGCTAATGCTAAGGCTAGGGTTACGGCTAAGGCTAAGGCTAAGGCTAAGGCTAAGGCTAAGGCTAAGGCTAAGGCTAATGCTAAGGCTAGGGTTACGGCTAAGGCTGAGGCTCATGAGGCTATGATTTATGAATCACATATTCTTGAGGCTGCCCTTCGAACATCAGTGTAACAAAGTGCGGCTATTTTCACTGGAAACCAGACAGTAAAGCTGACAGTTGAATCAAATTTCAACGCCTCGGTTCTTGTTGGAACCGTGAGAGCCTAATTTCTCAATGGCGCCCTCATTTGGTTGTGAGTTTCTCTCTACTTAATAAATTTTTCTGAAGGGCTAAAAGTGCACGACCGAGTTTTCGCCCGGTTCGCCTTGCCTAGCCTCCGCTTTTTCTGCCACACTGGCTTATGGAGCAACAGCATGCGTTTGTCCTGGGAGACTGCATTCTAATCAGTCAATTCCGAGGCAATCGTGTGGACTTGTATTTGCCCAAATTCAGGTCGAACTCGACCTAAAATTATTCCTTATAGCGATCATTACTTTCTAACATCATGACTTTGACGACTCATATTGCTTTTTTTTATTTGCGACCCTGCTGACTAACAGAGCTTTTATAATTCATTAATCAGACTGTATAATTCTCATTTATGCGTTGCCCCGGCTATGTCTTCGCAATTTCTTGATGCGATGACTCCCAACTCATATGACCCCAACTCTCATGACCCCAACTCCCATGACCCCAACACCCATGACCCCAACTCATATGACCCCAACTCTCATGACCCCAAATCCCGTGACCGAAACTCCCATGACCCCAACTCATGTGACCCCAAATCCCGTGACCGAACCTCCCATGACCCTAACTCCCATGAACCCAACTCATATGACCCCAACTCCCATGACCCTAACTCATATGAACCCAAATCCCGTGACCGAAACTCCCATGACCCCAACTCATGTGACCCCAAATCCCGTGACCGAACCTCCCATGACCCTAACTCCCATGACCCCAACTCATATGACCCCAACTCCCATGACCCCAACTCATATGAACCCAAATCCCATGACCAAAACTCCCATGACTCAAAATCCCATGAACAGCGGTCATTTCTGTTCGGTCAGTGCTGAATTGCTCACTCAGCATCGCCTTGACTTCGTCCATCCGGTCGATGCTGATCCTCAGCGGCGGCAGGCGTCTCTGTCGCTTCTTCGGGCTGACCTCCTGGTCGCCGCCGCCGCGCGAGTGCAGCGTGTGCGTGCTGGTGAAGTTGGACTCGGAAGCGTCCTCCGGTATGTTCGGCATGTGGCCGTGCGAGCTGCCGTGGCCCTGCGGCGGGACCTCCAGATTGGCCGTGGACCCAAACCAGCCGCTGGTCATGGCGAACTTCTCCGAGGCCTGGGTGTAGGACATCTGAGGGTCCTCCTTGTTCCACCAGCGGTCCTTCTCTAGCGCCGGCAGGGTGGTCAGCATGTTGTCCACGGCGAAGAGGCCAACCTTGAGGTTGCGGTCGACAATCCAGTTGCACTCGAAATCGTCGTCGTCTTCGCCGAACGGATTGATCATCTGCTCGGCCACCTGCGGGTTTGTCAAGTTGGGCCACATGTACCTGCGTACAGCTGTTCAGTCCGTGGACTGGGGGAGGCCGCCACAACCACCTAAATTTTACGGATAGGATAACTAAAGCACAATGGAAGTTTCTTGTGTGAGCCTCGATCAGAAGGCTGCTTGAGTGTGGGCTACTAATTTGCGATATCCGATATGTGTTGAAAAACGTCTAACCAAACTTATGGAAGCGACTTTTAGTAGCGGTAAAATAAGATGGTCGCACCTTGAGCCAGCCCAGGTAGAAGAACAGCTGCATCAGGGTGTCGATGGGCACGTACAGGTCAATGGAATATTTGGCCGACATCTCTGGCCCGAATTCTTCCCTGACACTGGCGAAGTTGATGTACTGCCTGGACATTATAGTGTTGAAGTAGAAAACGTAGACCGCCAATGTGGCTACCTGCAGTTGATTATCAAAGGTGCTAATGCTAATCAAAATAGCGTATAATTTTGCATGTTCCGTATAATATTTGTTCAATTTACCTGCGTATAAACAAGCGGAATGCTGATCCAGTCATAGGAGAACAGTGTTCCTAGGCACTCTTTGAATCTGCTCAGTTCCTGTGGCGTTGAGTGCGTATTATGAGACTGGTGTACTACTTGTTAGGCAATTAAATATGAGCTACAATGTGCTTAGTATATTACCATACGCCATAGCAGTTGGCAGGTGAGATCTACTGCGGAGTGAGGTGGGTGGCGAAAGGAGGTGGGGGCGGAAGGAGGTGGGTGGTGGAGGGAGGTGGGTGGCGGAAGGAGGTGGGTGGTGGAGGGAGGTGGTTGGCGGAGGGAGGTGGGTGGAGGGGAGAGAGCTGAATGGCAGATAAGCAAGCCAAATGGCACTAAAATAATTTCATGCGCTCACATCCAGCAGAACGCACAACGGGTAGTCCCCGATTCGGTTTTCTCTGCGCGCCCGCTGGAAAAGCATGGCGCACCACTGGGTGGGCACCCAGTACTTGCTGGATATGTGCGGCACCTTCTCATGATTGTATAGTTCGAACTCGTTCTCAGTCATGAGGCCTGTTGTGGTGCAAAGAAGGTGGCATGGAAATATTAAAGGTGCGAAGCATTACTTGCTTATCATCACTCAGGAATCGAAATGGGGTCTCACCCTGATCCACCAGACTCCCCAGAGTGGGAAATCGCTTCTTAACGGTGGAGCTGATGGTCCGTAGCAGCAGCACCTCGGCTTGAATCAGGTAGCGAATGGCGGTTCGCCTCAGCATCACAGTGTTCTCATCGGCTCCAGGAATGAGCACGGCAAAGTAGGACATGATGCTGCGGGCCATCGAAGTGGACTATGTGCTGACGGATAATTAATTGACAGGTGAGGATCTACACTTCATCGATCCGTACCTCAGACTATTGAAAAACGTAAATAATTTTGAACGATAGATAAAGTCGCGCAGGGCAAATGCTCGTCGAGTTTTTATATGAGGGGATCCAACTCACCGGTCTGGCCAAGGGATGTAACAGTACTGTGCCCACCAGCGCTGTACTACAACCGTAACGTAAAAGCCAAGGATAAAGGTGAGCGGCAGGATGCTCTCGAATGTGCCGCTGTAGACAACTATCTTCTCGAAGACTCTGCAAAGCAGTGGGTGGCGGAGGGAGGTGGGGGAGATGTGTAATTGAGTGGGTTGGACGACGGTGTGAGGTGGGCGATGGAGTGAGGTGGGCGATGGAGTGAGGTGGGCGATGGAGTGAGGTGGGCGATAGAGTGAGGTGGGCGATGGAGTGAGGTGAGCGATAGAGTCAGGTTAGGCGATGAAGTGAGGTGGGTGATGGAGTGAGGTGGGCGATGGGGTGAGTTTAGGCGATGGAGTTAGGTGGGCGATGGAGTGGGGTGGGTGATGGAGTGAGGTGGGCGATGGTGTGAGGTGGGTGAAGAGATCGAAAAAAGAAGCAGAAAAAATACCAGTTAATGATAAGTACGAGTATATATAATAGAGCCACCTATTACTTTAAGGCAACATGCTATAAAGTGTCTTGAATATTGTTCAAAATTTTCTTTGTGGCGCTGAAATTCGTAGCTCTATCACAGTGCATGAGAAGAATGGTGAAATCGAGAAAGGGGAAAACGCTATTCTTGATGAAGCAGTTGCTTCGCTGAGCCTTCAAAAGGTTCAGCAGAGCTCCTGTCACTCATTGTCAACTGTGCTGCCTCTCGTCAGTCGAAATTCACCTTCCTGGCCAAATGCCTTCTAGTAAGCGAGCCAGCTCTCGAAAACTATTTCTCCCCAGGTAAATAACGCAGTGCAGTGGAGTCTTTGCACACAAAGGGTCTAAATATAGGCCTTCATGATTGGTGATTGGACGCACAATGTCTGTTTAAACACTCCTCAGGTGCACTTTTCAGCGTACAGACTGGAGATGACAAAAATATGTTTCTTTTTAGCATTCAAATCAGCTGGGTCTCCCGCTGAGGAATTCTGGGCCGGATATTTAAATTCTTAGTGCGTGGATCTGGTGGCCCAGACAGACCTTTATTTATTTATGAGCCATGAGGCTTGTCCAAATGAGTTGGAGCTGTATAGTTGAACCTTAAAAGTGCGAGAAATACAGGAAGGAACAGGCAACTGAACAGGCGGTTAGTTACTAAAGAAGATCGGGCTTTTTTTCAAAGAGCAAAATTACACTCGGGTGGATATGGGGAAGTTGGGAGATTGTGCGGAAGTTAGGACATTGAGGGAGAGGATGAGACATTGTTGCGCAAAAGGATAATTTTAAACAAGAGTTTGTGGCCAGAATGTGGGCAATAGGGCAGATTGCGGGCAATAGGGCAGATTGCGGGCAATAGGGCAGATTGTGGGGAAGAGGGCAGATTGTGGGCAATAGGGCAGATTGTGGGGAAGAGGGCAGATTGTGGGCAATAGGGCAGATTGTGGGCAATAGGGTAGATTGTGGGGAAGAGGGCAGATTGTGGGCAATAGGGCAGATTGTGGGCAATAGGGTAGATTGTGGGCAATAGAGCAGATTGTGGGCAATAGGGCAGATTGTGGGCAATAGAGCAGATTGTGGGCAATAGAGCAGATTGTGGGCAATAGGGCAGATTGTGGGCAATAGGGCAGATTGTGGGCAATAGGGCAGATTGTGGGCAATAGGGCAGATTGTGGGGAAGAGGGCAGATATTGGGGAAGTGGGCAGATTTTGGGGAAGTGGGCAGATATTGGGGAAGTGGGCAGATATTGGGGAAGTGGGCAGATTTTGGGGAAGTGGGCAGATAGTGGGGAAGTGGGCAGATTGCGGGGAAGACGGCTGGTTGTGGGGAAGTGTGCAGGTTGCGGGGAATTTGGCAGGTTGTGGTGAAGATGGCAGGTTGCGGGGAAGTTGGCAGGTTGCGGGGAAGTGTGCAGGTTGCGGGGAAGATGGCAGGTTGTGGGGAAGTTGGCAGGTTGCGGGGAAGTGTGCAGGTTGCGGGGAAGATGGCAGGTTGCGGGGAAGTTGGCAGGTTGCGTGGAAGATGGCAGGTTGCGGGGAAGTGGGCAGGTTGTGGGGAGGATGACAAGGACTAAAAGAACTGTCAATCAGACAGGGCCTGTTCCACCCCAATGGTCGGTGGCCTTCGCTCACTTTCTCTGCGCCGGGGTGTGCAGAGCCAGCCGGTAAACGCAGCTAGTGGCGGTGTACAGGACACAGAAGATCAGCAGCTCACGGAACACCAGCTTGTAGACGGAGGCCCGCCAGATGCCCAGCAGCCTGGCCAATCCCAGCAGCTTGACCTCGCCAACTCGGTAGGAGTATGAGTAGGTCATGGCGCTCCGCTGAGCCTCAAGATCTGTTGTCGGGGCAGGCGCCTACGGATTAGCCGGCTTCGCTTGGTTTTTAAAGAGGCCCAGAGATTTCAGGCGCCGATTGCAGATTAAGCAACAAAGGAGTCCAGCTGCGCTAACAATGAGCCCTATAGAACTGGCTCCAGCCGGACACAACTGGAAACTACTGGATAGGCGGCAGGGCGTGGGTAGGTCGCAGATAGAATGATTAGAAAGTAAAGCTGAGAGGTGAGACAGATGCAGAGAAAAAAATTACGGAGGGGGTGGGTCGGTTTGGTGGTCTGGCAACAGACAAAACGCCTGCGACTAAGGCCAGAGGTTGAATACTTATGCCGCAGTGTTGCGCGTGGGAGTGCCCTAAGGACTGGTCCAAAATGCACTGGTCGGCTAAGTGAGCTGCGTGCGGAGCAGGCGATGACTCACGGTTCCGCGGCCTCTAACTAACAATGTCGGCTGTAAACAAGCCTGTTAAAAGCTGCTGCCCTTACCGCCCTTTTATCCCTTAAAACTGCATCGCCTTGACTTCCCCATCCAATCCGGCCGGAGGGTTGCAATTTTTCTCCCAACACCGTCCTCCTAAATCTCCCGTCTGAGGCGGGGAGCACGTACAGGCCCGAAATCCGGCGGACTCCCAAGCCATCCAGTCTGTCTCTAAGCTTATAGGCTGGCGCAGAAACCCCACGCTGAGCTTGTCTGCTGACTGTGGCGACTGCGCATGCGTGAGTGAGTGTGTTTTACTGACGGAGGGAGGGAGGGAGTGAGGGAGGGGGAGACGGCGCCATTGCAGTACAGCGAGTACAGCTTCCTCGCCGGCCCGACTAAATTAGGCCAGCCAATAGGCCAGTATAGCCAGCCAACCTTTCTACCCCCCCAGGAGCCTTCTCTCCATTCCTTTCCCCACCCCACCAGCATTCATCGTAGCATGCGGCCCTCCCGTTAACAAGCAGCGATTCGGATGCAGACGTAACTATAGTAAGGATAGATATACTATAGTATAGTATAGTATAGGCTAAACTGAATTAGTTCAATGCCTGTACCTGCGTGTTGTGCCTCTGTACAATAGTTAAAGCGGCGAAGTCCACCCCGATTTTAAGGCGACCCAGCGAGGTCGCTGGGAGGTCACTGAGACATGTGCATGCAGTATGTTGTGCATTTTGGCACACGCGGAAAAATGCCTGCTTAAATACAGGTTGACACTGCTATGACTAATAAAGCGTACATACAGTTCTTCTTAGATGCAAGCTAATCATTTTTCTTTTAATTTGAATGGCTGGTGCTATACCTGTTCTCTACCGGTGGCAGAGCGGTCAACGCGTTTGTCTGGGCTCGATTCCGCTGCGGAGCCGCAGAGAGAAGGCTTGCGGGCTTGTCGTGCTGATGATGTGCCATTCCCTGAAAATATTATTAAAATATTCAAATAAGCATTTTAAATTCTCACTGCATAATCTCTTCGTATCGGGAAATTAGGTAACACTATACTCACTTATTAT
The DNA here is from genome assembly GCA_950097015.1 of Macrostomum hystrix. Taxonomy (NCBI): domain Eukaryota; kingdom Metazoa; phylum Platyhelminthes; family Macrostomidae; genus Macrostomum; species Macrostomum hystrix. Next base: position 112,995 of record CATNEN010000034.1, read on the forward strand.
CCCCCTAAAATTTCCCCAGTGGCATTGTTAGACTGCATGGCGAAGCGTATGTATTTGACAGCATTTCAAAACTACAGCCACCCATGCACGCTATTAATCAGCTTTAAAGATCTAAAATTGACCTCACTTCACTTTACCTGGAGAATCGGTTTTGTTTACGAAAAAGCCGACTAAATCGAGATATGAACCGCATTCTTTTCGGCCGCAAAAACTTCAAAGAGCTTCCGCCAGTAGCTCTCTCGAAAAAAAGTACTAAAAAAGCCCATTAGCCAAGAAACATGTGAAAATGCGTTGTCCAAATATGAAATCTAAACTTTCCTACCTGCGCAGTAGGACCAATGCGGCTATGTATTTATTTCTGCAGCAATAAGAATTTACACAATCAATTGAAAATTACATGTCATTTACGCATTCATAGCTGATATAACTAAAGTAGCTTTCATATGAAAAAACATTGAATTGACACTGATGATTTGTGAAGAATTGTAAGACTAGCATTGACGGATGGCTACGAAAAGTAGAGAAGTTATATCAATAATTATCGAATCAAAAAACTAAACTTTAGATAATTATAGTTAAATGGTTTCGACAATTCGTTGATTTAGTCAAAGAAACAGTTAAAAAAACAAAAGAGTACGGACTCTAGCCTGCCTAACTACTATAAGTACTATATAGGCGGCAATAGGCGTTTCTCGGTCAGCACCCAGTTAAGCGGAAATCGCACGATTCATATAAGAAGCCATGTAAATAATCATGCTTTTTGAAATAGCAAATCAGAAATAACCAATCAAATATTAGCAAGCTTTTTATCGCAACAGCCAATCAGAGAGCCGCAGGCTTTCCTCAACAGCCGGTAAGAACCATTAGATTCTCTCTGAAAGCCAATCAGAATATTCAAAGGCTTTAAACGCAACAGCAAATCAGAGTGTCCTTCGCTACTCTACCCTAACAGCCAATCAGTGTCCTTCGCTTCTCATTCCTAACAGCCAATCAGAGTGTGCTTCGCTTCTCAACCCTAACAGCCAATCAGAGTGTCCTACGCTTCTCAACCCCAAAAGCCAATCAGAGGGTCCTTCGCTTTTCTACCCCAACAGCTAATCAGAAAGCCGCAGGCTTTTACCCTGGTCTAAGCGTACAGACTCAACTGGTTCTTAATCTGCTCCAAAGAAGCTTTCGAAACGGCGCTGTCACCGGTAACTCCATCGCCCTGCCGTTCGGCCAGAATGCCGGAAATCTCTCTCAACTGGTCCAGCACAATGTCGCGCTCCTGCTGCAACTCATCCGGCGACAGACTGTCGAGCAGTTTAGCCTGTTCGGCTTTCTTCAATCTGCCAGGCAGATGTGCGAATGGTACTGGATTTGGTTCTGATTTTAGCTTCTGGGGCTGCTGCAGTTGCCTATTATGTGCCGCCAATAATTGCGATGCTTCTTCGTCTCTCAGGTTTGCTTTAGTCACCAGTTCTGCAGTTTTAAATCATAAAAAGCAAAAAATGTTCTTGTTTAATTTTGTAGGACGTAGCTGGACATTAAGCAGTCTAAAAGAAAAAAGAAAATTGCCTGCAGAGTTGAAAAAAGTAGGTTACTAGCTTGTCCATGAGAAAGTAGCATGATGTTCTGGATAGCGAGGTCTTCTCTCAAGCCAGCCAATCAGAGACTAACAGAGTCTCATATCGAGCCAGCCAATCAGAGATTGTCAAGGTCTTCTGTCGAGCCAGCCAATCAGAGACAAAAGGTTTACTCTCTGAGCCAGGATATCAGAACTAACCAAGTTTTTCTCTCGCGCAAGCAAATCAGAGACTACCAGGGTCTCCTCTCGGGCCAGCCAATCAGAGACTACTAGGGTCTTCTCTCGAGCCAGCCAATCAGAGATTACTAGGGTCTTCTCTTGAGCTAGCCAATCAGAGACTATTAGGGTCTTCTCTCGAGCCAGCCAATTAGAGACTAACAAGATCTTCTCTTGAGCCAGCCAATCAAATAATAGCAGGGTATTCTATGTGAGCAAACTAATTGGGCAATCAGAGAATCTTGCCCAGCTTAGCTTACCGTCCTGAGCCCTGGATTTCTCTGCAGCCACCTCGGCCGCCCATTGGGCAGTGAGCTGACGCCGCCGGATCAACTGCTGAGCCAGCGTAGCCAGCAGGCAGGCCAGCACGGTGGTCAGTATGACTAGCAGTGCCTGACCAGCGTTGCCTTCTGATGCACGCGGATCAGTCATGGCCGGGCCTGGAATATAAGACGTTAGAAATATCCCATTACATTACTACTAGTAGCAAGAATGAAAGCGACTCTAAAATAAAAAAAATAACTGCGTTTCCGTCTTAACCGTTCACATTTCGAATAGTTTTTGAATAGCTCAGGCTTCGTATACTCACAATGATATAGAGCTGTCTTGAACGAAAAACTATTTATTTACATAAAAATAGAAATGATTTGTTTGCAGAACTCGAGTAAGGCGTAGAAAAAAAGTTTATGCTAGGTAGAGAACCGGATGAAAAGTAGCTGGCAAGCTAAAAGTACAAAGTCTAGTAGCCGTAGATATCTCGCATAGCTTCGCGCAGATCGGCAAACTGGAACCTGTAGCCGGCCTCCTGGGTTCGTCTGGGCGACACGAAAGCGCCGTCGATAAGAACGCCGGCCCTATCGGCGCCGAACATCAGACGAACCACCGCTGCCGGTGTAGTTAAAAAGGCCGGACGGCGCAGACTGGCAGCCAGAGCGGCAGCCAAATCCGAGCTCGTATTCTGAGCGGGCGCCACCGCATTGAGCACGTCTAGATGAGCTGCTGCTAGAGCGGGCAGGTCTGCCAGCAATGCGTGCTGGAGAACACCAACAGCATCTTTGATGTGCACCCAGGCAACTGGCTGGCGGCCGCTGGCCACCGGACCGCCGAGGCCCAGGCGGAACGGCAGGGCCATGCTGGCTAGGGCGCCGCCGTCCCGGCCCAGGGCGACGCCCATGCGAACGGCTACGCGGCGAGTGGCAGGCGTCGATTGGGCAAAGATAGCTTCTTCGATGCTGACGCATAGTCGGCCGGCCAGGCTAGAGTCGGCGGGTCCGGAATAATATTCGTCGTAGACTGGCTGAGGTCCGGAGGAGACGAGCTGCGCGGAGAGGGGATCGGCGCAAGTTGGCAATTGCAAAACAATCAAGTATAGAAACTGCTCGATTGTCTTCATATTCCCATTAAAATGTGGGCACTCAAGCATCATTTTGGCGCACTACCAACCTGAAGTCGGCGACTCGAGGAATTCTTCATTGTCAGGTGGTTGGCACTTACGGGCGCAAACAACAAGCCCCCAAGCCTTCCAACCGCGGATTCGAGCTCAGGGACTCTGGGCGGAGAGTTGGACCCCTATAAGAGGAATAGTAATTCCCACGACTGAAATCCCAAGATTCGATTGAGCAGGGAGCACTCACAGACGAAGGGTAATAACCCACGGCAGACACTCCAACCAGACGTCGAGGCGGCTTCGGTTGAACGCCTTCGGCTGCAGCGGCCAGGCAGCGAATCCGGCCGATCCGACTGTCGAACAATTCGTCAACATACTGACGGTAGGCGGCAGCTGACAGCCGCAGAGCTGGGCCGGACTCCAGGATGCTCCTGCCAGACAGGCAGCAAACAGCTTCAACACCGTCAGGTAGGCCGCATCGTTCGACCTCCGACCAGGTCAGCGAATCCGAGGAGTCCCCCGATGTCGCCAATTGGTGTCGGCTGCTGCGTCGCCGATCTATAGAGACAACTCGATGGCCGGCGGAGCGGAGGCTGCGCAACAGGTGGCGGCCGATGAAGCCGCTGGCACCGCCGATGGCGATGACGGATCGCGGGAAACTGGGAGGCTGCAAATAATAAACAGGATGGGGTAGCAACCAATATACAGGATGGGGTAGCAACCAATATACAGGATGGGGTAGCAACCAATATACAAGATTGGGGTAGCAACCAATATACAGGATGGGGTAACAACCAATATACAGGATGGGGTAACAACCAATATACATGATGGGGTAGCAACCAATATACAGGATCGGGTAGCAACCAATATACAAGATTGGGATAGCAACCAATATACAAGATTGGGGTAGCAACCAATATACAGGATAGGTAGCAACCAATATACAGGATGGGGTAGCAACCAATATACAGGATGGGGTAGCAACCAATATACATGATTGGGGTAGCAACCAATATACAGGATGGGGTAGCAACCAATATACAGGATGAGGTAGCAACCAATATACAGGATGGGGTAGCAACCAATATACATGAATGGGGTAGTAACCAATATACAGGATGGGGTAGCAACCAATATACAAGATTGGGGTAGCAACCAATATACAGGATGGGGTAGCAACCAATATACAAGATTGGGGTAGCAACCAATATACAGGATGGGGTAGCAACCAATATACAGGATGGGGTAGCAACCAATATACAAGATTGGGGTAGCAACCAATATACAGGATGGGGTAGCAACCAATATACAGGATGGGGTAGCAACCAATATACAGGATGGGGTAGCAACCAATATACAGGATGGGGTAGCAACCAATATACAAGATTGGGGTAGCAACCAATATACAGGATGGGGTAGCAACCAATATACAGGATGGGGTAGCAACCAATATACAAGATTGGGGTAGCAACCAATATACAGGATGGGGTAGCAACCAATATACAAGATTGGGGTAGCAACCAATATACAGGATGGGGTAGCAACCAATATACAGGATGGGGTAGCAACCAATATACATGATTGGGGTAGCAACCAATATACAGGATGGGGTAGCAACCAATATACAGGATGGGGTAGCAACCAATATACAGGATGGGGTATCAACCAATATACAGGATGGGGTATCAACCAATATACAGGATGGGGTAGAAACCAATATACAGGATGGGGTAGCAACCAATATACAGGATGGGGTAGCAACCAATATACAGGATGGGGTAGCAACCAATATACAGGATGGGGTATCAACCAATATACAGGATGGGGTAGCAACCAATATACAGGATGGGGTATCAACCAATATACAGGATGGGGTAGCAACCAATATACAGGATGGGGTAGCAACCAATATACAGGATGGGGTAGCAACCAATATACAGGATGGGGTATCAACCAATATACAGGATGGGGTAGCAACCAATATACAGGATGGGGTAGCAACCAATATACAGGATGGGGTAGTAACCAATATACAGGATGGGGTAGCAACCAATATACAGGATGGGGTAGCAACCAATATACAGGATGGGGTAGCAACCAATATACAGGATGGGGTAGCAACCAATATACATGATTGGGGTAGCAACCAATATACATGATTGGGGTAGCAACCAATATACAGGATGGGGTAGCAACCAATATACAGGATGGGGTAGCAACCAATATACAGGATGGGGTAGCAACCAATATACAGGATGGGGTAGCAACCAATATACAGGATGGGGTATCAACCAATATACAGGATGGGGTAGCAACCAATATACAGGATGGGGTAGCAACCAATATACAGGATGGAGTAGCAACCAATATACAGGATGGGGTAGCAACCAATATACAGGATGGGGTAGCAACCAATATACAGGATGGGGTAGCAACCAATATACAGGATGGGGTAGCAACCAATATACATGATTGGGGTAGCAACCAATATACATGATTGGGGTAGCAACCAATATACAGGATGAGGTATCAACCAATAAACAGGATGGGGTAGCAACCAATATACAGGATGGGGTAGCAACCAATATACAGGATGGGGTAGCAACCAATATACAGGATGGGGTAGCAACCAATATACAGGATGGGGTAGCAACCAATATACAGGATGGGGTAGCAACCAATATACAGGATGGGGTAGCAACCAATATACATGATTGGGGTAGCAACCAATATACATGATTGGGGTAGCAACCAATATACAGGATGGGGTAGCAACCAATATACAGGATGGGGTAGCAACCAATATACAGGATGGGGTAGCAACCAATATACAGGATGGGGTAGCAACCAATATACAGGATGGGTATCAACCAATATACAGGATGGGGTAGCAACCAATATACAGGATGGGTAGCAACCAATATACAGGATGGGGTAGCAACCAATATACAGGATGGGGTAGCAACCAATATACAGGATGGGGTAGCAACCAATATACAGGATGGGGTAGCAACCAATTGGCCAAATTGAAAGAAAAAAGAAACCTACAAAAGAGATTGTATTTTAATTGGGCTCCACTTTGGAGAAGCAAAAGTTACAAAAATATCGTAGACTATTTAGTTAATGTTAATTGCAAGTGACTAAAAAAGCAAGTTCCTTAAAATAATTAACAAGTAAATTATAAGTTTAGATAAGGACGCACATGATGAAATAATTATTGCAAAAAAGAAACAATTACTCCTTACGTCAATCTAGCAACACAAATTTGATGACAAGCTACTAGCTATTCTCGCCGTCTACCTTGAAAATTAGCAGTTTGAAAAGCCTGCTTTCACTGCTTTAACTCTTCAAGCAGAAAGTCTCGCACCAAAGCCAAGGCTTTGGCCCTGTGTGAAATTGTATTTTTAACAGCCGGCGACATCTGGGCGAACGTCTCGGCAAAGCCGTCCGGCCGAAAGATCGGATCCCAGCCGAATTTGTTCTCACCGGCTGGCGAGTCAACTATGACGCCCGGACAGATGCCATTGAAGGTCTTCACCTCCTGGCCGGGCCCGCGACTATAGGCGAACACGCAGCGAGCCTGGGCGGTCTTGTCTGTGAAGGCAGCCAACAGCTTCGGCAAGCCAGCCGGTCCCAGTGCATCTAGGAACCACTTGATGTAGACACCGGGCAGACCGCCCAATGCATTGAAGCAGAGGCTGGTGTCTTCAACTAGCACGGGCCCACCAACTTGATCAGCAGCTAGTCGGCATTTCTCCTGTGCCACCTTTGACAGACGCATTGTTGCAGGGTTTACTTTGATCAATTGTTTAGCCTATTTGAGCAATTGCCTGACTAGTTTTCTACCCCAGTTGTAGCACAGGCCAACAAGGTATAGCTTCTACTTATGTATCTACCAAATTTTTATAATGACCCTGGATTCAATTGGTAATAAAATTTTTGCATTTCGAAGCCTCTCAAAGCAACAACTCACAGTCTCAGGTGTGCCCTGCAGCTCTGGCAGGTCGACATTCTGGCTAACAACTCGATCAGCCAGGCCAGCAGTCAGCAAGATGCTATTTAATTCGCGCAACTTATTTGCATTTCCAGTTACAAATGTGACAACTTTCAGCTTTTCTTTTGTTGCCATCTGCCCTCAGGTAGCTTATTAGCTCTGGAATTTTTTCTAAATGATAAGCAGTAGGACTACCAAGCCATTTTGCTGCCCATTTTTATACTTAGGGGCTACCCAGAATTTTTTGGCAGCGCCTGAATGCTAAGAGCATTAGGTGGTGACTAATTAGTTGACAGACTAGGTGATAATAATGTACTATAGTTAAGCTGTGGTTGATATTTAGGCTTGATCAATGAAATTAGAGAAATTTGCATCAGGGTATCCATAGCGGCCTAGTTCTACCTGCTATAGCCCTTGAAAGTCTAGCAGTCCATCTAGATAAAGGTAGGTGACCATCAATGACAGATGATGTAGGCAAAATTGGGTGACATGATGATAAAGTTTGAAGGCCTGGCAAGGCTGCACTAAGGTACAGTGCTAATTTGTAAAAAATCCAATCCTTTAGCCAGAACTACTTAATATCTTTAAGATCTAACGAGCTGGTAACTAGATTTATGTTTCAGACAATGGGCAACAAAAATTTGGCACATGTTCTTGGGTTATATATATGAATTGCTCTATTTGGGTATAGCACTAAAAATTGCTCCCATCAGTTGTTCTATGATTATATTATCTAGTTATAAAATAGCTACATTTAGAGAATATATTTTATGAAACTAATTAAACACATTATAATATAAGGAGTAGGCCTAAAATAAATATATAGTTACTTATTATATTGTGCATTGTTTGTATCAGTATCATCAAATTCAAATACAAAGTCTAAACCATCTAACATCCTGATTGGCAAAGCTAGATATTGTAACTTAGTTTAGCTATCTAAACATTTTAATTACAACTTCACCAGGGATAGATAAGGATAGGCCTAGGCCCTATTATATTTACAATTTGATAAAATAATTTCAATGAGAACTTTTTGAGCTAATTGAATGTTTTATTAGTATCATGTTAGAACCATGATCAAATACAAACTATGGTCAGTGTTATTCTGAATTGAAGAGAAAAAGTTGTAATTTTATATTAGCTAGCTATCTTATTGAAACAAATATATAATTTCCTAGGACAAAAATCAAAAAATCAATTTGCTCTATCAAGCATTTCTTAAAATATGTATATAACTACAGAATAGCTATAGTTACAACCAAGAGAAACATATTTACAAAGTGATATCAATATAACAAAGCTAGCCAGCTTGGACTCAAAGCTTGGACACATACATAAATAGAAGAACAATGCTAGGTCCAGTCTGCACTGGGCCTAATAAAAATCAATCTTAGCCATTATGTGTGAGTAGAGGTCTTAGAAATCTTAGTAAGCGAGTTAGCGAGTCCTCAAATTAACAAGCCCTATCTAAGCAGTTTATTTTGTTTAATAAAATAAACACGCCCAAGTTAGCCTTCTAGGTTTCTACTTATGTCTAGCTTAAAGCTATTGCTTTTATAATTTAACATCGCCGCTCCGCAACATAATGATTGGTTTCGTAGAAAGCCAACGTACATATTTATTTATAGTCAAAATTAATATTTAATAGTTATATTTATATTTATTTATATTTATAGTCACAATCAGAGAGTATGTCTGGTCAACAATATATAATATACTCCGGCTTAATCAAAGTCTATTGTACTCGTATATCAAGCTAGAAGCATCTTGGTACTTGTAAGTTACTGAGCGAGAAGGACATCGGGAAGATCTGAAGGTTGACCAAATGCGTTTTTAAAGGTATTGACTACAGCAGGACAAGGATGTTGTCGTTCCATTGTCGTTCCTCGAGGCATAAGGCATAACAATTCTAATAACAATATGTGATGGTTTTTCTGAATATATAAACGCAGCTCGCCTTGTGAGCTCCAAACACAAACACCAGAGGCATGGCGGGACAGCTCAGCTGCTCAGGTGGGTCGCTCTCTTCTCACTTTCTCTACCGCGTAACGGTAGACGCTCGGGGCATTAGCATCAAAGCGAAGGCCACGCAGCAAGCGGTCGCGTACAGTTGGCATATGAACAAACTCACAAAGCCAAGACAAATCTCTTGGGGATGGCCAGTGATGCATGCCACAACAGCAGAAAGTTCTGAAACGAATTTCAGGAATAAAAATCTGCTCAGAGCTCACAGCAGAATTAGGGCCTGTTTATTAAATTGTAATTAATTTTAGCATCCTTTTAAAAGTTCAATGTCATTCTTATTGTATCATAAGCAAGTTATAAGCGAAGGAGAGGTATAATCCGAAAGGATTTGTCTTTGATTTCAGTAAGGTGGTAGCACGACAATTGCTTGCGTGACAACTGCCTGCGCGACAACTGCCTGCGCGACGACTGCCTACGCGACAACTGACTACGGCGACAACTGACTGCAAGACAACTGCCTACGCGACGACTAAACTCTTCTGCCTGCAGTCAGTTTTCGTGCTGTTAGTTGTCACAGCAGTCTGCAATTGTCACAGCAGGCAGTTGTCGCCGCAGCTAGTCAGCTGTCGTGCAGGCAGTCGTTCCGCAGGCAGTTTTCGCGTAGGCAATTGTCACAGCAGTCAGTTGTCGTGCAGGCAGTTGTCACCGACCTTTGGCTAGACGGAGCTGCTGCTGGACCTTAACCAAGTGGCACCAGGCGAACCTAATGCAAATTTCTCCCATTTCGCTGATCAAAACTTAATATTGGGCGATATATTGGGCCAAGCCTATAGTCAGTCCAGCAATCAGTCACCACCCCGACGCCGTCAGCACCGTCAACAGGAAGCCTCCAGCTGGCTATGTAGTCCCTATAAATTAGCGAATTTCTCTATACTCTCGCTGATCAAGCCTCGATATTGGGCGTCACTCAACTACTACTTGTTGAAGGTCCAGCAGCTCCGTCTAGGTAAAGTTGACTAACGAAGTTGGAGATGATCTAGGCACATTCGGCTGATAAATTTAGAAGGCCTGGCAAGGCCGCACTGAGGCGCAGTGCTAATTCGTATATAGGGGTGTATGAAATACACTGGCTCTTATGGAAAAAATCTGACCTTCGGCCAGAACCGTTGAATATCTCGACGGTCTGAAGGGCTGGTGGCTTGGTTATTGTTTCAGAAGATGCGCAACAAAAAGTTGGCGCGTGTTCTTGAGTTTCGTGTTGTTGCGTTGCGTTGTTCCGTTCAGGTGCAGCAAAACTAATTTTCAGCCTGTCCTTGGTAGTTCTACTGTTCTATTGGATCTAAGCCCAGTACTGGATGCTTCCCATTTTGAACAATGTAAAGGAGGGGCAGCTTTCCTAATTATTATCAGGCACCCACTATTATCTGTGCTTGGATTTACTTGTAATCTGGATTTGCGATTCCTAAAGATGATCATCTTAAAAAGTTTTCGATCCCAGGGTCCCAGATTACAAAAGACGAAAGCTGTCCGAGCCTGGCGAGCTCACTATGATTTCTATCATAATTGCATAGAACAGCATTGATTGCTTGTGCCCGCCAGCCTGTTAACCTAAGGAACCTAAGAAGCTTCTTTGGAAGCCTAAGGAACTACATTGTTGCTCATTTGAAGTGCACTTTTCCATTTCAGTCTTTAAATCTACCGCAGCCCCAACTCACACCACTCGTACTTGATACTAATAGCTCGCTCATCTCTAATTAGTCTAGGGTCTAGGCTAGGCATTTTTACAGCAAGCAAAGGTTAAATAGCGTAGCCGGACGGTATATGCCATAGATACATTTTCTAGCCCTGTAACTGAAAGACAGCCAAGGGCTCAAAAAGGTCTTCAGCGCGCCCACACAAGCTTTCATTCATTAAAACAGATCACCTTTCCTTAAGTGTTTCTGCTGCAGCTGAACAAAGAAAGCCTACAATACCATGCGCGAGTGCATCTCCATTCACATCGGCCAAGCCGGTGTTCAGATCGGCAACGCCTGCTGGGAGCTCTACTGCCTAGAGCACGGTATCCAGCCAGACGGAATGATGCTAGCGGGCAGAGAGAAGTGCGACGACTCAGCTGAAACCCTGTTCTCTGAGACAAGCTCTGGTCTGCACGTTCCTAGAGCATTGTTAGTCGACTTAGAGCCGACTGTGGTTGACGAGGTCCGCACGGGTACCTACCGACAACTGTTCCACCCGGAGCAACTCATCTCTGGCAAGGAGGATGCAGCTAACAACTACGCACGCGGACACTACACTGCTGGCAAGGAAATCATTGGCAACGTGCGCGAGGTAGTGTCACGAGTGGCGGAGAACTGCAGCAGTCTGCAAGGTTTCTTCGTGTTCCACTCCTTTGGCGGTGGCACTGGTGCCGGCTTCACTTCACTGCTGATGGAAAAACTGGGTACCGAGTATGGCAAAAAGGCCAAGCTGCAGGGTTCCATCTATCCCGCTCCTCAGATCTGTAGTGCAGTGGTGGAGCCTTTCAACTCCATTCTCTGTACAAACGGCACGCAACGGCACTCGGACTGTTCGTTCATTATGGACAACGAGGCTATCTATGATATCTGCAAAAAGAACTTGGACATTGATAGGCCAACGTACACCAATCTAAACAGGCTGATCGCTCAAGTCATCTCTTCAATTACTGTCTCTTTGCGGTTCGAAGGTTCATTGAACGTAGACATCACTGAGTTCCAGACGAACCTCGTGCCTTACCCGAAGATCCACTTCCCTCTTGCAACGTACGCACCGATTATCTCTACCGAGAAAGCCAATCACGAGATGCTCAAAGTCCGAGACATCACCAACGAATGCTTCGAGTCGAAAAGTCAACTGGTGAAGTGTGACCCGCGACACGGAAAATACATGGCCTGCTGTCTGCTGTACCGTGGAGATGTCTCTTCAAAGGATGTCAACGATTCCATTCAAAAGATTAAGAGCAAACGCGATATCCAGTTTGTGGACTGGTGTCCTACAGGCTTTAAGGTAGGCCTAAACTTCCAGCCTCCTACCGTCGTACCTGGAGGCGATCTGGCGAAGGTGCCCCGAGCGCTCTGCATGCTAAGCAACACCACTGCAATCGCAGAGGCCTGGGATCGACTGGCATACAAGTTCGACCTAATGTACTCCAAACGAGCATTTGTTCACTGGTACGTCGGAGAAGGTATGGAGGAAGGAGAGTTCGCCGAGGCACGCGAAGAGCTGGGCTCCATGCAAAAGGACTACGAAGAGGTCGGTGTGGACACTGTTGAAGGCGAGGAGGAAGAGGTCGAAGAGATGGATAAGGAAGGTTCGCAGTGAACGAAAATGTCAAATGCGATATGTCTGGACTCTTCAAAGGACATCATTGAAAAGTAGTAAAAAAGTTGTAAATACTCGTACATTATGTCTGACTTCTACCGGAAAACTTTGAGATAGCTATTTTGGCACATCAATTACGTGCTGCTTTAGGAAGCTCTTTTATTTATTTTTATTATTACTGTGACTACATGAATGCGTCGCTACAAGTTGCCAGTATGGCATCTATTTTATGTCTACTTTTCGTTTTCTGTTTTTTTACTCAAAGAAGCACTTTTGCTTTTCAATCTTGCGTCACCTTTACTTTAGCCTATTTTGCAATATGAATTGAATCCGGTTATCCCCTCAACAGGTGCATAGTTTTATCACTTGTGCCAAATAGAAATACTTGTCATAACACCTGCACTTTATGTAAAATATGCTTAGAATGCAAAGCATAGTTCGCCTATACGTAAATTAGAACAACGGGTTGAGCTTTTCATGCTTAGTTTAAAAATATCTGAGTGTTGAATTCTATAAAAAAATCGATATCAAGGAGTCTAAGTTATACAGCAAGGGATGCACATAATAGTCTTGGCTCCTCGCTGGGGGACATTGGTCTTTATTGCTATAATTGGAGAACAATGTTATCTGCTAAAGGGGGACACTTTTTCGCAGCTAAAAGGAGATATTGTGCTGAATCCCTGCCCAATAAATAAGGAACTCCTGTCCAAAAATGCAGGATCACAGAAGAGTGGGCTACACTGTTGTTTTGAACTTCGATTTTTCGCGTACCTATCTGGTGACTCATGATCTCACTGAGACATTCTCATTATGTAGCCCACTTCTATGTAAGCGGGTACAAATCCCTATTAGGAGATGATTGAGTTTGCATCATTTGCTATGGAAGCCCAGTACTGTATGCTTCCCTTAAGTTATTTGAAATGTAGAGGCAGCTTGCCAAGTTCTGATAGGGCACCATTACTGTCTGTGTTCTGACTACACTAGCCTATTAATAGCCTAGCAGTTCTTAAAGTTGATCCACTCAAAAAGGCTTCAATCCATGGTTTCAGGCTCTACCGCCTCACGATTCCACGTACGCCTCAAGATCACTTCAGAGTAAGCTTGCCGCGCACTAAACGTGAGGCTTCTTTTTCTTTGTCCGGCGAACGTGCGCCGCTGGTCAAGAGTGGTCTAGATAGGCGACTGTTGTCAAAGTCAGTTATTAGTGCGATTCGAAGCCCTAAAGGTGGATACCCGGGGCACAAGGGGTTAGACCGCCACCGCGTTCTCCTCACCCTCGTCAGGCAAGGGCTTGACCACGAGGTGGTCGACGGGCCTTGGGAGAGTCCCATAGGCCGCCACTCTGGAGCACCTCACGATCCTGCTCTTCGGGAATAAGATGCGTCATCTCAACAACAGCTACGCCTACTGACCACCGGTCCGGTCCGCACATCAGCCAGAGACAGCAGGCTGCATACTGATAGGTGGCGGGACCCGCTCACCGATTCTGATGCAACAGGTGAGGAGCTTGAAGACTGGATGATCAACCACAGCTAGACGACCTTGAACAACGGAAGCCCAACACGTTTGAGCCCAGGAGGAGCTGAATCGACACGGACATCTCTCTGCCACGCAAAGTTGTCCAGCCGTGTCAGCTGGTGCGTCAAAGGCCACGGGGTCGGATCACCTACCTGTACTGCTTATTTTTGCGTTCACGCAACCGAAAGGCAGCCGCCAACCAGCGTGCGGTTATGTCCAGCGGACATAAACAGCTCCGTGACTGGTCGGCCGATGCTTTCGGGTCGATAGAGGCAGCCAACATCGACTTCTGCAGCCGCCTCACTCCGCTGCCAGCTGCATTCCACGTGCGAGCGTCAAAAAGACCAAGAGCTGGTGGAATGACAACTGCTGTACAGCACAACGGGCCACGCGTGAGACGCTCGCAGTCTTGCGGGCTGCCCAGGGCGACGAGGACGCGGCAGCGGCCTGCCGCACAGCTCCTGAGACTACTGAACGACTCTTCAGCCAGGCAGCCTGGCAGCAGTTTGTCTCCGGCTTGTCGGCTCGCCCGCCAGAATCCAAAGTGCTCCTGGACACGCCGCTTCAGCGGGGCGAAACGACAGCAACTTGGGGCAGGGAGAAAGCGCACCTGGCGAAAAGAACCCACACGTCCGGCTGCCGCCCCCTTCCCCGCTTGGCTTGCTGCTGTGTGTGAGGTGCCCGTGTCCAGGGGTCTAGATGGCGCGATGGGCGACTCCCGCCTAGTTCGCCGGCCTGGGGGCATGCCGTTCCTGCGCTTGTGCGTCAATTAGTGCCCCAGGCCCCCTACAATTAAGTAAAGTAAGAGCTGAGAGTCTCCTCAGCGTGGCGCACGGCCATTATTTGTCCCATTGCCAAGAAAGACAAGCGACCCACAAGCCTACTACCGTCCAGTCTTGCGGCTGAAATGTGTAGGCAGGACCTCGAGTCCATGGTCAACAGTCGCATGAAAGCCTCGGCCGAGGAGAACGTCTTGATCGCCGAGGAGCAAGCAGGCTTCCGAGCGGGTCGCTGCACCATCGATGCCGTGGCCTAGCTAGCTCAACCTGCGTTCGACTCTCTACAGACACGGCCAATGACCAGGAGCTTGCTAGCCAACTTCGACTTTCTGGCAGCATTCGATCGCACTATGCGCCTTTGGTTTCGCACGAACTCGCTTGGGTAAGTGCAACGACCGGCTGCGGTGGCATCAATCGTTTCTGGCTGACAGCCGCGCCTGGGGGACACAATTCAGTTGGCTTTAAGTCTTGAAAGAAGGCGTGCCGCAATGCAGTCCGCTCTCACCTCTGCTCTTCTACATCGCCACTTGAACCCTGCCGAGAGCCATTTAAGTGTCGGCCCACCCAGTACGCGGACGACCTCACTTGGAAGCTACTGATTTGGCAGCGGGGCCCAGGAAGCCTGGACATCAGAGGCAGCATCCCGACGGGACGCCTAAGCTGCTCAACGACAGCGGAGGCCGCTGCGGCCGCGGCTGGTCTCGAGCCGACCCTCGCCAATCTTCAAAGACGCCCCAGCATGCCTGTCTGGCTCTTGTTTGTCTCCAAGACCACGCAACGGCTCAGGCGTCTATGTTACTGGAGCAGCTCGCCACCGACCACCGGTTCACTGTCATCTGGGTGCTGCGGAGGCTAAGCCACGCTTTTTCAAGGCCAGGCCGGTCCCCTACGCGCTCCGAGAACGCGTAGACGACGAGCTCCGGCGGATGGAGGCGGACGGCATCATCACGCCAGTCAAGTACTCGGACTGGGCGGCGCCCATCGTGCCCGTGGTTAAGAAGAACGGTGCAGTGCGGATCTGTGGAGACTATAAGCTGACCTACAATGCGGAGGCCACGCCAGAGCTGTACCCGCTGCCGCGCATCGAGGACCTGTTCGCCAAGTTGGGCGGCGGCGGCAAGTGGTCCAAGCTGGACATGTCAAACGCCTTTCTGCAGCTGCCCCTGTCTAAGGACAGTAAGATCTTTTCGACCATCAACACGCAGCGAGGTCTGTTCCAGCTGAGCCGCATGCCATTTGGCATCAACTGCGCCAGCGCCGTGTTCCAGCGCACGCTCGACTCTCTGCTCGGTGACCTGGAGTCGGTACAAGTCTTCGTTGACGATATCCTGGTGACAGGCAGGACTCTGCAGCATCATCGCGAGAATCTCACCAAGGTCCTTCAACGCCTCCAGGTGAACAGAGGGCAGAGGGCACTGTCGTGTCCGCCGGGTCCCGCAACTGCGCCGTCGACGTTCGCGGAACCATCCACCGGCGGCACACCAACCAGCTGCTGTCGGCCGCCCTCCCACCGCCGACAACTCCCGTGACCCCGCCAGTAGTCACAGCCAAGGCACCGTCAACCTTGGCGGAGCCTGGCGGTCACGACATTGAGGCAACGACAGTCGGGGCAGCCGCCGACGCTACCGACGCCGCCAACGCTAACGCATCCCCGATGGGCACACCAGCTCGACGCTACCCGCTACGGCAAAGGCGACCACCCGAGCGTAACAGAAGTAAAAATATTTTTTCCTTTTTCTTAAAGTAGCTCTATGATTTCACAACGCAAGCACATAAGTTCACACACCCTCCTTCGCATTGTCAATATTTGCAGGTGATAAAACATTTGACTGGCTTTACTTTTATAGAAAGTTTTTTAGCAATGCCTGAATTATTGAACTGGAACAGAAACGTCAGGAACTGCGGGCTGGTCAGAGTCTGACATCATGGACGATGAGTTGGAGGTCAAACTAACTAAACGCAGCCTCAACGGCCACGAGTAGCCCAGAGGACAGGGGGGAGCGTCAGATCGCGCGCCTGAGGGCCAGCGACCGAAACCGCGTCACGGTGTCCGCTTGGTCGGGGGCGTCCATCAGCAGCCGGTCGATGTAGCGAGCCATGCGACCCTGCCTACGCCTGCGCGGTCCCTGCAGCGTCAGCAGCAGAACGTCCTGCAGCGGCTCCGGGCAGTAGGCTTCCGCCCGAATCACGTGCCCGGCCAGCCGCATGTAACAAGACTTAACATTCTCTGCTGAAGCACCGCCTTGCTTCAGGTGAAGTCAAACCTGCTTCAGGAACTCGGATAAATCTTGTAAACTGTGTCAGCCACATGCGTAATGCTGCTCATCTGGTGATCTTGATGAGCGGTGGACCCAAATCATCGGCATAAAAACCCTCTCTAGCACCAGAACTGTGGTACCTTCTATTAGTATCCTTTAGTTGTTTATTGACTTATTGAGCAGCGTTCCGCCTGCTCTGCCGCCATGTGCTGCTGAATTTGCTAATCGGAGGTACATAATACCTTGTGCTTTGCCAACCAACTCGATTAATCAACTCGATTTAACTTGCAATTCGCTCTAACATATTTATTTTCCCTCCTCACTATAAAATGACTTTTCCATGACCATCGTTTTATCACGATGACCCCTAAATTATTGGGTCTTTAAACTGAATTTATAGTACTCGTGATTTTGCGCAAAGTCAAAAGTGCAAACCAGATTTCAAAATGATAACCTTTAATTTTCGACTTTTATGTAAGAATCACATAGCTCTTATTCACTGCTGCATATTTGAATTGAAAGTCCACAAAAGTCACATCATTAGTCTAGGGTCAAGGCTGAAAAACCCGCGAGGTCTAGCCCCCGAGGGCCGTTATATGCCATAGACACATTTCTAGCCCTGTAACCGACGGACAGCCAAGGGTCCTAAAGAACTCGTCAGCGGGCCCACTCGAGCTTTCATTCATCAGAGCAGATCAACTTTCCTCAAGTGTTTCTGCTGCAGCTGCACAAGCTCGATTTGCCCCCGATCAGATCATGCGCGAGTGCATCTCCATTCACGTCGGCCAAGCCGGTGTTCAGATCGGCAACGCCTGCTGGGAGCTCTACTGCCTGGAGCATGGTATCCAGCCCAATGGCGAGTTGATGCCCGGCTTAGAGAATTGCAAAAGTTCCGCTGATACTTTCTTCTTAGAGGCCGGCAATAGTCTCTACGTTCCGAGGGCACTTTTTATTGACCTGGAGCCGACAGTGATTGACGAGATCCGTGTTGGGGCCTACCGACAACTGTTCCACCCGGAGCAACTCATCTCTGGCAAGGAGGATGCAGCTAACAACTACGCACGCGGACACTACACAATCGGCAAGGAGATCATTAACAACGTGCGCGACGTCATTAATCGAGTGGTGGAGAACTGCAGCAGTCTGCAAGGTTTCTTCGTGTTCCACTCCTTTGGCGGTGGCACTGGTGCCGGCTTCACTTCACTGCTGATGGAAAAACTGGCTACCGAGTATGGCAAAAAGACTAAGATTCAGAGCTCCGTCTATCCCGCTCCTCAGATCTGCACTGCAGTGGTGGAGCCTCTTAACTCTATTCTGTGCACGTATAGTACGATCCGGCACTCCGAATGCTCATTCATTATCGACAACGAGGCTATCTATGACGTCTGTTTAAAAAACTTGGACATCGATAAGCCATCCTACACCAATCTAAACAGGCTGATCGCTCAAGTCATCTCTTCAATTACTGTCTCTTTGCGGTTCGAAGGTTCATTGAACGTAGACATCACTGAGTTCCAGACGAACCTCGTGCCTTACCCGAAGATCCACTTCCCTCTTGCAACGTACGCTCCATTTATTTCGGCCGAGAAAGCTAACCGCGAGCAGCTCAAAGTCCGCGAAATCACAGATGCCTGCTTTACGCCATCAAATCAACTGGTGAAGTGTGACCCGCGACACGGAAAATACATGGCCTGCTGCCTGCTGTACCGTGGAGATGTCTCTTCAAAGGACGTCAACGATTCCATTCAAAAGATTAAGAGCAAACGCGATATCCAGTTTGTGGACTGGTGTCCTACAGGCTTTAAGGTAGGCCTAAACTTCCAGCCTCCTACCGTCGTACCTGGAGGCGATCTGGCGAAGGTGCCCCGAGCGCTCTGCATGCTAAGCAACACTACTGCAATCGCAGAGGCCTGGGATCGACTGGCATACAAGTTCGACCTAATGTACTCCAAACGAGCATTTGTTCACTGGTACGTCGGAGAAGGTATGGAGGAAGGAGAGTTCGCCGAGGCACGCGAAGAGCTGGGCTCCATGCAAAAGGACTACGAAGAGGTCGGTGTGGACACTGTTGAAGGCGAGGAGGAAGAGGTCGAAGAGATGGATAAGGATGGTGCTGATGGTGAATAAACTACATCAATAAAGTTTTGAGACATTATGCGTAAACAATTCTTTTTGCAGATCAGACAAAGTTCGATGCACTGTCGCCTTCACTTCAATATAGATTTTTTATGTGCAATGGCTTTCCTTTTTTTAACTGGTCTGAAGTTAAAGACCTTTTTTCGTTTTTTTGTTAAAAGTTGCTGACATCTTTGAAATATAAAAAGCATGTTGTCTCAAATACAAAGAATATTTGTTTCGATTCAACCACTATAAGATTTATCTAAAACTTTCGTTGTCTTTCCGAATCATTTACTAAACGCTTAAATTCTCATAACTGCCGCAGTGCGTTGGGAGCCATTGGAGAGAATATCGTCAAGCCGTCAGTATAGACGGCTCTGATGTTTTTATGAAGAATCTGGACCAATTTATCTGCAGCATCTGAAGAATTATCCAGGCATCTTAATTGCCTGCAGCCCTGCGCTGCGAAGCAGTTTAGCCGGAGCTGTTATCGCGGTTGTAGCCCGTGCTGGATGCGTACCTGTTGCCCGATTAGAACAGGCTCTAGCCCTATCGCGGCACCGTGGCGCAGATGATCCTAGCTCTTCATCGAGTCACCGAGGCAGCACGCATCCGTCAGTTACCCTCATCCTGATCTTAATTTCTTTTAACGACTCGGTGTTAAATGGTCACGCCCATCAGTGCTTCGCGCTTACAACCAGAGCAGCTGGTTTCTGCGTTATGGCGACGTACTACGACACGAAGGCTGCTATAATGACTCCGGACGGACTATTGAATCCATTTGAAAAATCCTTCGGAGTGCTCCAAGGAAACACACTGGCGCCGTTCCTGTTCTTTGGACTTCGACTGGGTATAATTGCGTAGACTAACGACGACGGTTTTCTGCTACGGCGACGCGTGGGACGCGCTCAGCGTGGGCGCGCTCAGCGTGCTTGGTTTCGCCGACAATTTCGAGATGCTGTCCTCGACTGTCGAAGGTGCCCACCGGCAGGTGGACAAGCCTGATGCGAGCATGCCCTGTTGGTCAACACGCAGACGACCGTCTCGCTCTGCGTGAAGGGCGACACCGAGTGCGCAATCTTCTGCCGATGCGCTTACGGGCAAGGTGAAGAAACTCACGCGCTATCAGCGATTCGCCTAACCTCGGTCGTCTGGTGCCGGACGTCCGCCGACGATCTGTCGGCGCCACCGCGGGCTTGCCTAGGCAGCATTCCACTCTGTCAGGGCCATCCTGCAGTTTGTGTAGCCCTACCGACAGAGGGCGGCGCTGTTCCTGGCTGTAGTCGGGACTGTCCTGCTTGTCGACAAGCAGGACAACACCGAGAGGTAGAACCTGACAGAGGCGCTGGAGTGTCAAGTCGATGAAGCACACGCTTGAAGCGCCTGCTGCGTGTTGTCTTTAGAATAAACTCTGACGAGTACACCACCACGCCGTACTTTATTGCCGCGCCGGCCTTGCCCGCCCAAGCGACCTACTGCGCCGTCAGCGACAACAGCTGGAAGGACACCTGATCCATGCCGAGGAGTACTGCCCCTAGCCTGTGCTGGAGGTGCTGCTGCTCACGCCGCAGGCCCCCTTTTTGCGGGGGCATGAGCGAACACGGTCGTACATCTGCCCAGGTGTTAGCCAAATCTACGGCTTTGTAAATTTGTACATTTTCATTTTAGGCCAATATAACATTCCCTTACTTTTCTATTTCCAAACGTCGTTGTGATTGAGTAGTTAAGAGTTTTAAGATATTCAATTTACTATAAGAGCACTATGAAGTCGGTTTAATTTTGTCAGCTTTCATTTATCGATATACTTATCTACATAGTAAGAATGGCATTAATATATATATAAATGCAAATATATTTATTTAAAAGCTTTTTATATTTGCACTTAGAAATAGGTGCGTCGACTTTGTTAGTATGGCATGCTCTAGTGAAGCTTTAAATATCTAGAATTTAAATGAAGTTTTATCGTTGATTTATATATATATTAACCTTCAATTAATTCTCACTTCATCATTCATGTAATATCACCGTTGATTCCTAAATTAGTATAGCTATAGAGTACAAATGCATGTAAAATTTATAACGAAACATGAAAGTTTAGTACTAGGCTTTTGAATTGGTTTATCTAAACTTTAATAATAATAACAATTTATTAACTTGCTAAATCTTTTGTTCTGCAAGATAATTGATAGTTCACCGATGTTAAAACAGACAAGACGGAGCATTATTAGTTAGTTCATTTGCAATACTATATGTTAGACAATTTAATAAATTCTCTTTCTTTAATGGAGAAAGTATCTTTATAGTGATACCTAGGCAGCATTAAAATCTTCGTCAAGTCAAATCCTGAGTTAGAATACTTTATAATTTTTTCCAGAACTGTTTATTGTAAGTTATTCATAGGCCTAGTCTATTTTGTAATTTTATGTATAGATTAGAAAGTATATTACGTAGGTATATATAAAGATATTTTAACAATATATTAGATGTATATAAATATATGCAGTTTTTGATTGCTTTCCTTAATTCTTAAAAATCTTTCTGCACTACTTAGAAATAAATTAACTATGCCAATGCTAGATAGTCATTTCAGTTTTTATATTTTTCTATAACTTGTCTTTAATGACAACCGAAAAATATTATAGTTTTAATGGTAGCATTTTTTGTCTTATCAGTTTTGTAAAATGCAAATTTAGCTCAAAGGAAGTTCATTTAAAATATTAAACTCATCAAGCAAGCACTATCTATATACCATTTTGCGTAAATATTTCAGTATATTATATTGCTTTACAATGCTAGATGACTATCAGCTACTTAAGGCAATTGGAAAAGGCAGCTATGGTGAGGTTTGGCTGGCCAAGCATATTCGTGATCGGCGCCAGTATGTGCTGAAAAAAATCAGCTTGCTGAATGCCAATCAAAAGGAGCGAAAAAGTGCAGAGCAAGAATGCAAACTGCTGTCCCAGCTGAAGCACCCTAATATTGTCGGCTACAAGGTATTTAACTGACTTTGTTGTACTGATTAATCATATACTATTGGTCTTTGTTTGAAATCGACCCATTTTTGTTGACAACAGTAGTAACAGTAATCATAGTATATTGATGACCACATGTACATTACTGAGCCACACGAGTTTTCATGATCAGCCAGATGTACACTCTCCATGGGGCTTGGCGCTCATTGGTGTAAATTTAGACAGGACGCCGAACCCTTCAATCCTCCGCCACACTTGAAATTGAAGGCCAACTTGAAGGTTTTGGCGCGCATTGTGACATCTCAAACTCACAGTGACCCTTTATAAAACTTTTACTAACTTTACCCAATATGACTGTGTATCTATTTCTTAGTAGTCAGATACTTTTCGCTACTAAAAAGAATAATTAAACTTGGTTAACACAATTGTGGCAACGAGTCATTCGAAACCAATCCTTAAAACAGGACTCCTTCGAGGCCAAGGGTATTCTATACATTGTGATGGCCTTCTGCGAAGGAGGCGATCTCTATAGCCGCCTGAAGGAACAGCGTGGAACGGCGCTGCCCGAGCGTCAAATTGTTGAATGGTTCGTCCAAATCACGATGGCCCTGCAGTACATGCACGAGCGGAACATTCTGCACCGTGACTTGAAGACGCAAAACATCTTCCTGACTCGATCCAGGATCATTAAGGTTGGCGATCTGGGCATCGCTCGCGTGTTGGACTCGTCCACGGACATGGCCAAGACTCTCATTGGCACGCCTTATTACATGAGCCCAGAGCTTTTCTCGAATAGGCCCTACAATCACAAGGTACTAGAGGCTGTTCTATACGAGCGTAACTCGTCATTGTCTGCCTTTGATTAGCTATCAGTTGTATTGCCAGATTTGCCAGATTGTGCTATATAATTTACGAATAGAGTACCGCACCTACCCCACTCCATCGTGTGACAGTCGGACGTGTGGGCCCTCGGCTGCTGCGTGTACGAGATGGCAACGCTGAAGCACGCCTTTAACGCGCGCGACTTCAACTCGCTGTCCTCCAAGATCCTGCAGGGTCGCATGCCTGACATGCCCATGCAGTACAGTGCCGAGCTCGTGGCCCTTATCCGGGCGATGCTCAGCCAGGATCCGGACAAGAGGCCCTCCGTCAACCGCATCCTACGCGATCGTTTCATTCGAAAGAACATTCAAATGTTCCTGGATGCCACAGCAAACAGGCCTTCAACCGCTCCGGCTGGCGGCGGCCGCAGCTCTGAGGCACGTCGGCAGGCTCCGCCATCGCCGCCGCGAGCTCGAGAAGATCCTCCGCTGCCGTCGGAGGCGGCCGCCCGAGCTAGGCGTCGCGAACAGCGCGAAAGAGAACTGGAGCAAGAGCGCGAGAAGGAACGACAGCGTGAACGTGAACGCGAAAGAGAGCGTGATCGTCAAAGAGAAAGGGAGCGTGAACGAGAGCGTGAACGAGAGCGTGAACGAGAGCGTGAACGAGAGCGTGAACGAGAGCGTGAATCGGCTTCGAAGGCGTCTGGTTCGGTGGATGACTCACGCAGCGACACAGCGGCGAGAAGACGCCGACGCGAGCAGATGAGCGCCGGCGGCGGTAGCGGCGGCCTGAATGCGCTGCGTGAGTGGCTTCTACTATTCGATGCGAATTCGCTAATGTTACAAATGCTAAATGGTTCAAGAAATGAATACAATCCTTTTCTTAACCGCAAACATCCACACAGCAGCTGTCATGAATGAAACATACGACGTCGCCCTTACACCACGCTCGGTATATTTAATAGCATTCAACAATTGACAATTCATATCTTTCTCAGCTGGGTGTTCTCGCATCTTTGAGTTGGTATTTGTGTATGCTTTCCTACTTTATGTTGTTCCTTACAATTGTTTAGCACTTTCGCTCAGGCGTTTTTACTCATCGTTCCTACATATTTGATCAGTGTTGTCTCTCTAATGAAAACTAATGTCAGCGCAGAAGACATTGAAACATAATTTATTTACTTTTCCTCATCAGCTGGGCAGAGGTCGGCCCCGCCACCGCCCGCCATGGAGTCGCTTGTGCTGCTGCCAAGGCCGCTGCAGCCACCAGTGGCCAAGCCGCGCCGTCAGCCCCAGGACAGAATCTCCGATGCTGTAAACACTTTATATCACCACTCAAGCTCTTGTAGCTACTATTGTACTTGGTTAATCATTAAAATTACGAGCGTAAATTAGATTAATTAAGTTTTAATGTACTGATATATTGTTAATTATAATAAATCATAATAAATCATAAGAGACTTTTTGTGTGAAAATTTGAGAGTCGATTATGGAGTTTAGGGAGGGTTTGGGGCAGAGAATGCGTACATTTGAGGGTCAATGATGGAGGTTAGAGAGGGTTTGGGGCAGAGAATGCGTACATTTGAGGGTCAATGATGGAGGTTAGAGAGGGTTTGGGGCAGAGAATGCGTACATTTGAGGGTCAATGATGGAGGTTAGAGAGGGTTTGGGGCAGAGAATGCGTACATTTGAGGGTCAATGATGGAGGTTAGAGAGGGTTTGGGGCAGAGAATGCGTACATTTGAGGGTCAATGATGGAGGTTAGAGAGGGTTTGGGGCAGAGAATGCGTACATTTGAGGGTCGATGATGGAGGTTAGAGAGGGTTTGGTGCAGAGAATGCGTACATTTGAGGGTCAATGATGGAGGTTAGAGAGGGTTTGGGGCAGAGAATGCGTACATTTGAGGGTCAATGATGGAGGTTAGAGAGGGTTTGGGGCAGAGAATGCGTACATTTGAGGGTCAATGATGGAGGCTAGGGAGGGTTTGGGGCAGAGAATGCGTACATGTGAGGGTCGATGATGGATATTAGAGAGGGTTTGGTGCAGAGAATGCGTACATTTGAGGGTCAATGATGGAGGTTAGAGAGGGTTTGGGGCAGAGAATGCGTACATTTGAGGGTCAATGATGGAGGTTAGAGAGGGTTTGGGGCAGAGAATGCGTACATTTGAGGGTCAATGATGGAGGCTAGGGAGGGTTTGGGGCAGAGAATGCGTACATTTGAGGGTCGATGATGGATATTAGAGAGGGTTTGGGGCAGAGAATGCGTACATTTGAGGGTCGATGATGGAGGCTAGGGAGGGTTCGGTACTGTTTAAAATTTAGAAATTAAGGCTAAATTGGTTTTCTTACATTTCTCGCTCTAACTACCTAATTAGTCTCGGCATTGCTGCTGTTGATTTTTTAACTGTCGTAACAAAAGCAGAATTATGCTTGCTGCTTTTACCGTTTATTTGAAGATTTTTCTAACCATGAACGTGATATAGGCGAATTTCCTAATATGTTTAATAATATTTCCTTATCATTAAATCTTAACAACCAGGCTTAAAACACCAGCTATAGATCCTCAATCCGTCCCAATCCCCAAACAGCCGCGTCAGCCGCAGCAGTCGCCTCGCTCGCAAGTTGTCGCTGGCGATCAAAAAGACGAGGAGGAGCAACGCGACCGCGACAGTGAAGTGGTGGTGCAGCGCCAGTCATCGAAGGAGGCGGCCGAGGAGATGGACGACCTGGTTGAGCAGATGACCGCCACGCTGTCGTTTCATAAGGCTCAGAACCAGAAGAGACACCCAGCGGCTCATGCTGCTGCTGATGACGATGAGAGCGAAGAGGAAGAAGACACGGAAGACGAAGAAGAAGCGGAAGCAAACGCTGGCCCGGTCGAGTCGCGTGAGGAGACAATGGGTCGCACAACTCGACTCCAGCAGCGGCTGGTTCAGCTGCGTAAGGACTGCCTGCAGCGGCTTGGTGTCGACATGCTTCGCAAGTGCTACGCCATCCTCGACGATCCGTCCAAGGATACCGAAGCTGCCCTGGTGCAGCTGCTAGGTAGGGAGACCTTCCAGGAGATGGCCGGCAAAGTTTGGCAGCTCAAATTCGTTGAGGAGCGCCTCTTCCCAGGATAATGAGAGCCTAGTTTGATGATTATTTGAAAAAACTGCAGCTTCGGTTCGCACAATTCCGACTGGCTGGGGACTGAAATTTGATAATGGGTGATTCTGATTGGCTGGGAAATGTACTCGTAATTTTTCGCGGATGCTTCTGATTGGCTGGAAAATGGAATTCCTTAGGGAATGATTCTGATTGGCTGGAAAAAAGTTTTTCGTCGCGGATGATTCTGATTGGTTAAAAAATAGGATTATTTTATGTATGATTCTGGTTTTGTTTTTGTTTACGATTCTGACTGGCAGAGGACTGCGATTTTACTGTCAGTTTTTTTAATTGGTTTAGAAAGCCACAAGTTCTAAAGCTGTGTGTAATTACAATAGGCTGTTTATCTTTTATTGGCTGATATTTATTCATTTACTTTTCTTCCCTTGTTCCTCGTTTCACAATGACAGCAGAAAAAGCTAGCATGAATGAAATCTAATATTAACTTATAAATTATTCTCGTTTCTTGGCCTGTGGATAATTCCCACTTTGCTGTTTATTTTATGCTAATGCAATTTGTATTCTTGTTTTAACTGTTCCGTCCATGTCTGGTTGGCAGAGCTTTATGCTGTGTTGGCCTTACGTTAAATAAATTAAAGCTTAAATTTGTTTTCATTGCTACTCACAATGGGATGGCTTGTATTCGATATAAAAAAATCGTCGATTCACAATGTGCTTTGGTAGAAGTATGATAAAAATGTCAAATGAGCCTTAATCAACATTTACAATCCCATAATCAACCTTGTGTATTCCGATTGTGCAGCATAACTAGTCAAAAATGGATTCATCTGTCTTATTTGCACCTGTTTCATTTTGTCACACCTGAATTTCAATTCTTTTTTTTCTGTTGGCTTCTTTAGTAGCAATTAAAAAGCACACAGCATTATCACAAATCATATATCTTATTAATTGTGCTTTATTAACTATTGCTGATTTCATATTAAAATTCTGCGTAATTTTTAAGCAAATAGATTATCCAAATGAAACCCTACATTAAATGGGATAAATTGATATCAAGCTGGTCACCAAACTGGTCACTGCTTTGTGAGTCCCGTCTTGAATTAATATTATATTTAAAGTAATTAAAATAATTCACACAAACAATACTGATAGCAATGAAGGTCAATGAAGGCTTACACTAATGTCACATCCAAGCCACACTAATGTCACATCCAAGCCACACTGATGTCACATCCAAGCCACACTGATGTCACATCCAAGCCACACTGATGTCACATCCAAGCCACACTGATGTCACATCCAAGCCACACTGATGTCACATCCAAGCAACAGTGATGTCACACCTCCAAGCCACACTGATGTCACACCTTCAAGCCACACTGATGTCACATCCAAGCCACACTGATGTCACATCCAAGCAACAGTGATGTCACACCTCCAAGCCACACTGATGTCACACCTTCAAGCCACACTGATGTCACATCCAAGCCACACTGATGTCACATCCAAGCAACAGTGATGTCACACCTCCAAGCCACACTGATGTCACACCTTCAAGCCACACTGATGTCACATCCAAGCCACACTGATGTCACATCCAAGCCACACTGATGTCACATCCAAGCCACACTGATGTCACATCCAAGCCACACTGATGTCACATCTGTCCAAAATCTCGGTTTTGTTCAATTTCTGCCTTGAGTTGTGTCGCTCGCCAGTTTAGATTAGAGCACGAATGTTCAGCTACAGTTGGGTTTGCTATTTAACTGTGCGCCGGAAAATGAAATTCGATCTTAGCACTCCGTACATTGGATAGTCACAGAACAGTCAATGTGCTTTTGTAGCAAACTTGTGCCTTACCAAGCTAACAAAATAAATCCGCCTAGAAATATTCAAGTCTTATCAGTGTCTGAGACTGCTTCTAGTCTCTCCGTAATAGAATCGACCGGCAACTACGCTCGTAGCATTTTAAACAAACTTTGCTAACTCAACAGTTTGATCAGCTCTAAACATAAAATTTGCCGGCAATTATTAAACCATATGGTCAAACTCTGGTCAGCGACACAATGACAGAAAGCATGGAGCCGACAACCCTTATGGCCACAGCTCTACCCGAGTTTGAGTCCATCTTCGAATGCCGTTAGTATCCAAATAATATATATTAAACTTGTAGGACAGAGTTCAAAATCGTACCAGAAACGGAGCTAGAAATGGAGCTAGAATCGTACCAGAAACGGAGCTAGAAATGGAGCTAGAATCGTACCAGAAACGGAGCTAGAAATGGAGCTAGAATCGTACCAGAAACGGAACTAGAAATGGAGCTAGAATCGTACCAGAAACGGAGCTAGAAATGGAGCTAGAATCGTACCAGAAACGTAGCTGGAAATGGAGCTAAAATCGTACCAGAAACGTAGCTGGAAATGGAGCTAGAATCGTACCAGAAACGGAGCAAGAATCGTACCAGAAACATAGCTAGAATCTTACCAGAAACGGAGCTAGAAATGGAGCTAGAATCGTACCAGAAACGGAGCTAGAAATGGAGCTAAAATCGTACCAGAAACGTAGCTGGAAATGGAGCTAGAATCGTACCAGAAACGTAGCTGGAAACGGAGCTAGAATCGTACCAGAAACGGAGCAAGAATCGTACCAGAAACATAGCTAGAATCTTACCAGAAACGGAGCTAGAAATGGAGCTAGAATCGTACCAGAATCGGAGCTAGAATCGTACCAGAAACGGAGCTAGAAATGAAGCTAGAATCGTACCAGAAACGGGGCTAGAAATGAAGCTAGAATCGTACCAGAAACGGGGCTAGAATCGCACCAGAAACTGAGGTAGAAACGTAGCTAGAAATGAAGCTAGAATCGTACCAGAAACGGGGCTAGAATCGCACCAGAAACTGAGGTAGAAACGTAGCTAGAAATGGAGCTAGAATCGTACCAGAAACGGGGCTAGAATCGCACCAGAAACTGAGGTAGAAACGTAGCTAGAAATGGAGCTAGAATCGTACGAGAAACGTAGCTAGAAATGGAGCTAGAATCGTACGAGAAACGGGGCTAGAATCATACCAAAGGCGAGCTAGAATCGAAGAAAAAAACATATCTAGAACCGTAGCAGAAATGGAAGATAGAATCTCGTGTAGTGTAACTTTTAAGAAATATTTAAGGAAGAGTGTTAAAGCTATCTAACTTGACCATCTTTTTACTAAATTTCTTTTTTAACTGACAGACTACTTAGAGTATAGAGGACGAATGTGTAACTTTCGGAATCAGAATCACAAAAGAGTCACGAGATATTCAACGATTCTCGTGGGGTGTCTGGTGGCAAGAACCACCAATATAGGCATATTTTTTCTGGTCACAAAATTTCAACATGTGACCATGTCGGCAATTATGGTCACTTATGGTTGATTATTTAAAAAAGATAATTTTTTTACTTTTGAACCAATATGGATTCGCCATAGAAGTTTATACAAAGCATTGTTTGTTGTTCTTGTCACCACGGTCTTCGGAAAGAATCGCATTTAAAATACCCCTTTCTAATGTATTTCTAATGTGAATTAAAAGTTGTAACAAAAACCGTCTCAGAAAAGGAGCTTTTCGAAGGCAGCTGCATCACCTGGTTCCACCTGGGCGGCATCGTCTCAGTAGCCTACATCATTATCCTGGTGCTGCTCCTGGTGGTGCTGGAGGCCGTGCTCAAACCGGAAAGCGGCGACGAACGGGAGCGAAAACTTGAAGCGGAGGCGGACGCGGCGGAGGCGGAGGAAGCAGCGGCTGCTGCGGCGGAAACTGCGTCTCATGAGGCGGCCTCCACAACTGTTACGGATCTCGCTTGAACCGAGAACTGACCTGACATGACCACGCCCGATTAACGTGACATTGTATTGAATACATCAGGACTCTAATCAAAGCTTAACCTTGACGTTTAATGACACTACTGCTTGCTACATTACGGCTCCTGTGCGCTTTCCTAGATATCGGTTGCTCTAAAATGTGAATTCTGTGCTCCACTTGTTAGATGTCAGAGGTATTTTTCTGCCCAATCTTTTTAATTAAAAACGGTAATATGCAGAGACAAAGATTTTATAAATTAATTTTTATGGTTCTGCATACAGCTGCTCTCAACTTCTACCCTGTCTGGCTACCTCCATCCTTCTATCCTGTCTGGCTACCTCCACCTTCTATCCTGTCTGCCTACCTCCACCTTCTATCCTGTCTGCCTACCTCCACCTTCTATCCTGTCTGGCTACCTCCACCTTCTATCCTGTCTGCCTACCTCCACATTCTATCCTGTCTGTCTACCCTCACTGTCTATCCTGTCTGCCTACCTCCACATTCTATCCTGTCTGCCTACCTCCACATTCTATCCTGTCTGCCTACCCCCACAGTCTATCCTGTCTGCCTACCTCCACATTCTATCCTGTCTGTCTACCCCCACAGTCTATCCTGTCTGCCTACCCCCACAGTCTATCCTGTCTGCCTACCACCACATTCTATCCTGTCTGCCTACCTCCACCTTCTATCCTGTCTGCCTACCTCCACCTTCTATCCTGTCAGCCTACCTCCACCTTCTATCCTGTCTGGCTACCTCCACCTTCTATCCTGTCTGCCTACCTCCACATTCTATCCTGTCTGTCTACCCTCACTGTCTATCCTGTCTGGCTACCTCCACCTTCTATCCTGTCTGCCTACCCCCACAGTCTATCCTGTCTGCCTACCTCCACCTTCTATCCTGTCAGCCTACCTCCACATTCTATCCTGTCTGTCTACCCTCACTGTCTATCCTGTCTGGCTACCTCCACCTTCTATCCTGTCTGCCTACCCCCACAGTCTATCCTGTCTGCCTACCTCCACCTTCTATCCTGTCAGCCTACCCCCACAGTCTATCCTGTCTGCCTACCTCCACCTTCTATCCTGTCAGCCTACCTCCACCTTCTATCCTGTCTGGCTACCACCACCTTCTATCCTGTCAGCCTACCTCCACCTTCTATCCTGTCAGCCTACCTCCTCCCTTCCGTTCTCTCTTTCTGGTCCCTCATCCTGCCATTTCAGCTTAGTCATTGTCCTGAGGTCTTGCTATTTCGGCAATGCCAAAGACGCATAAAAATATTTCGCTTCTCCGTTGCCAAATTTGGAGCTCTGCAAGGCACAGCTCTGCCTACAGTCATGTATCTTTATTTGCTTAGAACTAGTTCGCCTATTCCACTATTCCAACTTTTGACTTGCCGTTTCACCTGTCGCCAGCTCTGAGCACTTTTATTATAACTCTGAAGCCAGGTGGAGTGGAGATCATGGCAAACACTGCGTACAACAGGACTGTGCGTATTTGCACTTTTAGTGCCCGCACTGACTGAGACAGTGTTGGCAAGTAATTTCAGTTCATATAGTGCCTCTCTGCGATCTGAAACTTGAACGGATATTCTAACCTCTGAATTCAAGAAGTCTTTCAGTTCCTTCAGGGACTGTCTGCCATTCTTCCTCTAGTCCTTCAGGGACTGTCTGCCATTCTTCCTCTTGTCCTTCAGGGACTGTCTGCCATTCTTCCGCTTGTCCATCAGAGTCTCTCTGCCTGAAAAAAGTATATTTATTGATAAGGAAATACACAGATAGAATAACCAGGAATGTGATATTATCAAGACAGTTTGGAATCCTTGTGCAAACATATGAAGAACAATGATGCGGGGCGGTGTATTTGGACAATCTGCAAGCTAAACTGCGAGCTAGACATTAGTTCTTCGACAAACAAGTTTAGATTTTGTGTACGGAACCGCCTCATTTGCAAATGAGATACAGGCCTTGTAAATAGCTCTCCATTGCCAGTGAGAAAAACGTGGTAATGGGTTGAACTGAGGAGGCGGCGGTTCTCTAAGCACCACAAATTGAGAGGACACAGTGATTCCCGGAGGGGAATCTAAGGAGAGGACACAGAGATTCTCGGAGGGGAATCTAAGGAGAGGACACAGAGATTCTCGGAGGGGAATCTAAGGAGAGGACACAGAGATTCTCTGAGGGGAATCTAAGGAGAGGACACAGAGATTCTCTGAGGGGAATCTAAGGAGAGGACACAGTGATTCCCGGAGGGGAATCTAAGGAGAGGACACAGAGATTCTCTGAGGGAATCTAAGGAGAGGACACAGAGATTCTCTGAGGGGAATCTAAGGAGAGGACACAGTGATTCCCGGAGGGGAATCTAAGGAGAGGACACAGAGATTCTCTGAGGGAATCTAAGGAGAGGACACAGAGATTCTCTGAGGGGAATCTAAGGAGAGGACACAGAGATTCTCGGAGGGGAATCTAAGGAGAGGACACAGAGATTCTCTGAGGGGAATCTAAGGAGAGGACACAGAGATTCTCTGAGGGAATCTAAGGAGAGGACACAGAGATTCTCTGAGGGGAATCTAAGGAGAGGACACAGAGATTCTCTGAGGGGAATCTAAGGAGAGGACACAGAGATTCTCTGAGGGGAATCTAAGGAGAGGACACAGAGATTCTCGGAGGGGAATCTAAGGAGAGGACACAGTGATTCCCGGAGGGGAATCTAAGGAGAGGTCACAGAGATTCTCTGAGGGGAATCAAAGGAGAGGACACAGAGATTCTCGGAGGGGAATCTAAGGAGAGGACACAGAGATTCTCTGAGGGGAATCTAAGGAGAGGACACAGAGATTCTCGGAGGGGAATCTAAGGAGAGGACACAGAGATTCTCTGAGGGGAATCTAAGGAGAGGACACAGTGATTCTCGGAGGGGAATCTAAGGAGAGGACACAGAGATTCTCGGAGGGGAATCTAAGGAGAGGACACAGTGATTCTCGGAGGGGAATCTAAGGAGAGGACACAGTGATTCTCGGAGGGGAATCTAAGGAGAGGACACAGAGATTCTCTGAGGGGAATCTAAGGAGAGGACACAGAGATTCTCGGAGGGGAATCTAAGGAGAGGACACAGAGATTCTCTGAGGGGAATCTAAGGAGAGGACACAGAGATTCTCTGAGGGGAATCTAAGGAGAGGACACAGAGATTCTCGGAGGGGAATCTAAGGAGAGGACACAGAGATTCTCTGAGGGGAATCTAAGGAGAGGACACAGAGATTCTCTGAGGGGAATCTAAGGAGAGGACACAGAGATTCTCGGAGGGGAATCTAAGGAGAGGACACAGAGATTCTCGGAGGGGAATCTAAGGAGAGGACACAGAGATTCTCAGAGGGGAATCTAAGGAGAGGACACTGTGATTCTCTGAGGGAATCTAGTGAGAGGACACAGAGATTCTCTGAGGGGAATCTAGTGAGAGGACACAGAGATTCTCTGAGGGGAATCTAGTGAGAGGACACAGTGGTTCTCTGAGGGGAATCTAGTGAGAGGACACAGAGATTCTCTGAGGGGAATCTAAGGAGAGGACACAGAGATTCTCAGTGGGGAATCTAAGGAGAGGACACAGAGATTCTCTGAGGGGAATCTAAGGAGAGGACACAGAGATTCTCTGAGGGGAATCTAAGGAGAGGACACAGAGATTCTCAGTGGGGAATCTAAGGAGAGGACACAGAGATTCTCTGAGGGGAATCTAAGGAGAGGACACAGAGATTCTCAGTGGGGAATCTAAGGAGAGGACAAATAGATTCTCTGAGGGAATCTAGTGAGAGGACACTGTGATTCTCTGAGGGAATCTAGTGAGAGGACACAGAGATTCTCTGAGGGAATCTAGTGAGAGGACACAGTGGTTCTCTGAGGGAATCTAGTGAGAGGACACTGTGGTTCTCTGAGGGAATCTAGTGAGAGGACACTGTGATTCTCTGAGGGAATCTAGTGAGAGGACACTGTGATTCTCTGAGGGAATCTAGTGAGAGGACACTGTGATTCTCTGAGGGAATCTAGTGAGAGGACACTGTGATTCTCTGAGGGAATCTAGTGAGAGCTAGGACACAGATTCTGAGGCCATGTGGACATAGGTGGCGGCGTTTAGACGCTCGCCTTTTGGACAATACTGACGTGGATGACATTCAGTCGTTCAAGTTCCATTCTCTGTGTCGCGTTTCCCTGCCCTCCTCATTATGGACACATAGGGCCCAGAGTACTTGCACGCGAGCCAGAAATTTCCAGCTGGCTCTGGTTTAGAAAAATCTCTATTCAAATCATGATTGTCGCCAGTACCCCATCACACCCAAGCAGTCTCTATGCATTGGATCTGAGAAAGGGACGCCATGTAGGCGGGGTTGGGGAA
The DNA here is from genome assembly GCA_950097015.1 of Macrostomum hystrix. Lineage (NCBI taxonomy): Eukaryota > Metazoa > Platyhelminthes > Macrostomidae > Macrostomum > Macrostomum hystrix. The sequence continues at coordinate 147,253 of CATNEN010000034.1, forward strand.
CTCTTCTTTAGCGCAGTTTTGAGTTACAGAGCAGCAGAGACGGAGAGACCTCCTCCTCCTCCTCATACTCTCAGGGGCCACACCCAGCCACCTCCCCCCCGCCCAGGACCAGACCTTGTCAAATTCAAGTACTTTGGCACGCTTGGCATTTGGCTGGTTCTATTGTAGTTCCATGCGAGCATATGCATATAGTGCTATTGGCTGTTAGGCGACAGGCAGGTGGAGGGTAGGGTGGCTGTCAGAGGTTGGTGTGACCTACCCCACTTTCAGACGCGCCCAACCACCCACTCCGAGCTCGGGCAGCGAACCCAAAATAAATAATTGAAAACAATTATAAAGACGAAACACGGAAAGAAACAAAAGTTGCATAGAATGGCAGACAGGGAAAGTTTCTTCCGCATTTTACTTGTAATTTCCAAGTCGACCAAAGCGAGCCAACAGAAATATAAATTCTTTCATTATATCAGGCGAGACAATTAATAGCAGTTTCCGAATTCTAGACAGTTTTTGTTTGCATTTGGCATAAACAAAGCCCATCTGGAGGCATCGAGCTTATAATCAACTAGCATCGAGCATCGAGCTAATTTACGCTGTCTGAACTCGGTAAAAAGAAAGATTTCGCACCATTTCCTCACTACAGAGTCAAGGCGTGTAATTTAGTCGTGTTCCGCTGCGATTCCAATACGACAGGCTGAATGACCTCTAACTCGGCTTCTGGGTAAGTGCCTTCTGACCCCCCGGCCGACTCTTGCTGACCCCCTGCTGACACTCTTGCTGACCCCCTGCTGACACTCTTGCTGACCCCCTGCTGACACTCTTGCTGACCCCCTGCTGTCACTCTGCTGACCCCCTGCTGACACTCTTGCTGACCCCCTGCTGACACTCTTGCTGACCCCCTGCTTACACTCTTGCTGATCCCCCTGCTGACACTCTGCTGACACTCTTGCTGACCCCCTGATGACACTCTTGCTGATCCCCTGCTGACACTCTTGCTGATCCCCCTGCTGACACTCTTGCTGATCCCCCTGCTGACACTCTTGCTGATCCCCCTGCTGACACTCTGCTGACACTCTTGCTGACCCCCTGATGACACTCTTGCTGATCCCCTGCTGACACTCTTGCTGACCCCCTGCTGACATATTTGCTGACCCCCTGCTGATACTCTTGCTGACCCACTGCTGATACTCTTGCTGACCCCCTGCTGACACTCTTGCTGATCCCTGCTGTCACTCTGCTGACACTCTTGCTGATCCCCCTGCTGACACTCTTGCTGATCCCCCTGCTGACACTCTGCTGACACTCTTGCTGACCCCCTGATGACACTCTTGCTGATCCCCTGCTGACACTCTAGCTGATCCCCCTGCTGACACTCTTGCTGATCCCCCTGCTGACACTCTTGCTGATCCCCCTGCTGACACTCTGCTGACACTCTTGCTGACCCCCTGATGACACTCTTGCTGATCCCCTGCTGACACTCTTGCTGACCCCCTGCTGACATATTTGCTGACCCCCTGCTGATACTCTTGCTGACCCACTGCTGATACTCTTGCTGACCCCCTGCTGACACTCTTGCTGATCCCTGCTGTCACTCTGCTGACACTCTTGCTGACCCCCTGATGACACTCTTGCTGATCCCCCTGCTGTCACTCTGCTGACACTCTTGCTGACCCCCTGATGACACTCTTGCTGATCCCCCTGCTGTCACTCTGCTGACACTCTTGCTGATCCCCCTGCTGTCACTCTGCTGACACTCTTGCTGATCCCCCTGCTGTCACTCTGCTGACACTCTTGCTGACCCCCTGATGACACTCTTGCTGATCCCCTGCTGACACTCTTGCTGATCCCCTGCTGACACTCTTGCTGATCCCCTGCTGACACTCTTGCTGACCCCCTGCTGACACTCTTGCTGATCCCCCTGCTGACACTCTTGCTGACCCCCTGCTGACACTCTTGCTGACCCCTGCTGACACTCTTGCTGACCCCCTGCTGTCACTCTTGCTGACGAGAATAATCGCAGGAATAAGTTTCCGCGAATAATCTAATTAATTTAAAGTGCAATATACTTTCTCTGTCCTGAATTAAGCGACGCAGTGGGGCCGGAACGTGACAGCAGAGCTGCTGGTTGTTGGCTTATGAACCAGTATCGGGGAATTGCGCAGATGCTACAATTATTTAAAGTCGGTCTGTCCGATTCACAAAAGGTTTCGTTGCTATTCAATTGCAGGGCATAAGGGGGCGAGTGGCAGGGCGATCTAATGCGTTTGCCTCCCGCACCAAGGCCCCTGAGCTCGATTCCGCGGTGAGGCCACATTTATTTGGGGCGCAGCCGCGGAGAGAAGGCTTAGGGGCTTATCGTGCAAACTACTACGCCCTTGAGGGACAACCTCGAAGGCACAGTGAAATGCACACTGCCTGACGATGAGAAAGTCAGGGCAGATGTACACGCGTGTGCCTGCGTACATTATCTGTGTGATTGTGTGGTCAGGAGTCAGCGAAATGGGCAGAATTGCCTCCTTGCTGGCTGCGGGTCTGATACTCTTGCTGACCCCCTGCTGATACTCTTGCAGGCCGCCGACAGAGCCGAAGCCGACTCCGACGTGACGCCAGACGATGACAAATCTAGTGTCACGAAATGATTATTAATGGCAGGGCATGGTGATTAGAAAAGTTACGAAGCCTATTTTAAATTCATTTATCGTCAATGCTAGTTCAAATTGTGTAGAAGTTGAAAATGTTCTTTAGTAAATTCTCAATTACACGATAAGAAAAATCATGGATTTGACTAGGAAATTTCACTGAACTGCGAATATGCATCCAAGATCACTGCCATAATGCTAGAAAAGTACAAAACTACCTACAGTCTACTTAGTAACTGACCGAAAGTACGAAGATACTTAAAAATTTAGGACAAAAAATCGAAATTGACGTTTTTTTTCATAACAGAAAATGACGTTTCACAATTGACGCAATCATATAAATACTCGTATAAGTGCGATACAGTCTACTCTCACAGGAAAGTAGTATGATTAACATTTTAGCTACGCTCGTAGGAAAAGGAATTATTAGGAATAGGAATCCCGATGCTGCCTTTGTCCGGGGAATCCCGATGCTGTCTTTATCCGGGGAATCCCGACGCTGTCTTTATCCGGGGAATCCCGATGCTGTCTTTATCCGGGGAATCCCGACGCTGTTATTATCTAGAGAATCCCGATGCTGTCAATATCCAGGAAATCCCGATGCTGTCTTTATCCGGGGAATCCCGACGCTGTCATTATCCAGGGAATTATCCAGGGAATCCCGATGCTGTCATTATCTAGAGAAATCCCGACGCTGACATGAACAGGAGAGTCCTGAAGCAATTATAATCGGGGGAATCCCAAAGCTTTAATTATCCGGTTAATCCCGATGCTATTTTTTGCAGGGTAAGCTGCTGTTACCCGGGTATCCTAATATTTTCGTTGCCTTGAAAAGCTAAGCCTAGTGCTTCAGTAATCATAATGCTAAAAAATTCATAAGATCCCATTGTTACAATAACTGGATATGGTTATAACTACGCATAATTAAAACAAAACTTTAGCACAAATTTAAACTAGCTTCAAACACTCTTTGTGCACTGGCAGACACAATGTGGACGCGGCGACCCGGCGCCTGTTCGCGCCGCTGCGGGCCACAGTCGATCAGTGGGAGCGTCGAGTCGCTCAAAAGCTGGCAGCGGATCCGACTTCAGCCGACGCTGACTACTCCGACAACAACAACGGCTGCGCCCTGGCCGAGCTCAGCGTTGGCCTCCGGCAGCTTCGGCGCCTGATGGACCAGCACATGGCCCGACTGCTCCGCCCGAATTGCCTCGCCTGCCAGCGGGCCGCCGACAGAGCCGAAGCCGACTCCGACGTGACGCCAGACGATGACAAATTAATCGCCGATGCTACTAACAAAGAGCGGCCGTCGCCGTCGCACTCGACAGAGTCACCGGCGCCGACTGTACGCGCGGTAGGCAGCATAGCGAATCTGGGCGGCTCGGTCCGCTGGCTGACGGTGGCGACTGACACGGCAGGATTCGCGGTCGATGACTCCGGGCGGCTGGTTGCGGACGATGGAGCAGGTGCGATTCCACAGTTCAATATGGAAATAGAATTTTTTTTTAATTCTTTCTGCGGCTCTTGCTTCGATTCTAGCTATGATTCGAGTCTTGTCTCACCTTCTCCAACGATTCAATCCTCGTCCAATTCTTGCAGCATCCTGTGTCCTCCAGTGCAGAGCATTTACCAGCCGACAGACCACCTCCCTCCCCATCCCACAGGGGACAGGGCCCGACTGTCGCCAGCCCCTCAGCTCTGCATAATCGCCAGCTTCGATCCGGCCGAAGATCGGCGACACCTCCTGGCGGCGCCGCTATCCGACGTCGCTGGCCGGCATCGGCGACGCCAGCAGATGCTTCGCTGCGAGGCAGACATCGACTGGGACGACTGGCTGGTTGGGCTGCACTGCGAAGGCTCCAGACTCTACGTGGCCCAAGAGTCGGCCTTGACCGCCATGGACCTGGCTGGCCGCCCGGCCTGGGTCCGGCGACCGACGCCGGGCAGCAGCTGGCGACTGGTCGGCCTGACCGGCGGCCAGAGTGACTCGCAGCTGCTCTTCACCTACGACAGGGTCGGCCGGCGCGTCCTCTCGATAGTTGCGTCAACCGGGGAGCTAGCCACGGCGGCTCAGCTGGACCACTTCGCCGAGTGGCTGGTGTCAGGGCTGGCGATCGGCCCGGCCGGCCAGCTGGCCCTGTCCGACTATTGCAACAGCCGGCTGCACTTCGTATCGCTGAGGCCTCCGCCGGCCTGTCTGACGGCCAGCTATCCGGCCACGACGGCGGCAGCGGCGACTTCTGAATCGGAGTCCGTCGGGGTTCTGGAGGCGCCCGCCGGGGTCGCCATCGACGCCGCCGGCCGGGTGTTTGTCGCCGACAGCGCCGGTCACGTCGTGCGCGTCATCGACGCGGCCGGCCGACGAGTTCTGGCCACGCTGGGCGGCGTCGAATGCGGCGCCGGGGAGGACAGCGGTGACGAAGACGCCTTCCGCTGTCCCATCGGGGTGGCGCTGGCGCCGGTCCGGTCAGACCGACAGCTGCTGATGGTGGCAGACAGCGGCAACCGGCGGCTGCGCCTTTTTGAGGTCATCGGCTGACGTCAGAGACCGCCGTTAGGTTGCATGTTTTTAGGTAACTCTGCTGGATTGTCTGTGAGCCTGTTCCAGTGTCTGTAAGCATGTCTAGTGTCTGGAAGCCTGTTCCTGTGTCGAAGACTGTTCCATGGAGGTTAGTTCGGTTATATCGGCAAGAAGGTCTTCATTCTATCAATGCTCAATTCAACTATTCGTGTTGAACCGCTTATGCTTGTAGCTGATGCAGCAAAAACAATTGCAGCAGTCTAATCTATATTTCTGGAATGTCACCTAAATTGTATTTTTTATATCGTAAAACGCGAGCGATACGGTAAGTACGGTGCTGCATTGTTACTTATCTGGAATAGATTCTTCTTCATGCATTTTAGCTCGTATTTTCCTCTCAAGGTAAAGAATAGAAAAAATGATCCAACTTCAGGCCAATCTGATTGGCCTGAAGGATTCTCGGGTAGCCGTAAGGATTGGGTAACACTAGTTTCTAGCGTACAGTATCGATTACGTAGGGAAGGAGGTTTGGGTGGGTGAGGGACTGCGCCAGCCAATAAGAGTTAAGCAACGGTATCGAATAAATTCTACCTACGCTGGGATGGTTAGAGAGCGTAGCCAATCAGAGCAAAGCAATGCGCTGTAACTCTGAGCAACGTACGAGCGTATATTGGATTATATATGCGAAAATACAGTTAAGAATTGTGCCCACGAATCCATTTCCAACCTTAATAAGACATTTCCCCTCTATTTCATGTGTGCTAAAATACCCCAAGCGCTAACAATATATGCTTCCAATCTGATTGAGTGTTTGTAAGATTGTGAAGCCTTTTGATAATTTCATAGATAGCGCTTGATTTTATTTTAAAGAAATACAAAACAAACTTTTCTACTTAGAAGCAAGAGGCTTAAAATATAATTCAAGACAGTTAGTTTTGTTATAAAAATTGCTATAAAAAGTGGGTATGTGTTTATCAATTTATTATCTTCTGTAACAAAGCGCAAGTAGCATTGCATATTCATGTCTACAAAAAACGAAAGGAAATAAAAAATGAAATAAAACTGGCAGGGTGCCAAAAATAATTATGGCACAGTCGAAACGAGTTTTGCAATTGAAAAAAGGTATTTCTTTTACAAAAATATATGTATAAAACAGAATTTTGAGTACTAAAAATGTTAGCAAAAATGTGGATAGCAAAGCTATAGCATTGAATTTTACTCGTATGTACTAGCACTCGATGTATTTGATAAAGAAAGAGCAGGTAAGCTACTATAAGTAGCTTATTGAGGCTTCTTTGCTCATTTAAGGCTTCTACTTAAATAGCAACTTAAATAGCACACAAAGCCTTCACTCGGAATGGGGAAGCAAACAAGGACTGCTTATTAGGAAATATATGGAAATGTATGGGGAATGGGAAAGTTAGATGCCTAATTTACACCTTAATCTGGTTCTAGACAACTTAACTTAGTTTATTGAATTATATTTATGATACTCCAAATCCCATTATCTGAGATCCCGAATTCTATTATCTGAGATCCCGAATTCTATTATCTGAGATCCCGAATTCTATTATCTGAGATCCCGAATTCTATTATCTGAGATCCCGAATTCTATTATCAGAGATCCCGAATTCTATTATCAGAGATCCCGAATTTTAATATCTGAGATCCCGAATTCTATTATCAGAGATCCCGAATTCTATTATCTGAGATCCCGAATTCTATTATCAGAGATCCCGAATTCTATTATCAGAGATCCCGAATTCTATTATCTGAGATCTCGAATTCTATTATCAGAGATCCCGAATTCTATTATCAGAGATCCCGAATTCTATTATCTGAGATCCCGAATTCTATTATCAGAGATCCCGAATTCTATTATCTGAGATCCCGAATTCTATTATCAGAGATCCCGAATTTTATTATCAGAGATCCCGAATTCTATTATCAGAGATCCCGAATTCTATTATCTGAGATCCCGAATTCTATTATCAGAGATCCCGAATTCTATTATCAGAGATCCCGAATTTTATTATCTGAGATCCCGAATTCTATTATCTGAGATCCCGAATTCTATAATCTGAGATACCGAATTCTATTATCTGAGATCCCGAATTCTATTATCTGAGATCCCGAATTCTATTATCTGAGATCCCGAATTCTATTATCAGAGATCCCGAATTCTATTATCTGAGATCCCGAATTCTATTATCAGAGATCCCGAATTCTATTATCAGAGATCCCGAATTCTACGAGTATTATCTGAGATCCCGAATTCTATTATCTGAGATCCCGAATTATATTATCAGAGATCCCGAATTATATTATCTGAGATCCGGAATTCTATTATCAGAGATCCCGAATTCTATTATCAGAGTTCCCGAATTATATTATCAGAGATCCCGAATTCCATAATAAGTAAACCGAATTTCCAGAATCCAAGTCAGCGTGTTACAAATTTTTTTTCTAAAGAACCCGCATAATGAAAATTTAAGAGAATCTGATAGTGCAATTGAAAGAATGAAATAAAAGATAATAACTGACCATTGGTTGGAGTAGAACACTGCGCAACAACATTTTGTGCTCAAGTGGATAGTAAATAAAATATTACTTTGAGTTACTCTTACTATAATACAGTTTATCTACACAGTAGAGTAAAGCTCTGACAACTGGAAGCACCAGCTGATCTGGGACTGCAGCTTTTTGATGACACTCAAATGGACGCATCTGGAAAATAAGGAATCCGTTTTAAGCTATCAATATTTTAAGCGAAAATAGCTAAGTCCCACCCAAACGCAGTCCTAAACCCCGACTCCGGTAGGACACCATCGGGGCTGCAGATATCAGTAATTAATCCCAAACCTGCCAATAAACAGACAAACCTGCCAATAAACAGACAAACCTGCCAATAAACAAATAAACCTGCCAATAAACAGACAAACATGACAATAAACACAAACCTGCTGCCAGTAAACACACAAACCTGCTTCAAATAAACACACAAACCTGCTGCCCGTAAACACACAAAACTGCTGTTAGTAAACACACAAACCTACAGTCAGTAAACATACAAACCTGCTGCCAGTAAACAGACAAACCTGACAATAAACACAAACCAGAAAATAAACAGACAAACCTGATAATAAACAGACAAACCTTACAATAAACACTAACCTGCTGCCAGTTAACACACAAACCTGCTGCGAGTAAACACACAAACCTGATGTCAGTAAACACACAAACTTGCTGCCAGTAAACACACAAACCTGATGTCAGTAAACACGCAAACCTGATGTCAGTAAACACACAAACCTGCTGCCAGTAAACACACAAACCTGCTGCCAGTAAACACACAAACCTGATGTCAGTAAACACACAAACCTGCTGCCAGTAAACACACAAACCTGATGTCAGTAAACACACAAACTTGCTGCCAGTAAACACACAAACCTGATGTCAGTAAACACACAAACCTGATGTCAGTAAACACACAAACCTGCTGCCAGTAAACACACAAACCTGCTGCCAGTAAACACACAAACCTGATGTCAGTAAACACACAAACCTGCTGCCAGTAAACACACAAACCTGCTGCCAGTAAACACACAAACCTGATGTCAGTAAACACACAAACCTGATGTCAGTAAACACACAAACCTGATGTCAGTAAACACACAAACTTGCTGCCAGTAAACACACAAACCTGCTGCCAGTAAACACACAAACCTGATGTCAGTAAACACACAAACCTGATGTCAGTAAACACACAAACCTGATGTCAGTAAACACACAAACCTGCTGCCAGTAAACACACAAACCTGATGTCAGTAAACACACAAACCTGCTGCCAGTAAACACACAAACCTGATGTCAGTAAACACGCAAACCTGCTGCCAGTAAACACACAAACCTGATGTCAGTAAACACACAAACCTGATGTCAGTAAACACGCAAACCTGCTGCCAGTAAACACACAAACCTGACAATAAACACTAACCTGGAAATAAACAGACAAACCTTACAATAAACACTAACCTGCTGCCAGTAAACACACAAACCTGATGTCAGTAAACACGCAAACCTGATGTCAGTAAACACACAAACCTGATGTCAGTAAACACGCAAACCTGATGTCAGTAAACACGCAAACCTGATGTCAGTAAACACACAAACCTGATGTCAGTAAACACACAAACCTGATGTCAGTAAACACGCAAACCTGCTGCCAGTAAACACACAAACCTGATGTCAGTAAACACACAAACCTGATGTCAGTAAACAAGCAAAACCTGATGTCAGTAAACACGCAAACCTGATGTCAGTAAACACACAAACCTGATGTCAGTAAACACACAAACCTGATGTCAGTAAACACGCAAACCTGATGTCAGTAAACACGCAAACCTGATGTCAGTATACACACAAACCTGATGTCAGTAAACACACAAACCTGATGTCAGTAAACACGCAAACCTGATGTCAGTAAACACACAAACCTGATGTCAGTAAACACGCAAACCTGATGTCAGTAAACACGCAAACCTACAGTCAGTAAACACACAAACCTGATGTCAGTAAACACACAAACCTGATGTCAGTAAACACGCAAACCTGCTGCCAGTAAACACACAAACCTGATGTCAGTAAACACACAAACCTGATGTCAGTAAACACACAAACCTGATGTCAGTAAACACGCAAACCTGATGTCAGTAAACACACAAACCTGATGTCAGTATACACACAAACCTGATGTCAGTAAACACACAAACCTGATGTCAGTAAACACACAAACCTGATGTCAGTAAACACACAAACCTGATGTCAGTAAACACGCAAACCTGATGTCAGTAAACACGCAAACCTGATGTCAGTAAACACACAAACCTGATGTCAGTAAACACACAAACCTGATGTCAGTAAACACACAAACCTGCTGCCAGTAAACACACAAACCTGATGTCAGTAAACACACAAACCTGATGTCAGTAAACACACAAACCTGCTGCCAGTAAACACGCAAACCTGATGTCAGTAAACACGCAAACCTGATGTCAGTAAACACACAAACCTGATGTCAGTAAACACACAAACCTGATGTCAGTAAACACACAAACCTGATGTCAGTAAACACGCAAACCTGATGTCAGTAAACACGCAAACCTGATGTCAGTAAACACACAAACTTCAGCGAGCAAAGACCCGAAATCAAAGCCAGCAGCTACACGAACCTTTGCCGCCTTCAGCTGATCTCTGCTCCATCGCAGCCGTTGTCGTCGATGCTGATCGGCTGTCATTCGCAACGAGCCCGAACTGAACAAACCGATCGATGGCCGCCGCCTCGGCCGTGGGTCTCAGACTGGGCGCTTTGGTCAGCAGCTGGCGGACCAGAGACTCGGCAGGGTGACCGGCCAGGAGCGCCCAGTCGCAGGCGACGGTGGCTACGCGTGAGTACACCACCTCTTTGGGCTCGGAGACGCTGGGAGCAAATGGTGATACACCGGTGGCAGTGAAGAATAGCACCGCGCCGGCTGACCACAGATCTGCGGCTGGTTAGAGGGGCCGGTTAGGGAAAGCATTAGACTTTACTAAGATAGAAGGTGGCATTAGGAAAGAAGCAGGATTGGAGATGGGTGGGATCTGCAGAGGGTGGGGTTTGGGAAGAAGCAGGATGGAAATCGGTGGGATTTGGGAAGAAGCAGGATTGGAGATCAGTGGGATCTGTAGAGGGTGGGGTTTGGGAAGAAGCAGGATTGGAGATCAGTGGGATCTGTAGAGGGTGGGGTTTGGGAAGAAGCAGGATTGGAGATCAGTGGGATCTGTAGAGGGTGGGGTTTGGGAAGAAGCAGGATTGGAGATCAGTGGGATCTGTAGAGGGTGGGGTTTGGGAAGAAGCAGGATCGGAGATCAGTGGGATCTGCAGAGGGTGGGATTTGGGAAGAAGCAGGATGGAAATCGGGGGTCGGTGGCAGAGCGGCTAACGCGTTTTCCTCCCGCACCAAGGTCCCTAAGTTCGATTCCGCGGCGAGGCCATATTTATTTGGCGCGGAGAGAAGGTTTGGGGGCTTGTCGTGCAATTTACGCCCTTTAGGGCCAACCTCCAAGCCACAGTGAAGAGTACCCTTTACAAATGTGAAGTGTACAAATGTTCACACTTGTGTGAGCGTATGCCTGTGTACGGTATTTGTGCGCGTGTGTGCTCAGGAGTCAGCGGAATGGGCAGAATTGCCACCTCGCTGGCTGCGGGTCTATTGTCACCAAATGATATACCATGGCCCGATCAGCAGACGGTGGGATTTGGGAAGAAGTAGGATTGGACTTTTTATCAAATCTCTTAACCTTTCAGGAATGAACACAGAATAATGTTTCTAAGAAGTTTCAGACTTATTTGTTTCGCACCCCAATTTGTTGGTTGTCCCTGTAGAAAAGCCAGTCATTTACCCGAAAAACTATTAACTGTAAAAGCATATAGGCAGCGGCTAGTGTAACCAACTATGGATAGAGAGTGACCGTGTCAAAGTTGCAGTAATTTAAGCGCGTAGTCTACAACTGATACGTCCGCTGTCTATTAGAATGAAATACGAACCAAAGGTTTAGTTACTTAGCGCTAAGAACAGTGACTGAGACGGGCGGTTAAATATGCCCAGTGTGCTAGCGAGACTTTATAAAATTGTTCTGTGACGCTCAGAAAATGCCATTTAATAAGAAACTCATTTTTTAAAGCGAGAAAGAGAGAAAGCTAGAGCAAGCGAGCAACAGATCACAGGAACAGAAGAAACAAGAACTTCTATGGGTGGTCCCTAACAGCGATTTAACTCTCTCATAAGTAATAATTTTCACACGCTAGCACAAGGCCTTTGACCTCTTACCTAGCATATTTTCTTATCTAATTCAGCTAAGGATGGAATGAACCATTTGTGAGAGTTTTTCGCCCAACCATCGAATTCTGCTTGCTTTGATAAGTTTACTCGAAATAATAAAGCAAAATGAGGTTGCTTAAGGACAACAGTAAAGCAGTGTAAATACTTTCACTTGAAAATCTAGCTGCTAATTCTGGTGCAGCTATTTCTGCTCTGGCACCAGGACTGGAAACTAATTAAAATATTATTTCACAATATTCCTTCAATAGCAATAGCTAGTATGCCTAATGCAACTCTAGCCTCTAACGACCGGCAAAAAGACTTGTCTGTGCGACTGTACGCGCGAATAAAATCATTGGGGCAGAGAAAAAAGTATGTTGCTACGAAATTAATTTCGGATTTACAAGATTGTCTTAGTAGTCCTCTTATAAGTGTCAACTCAGTGTCTCATCTTACTCTAATCACGGTGACTATTCTCAGTGTCTCATCTTACTCTAATCACGGTGACTATTCTCAGTGTCTCATCTTACTCTAATCACGGTGACTATTCTCAGTGTCTCATCTTACTCTAATCACGGTGACTATTCACTGTCTCTAATCACAGTGTCTCATCTTACTCAAATCACAGTATCTATTCACTGTCTCTAATCACAGTGTCTCATCTTACTCAAATCACAGTGTCTCATCTGTCTCTAATTATAGTGTCTCATCTTACTCTAATCACGGTGACTATTCTCAGTGTCTCATCTTACTCTAATCACGGTGACTATTCTCAGTGTCTCATCTTACTCTAATGACGGTGACTATTCTCAGTGTCTCATCTTACTCTAATCACGGTGACTATTCTCAGTGTCTCATCTTACTCTAATGACGGTGACTATTCTCAGTGTCTCATCTTACTCTAATCACGGTGACTATTCTCAGTGTCTCATCTTACTCTAATCACGGTGACTATTCTCAGTGTCTCATCTTACTCTAATCACGGTGACTATTCTCAGTGTCTCATCTTACTCTAATCACAGTATCTATTCACTGTCTCTAATCACAGTGTCTCATCTTACTCAAATCACAGTGTCTCATCTGTCTCTAATTATAGTGCCTATTCTTCGTGTCAACTCCAGTGTGTTATATTTTAGTGTCAAATATCACCAACTAGACCATTAAAATGAAGCAAAACTCTAGTAGAAATAATAAATTAAGTTTGTTTTAGAGCGCAGAAAATTAAACACACTATTTCTGAAATCCTAGTTTAGACTTTTCAAGCTCCAGCTAAACCCTGGCCGTTAGATGGTCGTTAAGATAAATGTGCCAGCAAATGCACACACACAAATGTAAATATCACCTGAACAGACTGAAAACTTAATGAAATAGACAATCTGCCAAGTCTGCTTGCTATATACGGATAAATAATTAACTGCGACTTGTAAGCCAGCCTCAGAAAAGGGTGGCAATCAGGTATTGTGACAGATAAGCCTGTTGTCTAAGAATTGGCTGGCAATCAGGTATTGTGACAGATAAGCCTGTTGTCTAAGAATTGGCTGGCAATCAGGTATTGTGACAGATAAGCCTGTTGTCTAAGAATTGGCTGGCAATCAGGTATTGTGACAGATAAGCCTGTTGTCTAAGATTTGGCTGGCAATCAGGTATTGTGACAGATAAGCCTGTTGTCTAAGAATTGGGTGGCAATCAGGTATTGTGACAGATAAGCCTGTTGTCTAAGAATTGGGTGGCAACTGAGTCTCTAGTCTAACTGAATGTGATTGCAGTAGCAGGGATAACACACATGGCTAGCATGTACACTTACAGAAGCTAAACGGCTCGTAGGCCAGCACCTCGGGCGCAGCGTAATCCGGCGTGCCGTCAAGCGTCCGATTGTCCTCGTCGGGGCCGCCGCTCAACCGTCTGGCCAGACCGAAGTCGCACAGACACAGATCGGCGCCGTTGCCACCCTCGCTGACGGTGTAGGGCTGACGCAGCAGCAGGTTGCACGGCTTCACGTCCAGATGGCACAGCCGACGCTGGTGCAGGTAGGCTAGGCCAGAGAACAGACGGCTGGCAACACTGCGGCAGAAGGCCAGGTGAAAGGGCTGGGCCAGCTCGGATTCTGTTAGGAGACCGACTGCGTCCTAGCGGAGGTAGGGGGTTTATAGTTTCAGTTGTGGTGGAAGGAACCTGGGAACTGTGGATGGAAGGAAGCTGGTATCTGAGGATTGAAGGAAACTGAGAATTAAGGATGAAAGGAAGCTGGTATCTGAGGATGGAAGGAAACTGAGAATTAAGGATGAAAGGAAGCTGGTATCTGAGGATAGAATGATGCTGGTATCTGAGGATGGAAGGAAGCTGGTATCTGAGGATGGAAGGAAGCTGGTATCTGAGGATAAAAGGAAGATGGAATTGAGGATGGAAGGAAGCTGGGGATTAAGGATGGAAGGAATCTGGGAATTGAGGATGGAAGGAAGCTGGTATCTGAGGATGGAAGCAAGCTGGTATCTGAGGATTGAAGGAAACTGAGAATTAAGGATGAAAGGAAGCTGGTATCTGAGGATGGAAGCAAGCTGGTATCTGAGGATTGAAGGAAACTGAGAATTAAGGATGAAAGGAAGCTGGTATCTGAGGATAGAAGGAAGCTGGTATCTGAGGATAAAAGGAAGATGGAATTGAGGATGGAAGGAAGCTGGGGATTAAGGATGGAAGGAATCTGGGAATTGAGGACGGAAGGAAGCTGGTATCTGAGGATGGAAGCAAGCTGGTATCTGAGGGTGGAAGGAAGCTGGGAACTGTGTTAAAAGAAAAAACAGCTTAACTGGAATCTGATTAACCACGTGAGTTGGTGACACATTCAAGAGTTTAGGCTGTCAGTTTACCTGCAGACTGCCACCAAGGCAGGCCTCCATTAGTATGACAGACTCCTGCGGTGTTGCTAGGCAGGCGCGAAGCTGCACAAATTCTGGCTGGCCCCGCACCAGCCGCAGAACGGCAGCCTCTGTGTCCACCAACATCTTCATGCTGCGCTCACCACACATTCGACGCCAGCGCTGTAGCTTGGCTGCACACTCCTCACCACTGGCTCGACTGCGCACATGAACCACCTTGGCAAATCGACCTCTGAGCAGGTGGACAAGGATATTGATAGGCTATGCATGGCTTACATGCTGATTTGTTTGCAAACTTATTTGTGCCCCTCTCTGACATCTGACATTAATTATAAATTTGCCAGTTTCTATAACTAATTGCAACCTAGTTGATGCCCTGTTTATCTATATGATATATAAGAAACAAGCTAAAATAGTTTTTAAAGAAATATAAGTATTTTTGTTTTATATTGATTGTGGACCATAATTTTTTTGTTTTTTTAGATTAACACATTTCAAAAGCAAATATTGGATTTGTGGATAAAAAATGCAACAATAAGAGTTAAAGCTTTTAAAAAAATTTCAAGGAAATTTTTAAGCATTATATTACTGAATTTACTATCAACAAGAAATTATTTTACTATATATAAAACTGAATAAAGTTCTTTACTTCTTTCTGCAAAATTAAGTTTAGGATCTTGTACCCTTGTACTTGTCTCTGATATACCTTAAAAAAATAATATTAAAGTTATATATATTTCAGACTTAATATATTATTAAATAATAAATATTTGATTTAATTTTTATATACTATACTTTATTAGGATCAGTACTTAGGTCATTCCTTAGGACCTATATAGCTACATTTGCCTTGATTATTAACTTCCAATATTTAGCTACCTTTTATTGAGTAAATTTATTTGTTCTTAGTGTTTAGCTATTATGATAATAATAAAATAATAGGGGCTTCTTGAACTTCAATACTATAAAATACTTTGTTTTCCAATCAACTTGAAACTTCACCCACTGTCTTCTAGTGGGTCATAATTGTTTACTGACTATCTTCTATAAGTTTGTAGCTTGCCTGTAGGCTTAGGACTAGATAACAAAACCCTAAAAAGTTTGCAAGCAATGATAATGTTACATAAAAAATAATTTTAGAGTAGAGAAACCTATTAGCTTTTCCATGCTTATTAAAAAATATAGGATATGCTAAAAGCCAAAAGGAAAAATCCAAGGTACTGGAACAGTGCCATTTGAACTAAAGCAAAACTGCTACAAAATACATGAAACCATAAAGACAAGTAAAGAGTAAAGACTCAAGAGTAGCCAGCTAATGATGGATCAAGTAAGATACTTTTTAGATAAACTTAGAAATTAAGCTGCTAATGCGAATCATTTTTTTCGACGCATAAAAATTGATTATCTTGATTTCAAGTATAGCTAGAAAGCAAATTTACCTTCCAAGTTCCTTCAAAGTGTCATAGGAATCGTTTAGCGATACAATAATTTCAAAGGAGTTCTCTTTATCATCAGAAAGACTCAAGTCACCGGTCACGTCAGGAATGCGAGCTTCTTCAGTAGATGTTTGAGGCATTTTTAATTAATATCATTAATAATTATGTTTTATTTTATTAAATACTACGCCAGAAGCTCGCCACTTCATCAATATGCACGTGTCATCGACATACAGTCATCGTTTAAAATTATGTTTCGATAACACATTTAAACGAAAATGGTTGGCTATACTAAAAACATGTCATAAGTTTCAAACTTCATGTAGCAGCTTAAGTGCCGCTAAATATATATTTGACGTATTTATGCAAGAAAGTTCTTCATTTTTTGAATTAAATTGAATAACAAGCGTCAAAAATGATATTCCATGCATTGATATATTGATAATCATTTTCGTAGGCTACGATAGCATTAATTGATTCTGATTTTTATTACAAGCTAGAACCCCTGTTCAATGCCCTGTAAAGATCCTTGGCATCTTCTTCGATCCGATCTTCCCTTCCATGAGCACGTCAGATCCATCTCAAACAAGCTAAGGTTCGATCGCTAATACCTCGATTCTCCCCTGTGAAAAACGAGGTAGTAGCGTATCGCTGGCGAAACGCTGGTTTGGAGGCGCTGCAGTGTCAGCTTGTTTGTCCTTCCGTCTCCCCGTGTTATTTATTATTCAGAGTTCTTTCTCAGTTGTCACGTAAGTTATTTTTAGACCTGTGTTTTTTTAGCTGAGTCACTCACGCCCAGCCGGGCCGGACCTACCGGGGGAGCGGACGCCCACCATCCCGCGAATGCTACCCCTGGGCTACAGTCTCGGCCAATCAGCGAGCGAACCGGCCTTATTACCTGTCTACGCTCGGCAAGAAGCCACCCCTGGGCTCAGGACAGCGGCCGCTAGTCTACTAGCTACTGTGATTTGTCACCTTCGCTCAAGCTACAGCCGGGCATCCATCTCGCCGATCGATCTAATTTTGGGTTAACATGACCCAATGTTTGGGTTAACTGTTTCCGGACCAGAACCGGACAAAACAGTGCATTTCTGACTCAGTTTGTCCGAATTACGTCCGGATTTTTCTCCGCTTGCTTTCCGGGATAAAAAGCGGGCGAAGCATCGGATGAATTTACGGAGGAGCAGCCGGGCGAGATAACACTGTCGCCCGGAAAGTGATCCGCATTTTTATCCGGGCAGTCGTCCACCCCGGCACCGGACAAAGAGCGGATGTGCTTGCGGATGAAAGTGGGTAGAGTATAAATGTAGGCTTATATTTGCGTGGTCCAATGGCACATTTCCATACCATTCGCACGACATGTTAATGTATAGTTACAAATAAACATATGCATTTAAAACCAATTCTAGCAATCGTCCACCTTGCACATCTTGTCAATTTTCTACTTTGCTTATCCTCACATTTCGTGACTGTGAGCCACTAAGATGCGCTTTAACTCCGCCAAAGCCGGTCCCAAATTAAGCCCGGTTGAAAAAGGAGGAGGGTTGGTGGACTTTTACGTATATTAGGACGTACGAGTATTAGGCAATACAATCAATAACAAGTTGCCAAACACTGCACCCATTACTTATCAATGGAGTTATATGTACATACATTTATTAAAAGAGGACTTATTTAGGCAGGACAGATAATGAAATCCAATTATATAGCACTATATGTACGACCAATGTATTTAGCTCTGAATAATACTGTCACTTTATATAGGTTAATTTCTGTGACCTGTAATGTCCACTTAACGCATCTGAACTCTTAAGAATAAATGTTGAAATTAACCAACTTTCAGTGCCGTACAGGCTAAACATCTTCGACAAGCAATGGATGACGACTCCCGGCTAAAGCGTCGGCTGTACATGTGCCAGTATATGCAGAGGCGCAGAAGTGACAATCGTCCAGGGAACACCAGCAGAGGAGGCGGCTCGCGATCACCTATACGCCCTGTCGCCGGAGCGTCTGTTGTCGAATCGGGTGCAGCCGTTGCAGGCGCAAGTATGACCACCGACGCCTTAAACACAGTCGACAGCCACCGCTCCGACTCCGACGATGATGACCTACCGGAGGATGTCGGCAATCAGGGCCCAGACGAGCAGTCCTGCACTAGTGGTGAGTCTCAGGTCGCGATTATCCAACTGCAGTAGCCCATTCTGAATGCTGATTAACTGCACGATGCACATGCACTGTCTGTCCAAACTTCGCACTGCGCACCTTGCACGCAACCCCCTTACAGGCGACCAGTCAGACGACAGCTACAGCTCCGACAATGATGATGAGGCCCCGCTCATGCCTGGAGCCCTCATGATGCGAATCCTCTGGCACGATGCTCTGCCCGGTACGCTCGCTGAGGCGTATTGTGAAGTCAACTCGTGCGCCCGGGACCTTAATTTGACAGTCTCCGGAACAACGCGCATATTGTTGATGCTCCACAGACTAGCACCAGGCAACCGCCTTCCTAGACACGGGCGCACATTACGTAACTCATTGAAGGCGCTTGGAACTATCTCGGGGTCGTCAAAATGCTACACTGTATGCAACGACTGCTATCAAAACTCGGAGCAGCGATGCGATCCAGAGAATTCTACGAGCGCGACTTGTACCTCTGACAAGGTCGCCAACTTCTGGCTATTTGACATTCCTGCGCAAATCCGTACGTTGATCGAGTCGCGCGGTCTCCTTCAAAACGTTACGTTCCCCCTAGATCGTGCAGTCGATGAAAACAAGTTGCATTTCATTAACAGTGAACTGTACAAGACATTCGTAGACAATATTGATCCCGCGGCTCGAAGTGACTTATCGTACACACTCTGTGCCGACGGATTCCCGCTATTTAGCACAAGTACCGCTGAGGCCTGTCCAGAATACTTAAGTATAAATGAGGTGCATGAGAGGCTGAAGCTACGGTTCGTTGTTAAGTGCGGTTTGTGGGCTGGCAAGAAGAAGGTCCACGCCGCCGCTTTCCTGCCAGTCGTTGTTGACGCACTGAACCATCTGCGCTACGACGGTGTACAGTACCTCGACAGTGATGGTGTTCAGCGAAGACTGCGACTTCATGTGCTAGTGACAATTTTTGACGCTCCAGCGAGGGCGGACGCGCTCTGCATGAAGCGTTTTTCAGCAAAATATGGCTGCGACAAGTGCTACATACTGACGTCGTTACACCCATCCGGCGCCGGCCGCGTCTACGGCGTGAACATTACGCCTGGCATGCTTAATGAGGCCAGACGGCAAGGATGCGTGCAAACCGTAGTACGCTCGACTACCGACACGCTACGCAGAACAGGGTGGGAACAGACGAGACGACGTCCTAGGTGTCCGTGGTCTATCACCACTATCTGGCCTGTACGGGTTCGACTTCATCCGGGGAAGTCCGCCCTGTTACCTGCACCAGTTGTGCTCCGGCGTCGTGCGGAATATCCTGTTCCAGCTGTTCCTTGTTCGGCATAATAAACCGGACCGCGGAGCAACAAACTGCCCGGATCTACACGCGGGGCTAACTGCAGTCAATCAGCGTTTGCGGCGCATTCGTGTTCCTCGAACTGTCCAGCGTCACACAGTCAGGTCGCTGAAAGACCTCCAACATATGCGCGGCCACGAGTACGCACTATGGTTGTTGGTGCTAGCACCTTTCATTCTGGATGACTTCATGGAGAACTACATGGACCACTACCATCACATACTGCTATTGTCGTCTAGCATATTCTGGCTGTCATTGGAAGGAGCGCCGAGAGCTGAGTTGCCGCACGTAGAAATCACGCTTCGGCACTTTCACGCAAACTTGGCGCGCCTGTACTCCCTTAGATTTCTCTCCTACAATGCGCACCAAGTGTGCGGCCACTTGCTGCCAGCAGCCATACTGGGTGGTCCTGTCAATCGTCTGTCTGCTGGCCTGTTTGAGACAATGCATACGAATTTGAGGAGAAAAATTCACGGATCGCGTCGCACGGACCTCGAGCTTGTTGGAGCCATAGAACGCGAACTAGCCGTCATGCAGGCTGAGGTGCTTCGGCGGGACAACGCTGCCACAGGCGCACCGGAGGACGGAATGCATGCGCACTGCATCAGGCATCATTCTGCGGCGTCCTACGAGCATGGCTCATGGTTGGCATTCGGCGTCGCTACCGTCCGGGCTGTATTTGGAGAAATACCTCGCGGACACACCTGGTATTGATGCGACCAATGCAATCCAGTCGTCATCAGCCTTCGTAGCCATTCCGGGAAGTCAGTCAACGACATTTCAGTTCTGCCGCGTGCAAGAAGTCGACTATGACGACAATGAGGTCTACGTCATTGTTCGAATCCTACCAGTCGAGGACGTCGTTGTTGACCCTCTGGAGGCCCTGTGTGCCGTACCGGTCGACTCTGCGAACCGAGGTTGCAGGTTCGCACACATACGGTGTCTCCTAGTCGACCCATTCGGCGGTCTACCAGCTGAAGTCACCGACACACTTCGTGTTCATGTGAACGACATCGTCGGCTCATGTGTTGTGTCTGACAGAAAAATTGGCATCATGCCACATCCCCAGATAGGCTTTCAGTGAGTAAACCATGCGCCCTGTCAATCTGTGTTGTACTTTTTCGTATTGTTGGCAGTTCGCCAACGCGGTAGTGGGGGTTCGGGTACGGACCGCCCAAAGCTTGCCGGGGGTAGAGGGAGGGGAAGCAGCGACCCTCGAGGCGTCCAGACACTCCGAGGAGATACGGGATGGACTTGGAGCGTACCGACACTCGCTAAGCCCTGACTGAAGGTTTTGACTGCGAGCGGGTAGCCACTCGACAGCCCAAGAGAGAGGTAGATGATGGTCTGGAAGCGTACCGACACTTCGGAGATCGCGCAGCTGAAGCAAGGAGGTGCGTCTGCGCATGCTGGGAGGCTTAGCCCACAGCCACAGTCAGCAGCAGCGCCTCAGTCGGCCAAGAGCTGTGGAAGGTGCCTTCAGGCTGGACATTCGACGGCGGAGTGCAGGAATCGGGTGGCATGCTACGCCTGTGGCCAGCCGGGTCACACCCGCGCCAGATGCCCGAATCAACAGGCTGCTCGGCAGCAGGGAAACGGGATGGGGGCCCGGCTAGGCCAGCGTCCCAGGCCCCGATTTTAGTAACTGGAAAAGCGCCAGGGCCCTCGACCCAGACCCACGGTGTGCTTGGGAGAGCTGGGCTGGGCTACATCGACGCGAAGTTTGAGTCGGGGCCTCTGGTAGCTTGCTTGCTGGACAGTGGGTCCAACGTATCTTTGCTTAGCAATCGTTTCTTAGAAGCTGAAAATATTAAAGGTCAATTGCAAAACAGTACATTAGATTTTTCTATTTTTACTGCTAATGGTGAGCCGATCGAAATTCAGGGCAACATTCAATTTCATTTTTCAATTGGGGAGACAAATTTCACACACGAGTTCCTGGTTGTCGACGGAATTTCACAGCCTTGCATTCTTGGAACAGATATTTTTCTAAAGCATTGCATGATTATTGATTTTGCCAAACACTGCCTGCAGACAGAAACCAGCGTGTATCCTTTTCGCCTGTGCGCTGAAACGCCGCTTCTTTGTCGTATTGTACTGTGCCAGAATATCCGTATGAGTATGGGAGAGGAGATGCTGATTCCGGTTCGCCTGCAGAGAAAAGGAGCGAAAGGTTTCCAGTTTCCAGGAATGGTAGAGCCCCGTCGGCAAGGTGAGCGTGAGCACCTCCTGGCCCGGTCCGTGCAGATGCCGAGTCAGGACGGGCATCTGTCAGTCAGGATCATGAACATTTCCGAGTCCAGCCTGTCAATGAGAAAGGGGGCGCGCATCGGCTGGTTCTCGCCGATCTCAGCGCAGCAGCCGGCAGAGCTGCAGCTGAACACTGTGCAGTCTGAGGAGGATTCGTGGAACCCCCTTAGCGAAGTGAAGGAGTGGGGGTCGTGTGGCCTAACTGAGGGTGAGTCGAGGGAGTTCGTGGAGCTTGTCGCCAGAAACCGCGATGTGTTTGCCAAAGACAGCTCTGAACTTGGCCTGACGGGCCTCTTGTCCGACGAGATTAACACGGGCAGCGCAAAGCCGGTAAGTGAGCCGCTGCGTCGGCTACCGCCCCACTGGCGAGAGGAAGTCAACAAACAGGTGGATCAGCTTCTGGCCGAAGGCCGCATATTCCCGTGCCAGTCACCCTGGTCGAGCCCGGTGGTGCCGGTCAAGAAACCGGATGGCAGCCTCCGCATGTGTTTGGATTACAGGCGGCTGAACAGCGTGACTGTGCCGGATCCGCTACCTCCGCCCAGGATGGATGAGACGCTGGATGCCTTGGGGGGAAACTGCATCTTCTCCACCATGGATCTGGCTTCCGGGTACCATCAGTGCCCGTTGGATCCAAAAGACCAGTTGAAGACGGCCTTCGTAGTGCCGAATCGGGGACAGTTCGCCTGGAATTGCATGAGCTTCGGGCTCAGGAACGCCCCGTCGACATTCACGAGACTCATGTCTATGGCGCTATCCGAGGTGAACTGGAAGGAGTGCTTCGTGTATTTCGACGATATTGTCGTCTTTTCTATAACAGTCCGGCAGCACTTTGAGCGCCTCTTGCACGTTTTTCAGTGTCTCCGGGCAGCTAACATTAGGCTAAAGCCCGCGAAATGTGTCTTCCTTGCCGACCGGATCAAGTTCCTAGGTCACGTGATCTCAAAGGATGGAATTGCCGCGAACCCCGAGAAGTGTGCGGAGATTCAAAACTGGCCAAGGCCTTGCAGTGCTGCGAAGGTCCAATCGTTCTTGGGATTGTGCGTGTATTACAAAGCCTTTATCCCAAATTTCTCCGAAATGGCCGCTCCGCTGTACAGGCTCACCGCGAGCGGAGCAGAGTTTAAATGGGGCCAAGATCAGGAAGAATCGTTCAACAACTTGAAGGCTGCTCTGTGTTCGCCTAGAGTGTATGCATACCTTTAACAGGGTATGCGGCCAGTCCGCAGTTTCGTGCACCTGTGCGTGATCAGGTACCTCTGGCTACGGCTCTGAGGAAAAGGTGCCACCCTCTGACCTTAACAGGGTATGCGGCCAGTCCGCAGCTTCGTGCACCTGTGCGTGATCAGGTACCTCTGGCTACGGCTCTGAGGAAAGGGTGCCACCCTTTGACCTTAACAGGGTATGCGGCCAGTCCGCAGTTTCTCGTGCACCTGTGCGTGATCAGGTACCTCTGGCTACGGCTCTGAGGAGAGGGTGTCACCCTTTGACCTTAACAGGGTATGCGGCCAGTCCGCAGCGTTTCGTGCACCTGTGCGTGATCAGGCACCTCTGGCTACGGCTCTGAGGGAAGGGTGTCACCCTTCGACCTTCACAGGGTATGCGGCCAGTCCGCAGGCCTCGGCGCTGGCTCAATGGCGCCCTCGAATGTCCCAGTGTTGACCGTGCTGATGGACGCTTGGCCAGGGAGTAGTCTGGTCTCCTACGGTTCCTCCCGGTGGTCCTGGCATCCCACCCCGGGTTGTAACTTGTCTTTTTTGGCTGCCCCCGCTCAGCTTTGGGATCGCAGCTGAGTGGGTTATCTCTGCCTGTGTCTACAGGAAGCCCCTCTTTTTTTCATTGCAGCTGCAAATGGCTTCCAGCCAATCTTCAACCACGGCCGAGGACACCACGGTGCCCAAGGTCACAAACGCTGCGGCGCCCGGGCCTGCCCCTGCGACCGCCACAAATGCCGCGCTGCCCATCTCGCACGGCGATCGGGGCGCAACGCGCTCCGCGACTTCTGGAGCGGCGAAACGCCGTAGGCGCCTGCTGGCCCAAGGCAAGCCAGCTTCGTCGACCGTGGACCGGTCCCAGGCCAAAGGGGCCGAAGGGGCTCTGCCTAGGGCGGGGGCTAGGGTGGGGGGCCCTGTGCCTCCTGCCCAGGCCCCTGCCCAGGGCGGGGCCCACGACGCCCCGAGACCAGGGTCGCGGGTCAAGGAGGTCCCAGCGCCCATCCGGCCGGCGGCTCGGCTCGAAGGAGGAGCGGAGGCGGAGGGCCTCGTGCCCACCGCCGACGCAAATCCCGAGAGTGGGGACGCCGCAGGAAAGGGCCCGGGACCACGGGCCACCTATGCCAACATCGCACGCAGACAACCTGCCATCGTGGTTACCGGCAAGGATGGCAAACGGCTGAGCGGCGAGCGGCTCAGCGACATCTGCCGCAGCATAGACGCTATGCTGTGGCAACTACAACTGAAAGGCGAGCCCTTGGCGGTCGGTGCGAGTGCTACCAGGGACTCGTGTTTTGTTGTCTGGCCCGGAGATGCGGAGTCAGGGCGGCGGCTCCTAGAGCTGTTGCCCACGCAGAGCTGGGCGGCCGACCTCGCCTTCCTCCGGGAGAACGAGCCACCGCAGACCAAAAGACATCGCATTTTCGTCCCGGCGAAAAGCGTCGTCACTAGCGCTGAGGACCTCCGCATGGGCCTCATCGCGATGAACCGGGAGCTTCCGACAGCGGGCCTAATCGTGCACCGCACGATCCTGCGCCCCGACGGCACCGGCTTCACCGCCATTCTGGGCCTGTCCGACCAATGGACACGCCGTTACCCAGATGGCGCAAACGTCTGCATCGGTCTGTGGAAGACCAAAATCTTCGCCTACGATGCCGACAAAACCCGGGGTCAGACCGGGCCCACCACTGTGTCGGCCAATGAAGGGTCCTCGGACCCCAAGGCTGGGACTGGGGGCAGGGCCCAGTCGTCCCGCCAAAAAAGGCCAGAGCGTGCCATCGCTGGCAGCTCTGAGCGTCGCCCCGCGCGTGTCACAAAGCGCCGGGGCCTTCTCCAGCGGGCCTCCGAGGTGGTGCGAACCGCCAAGATGGCCCAGCTGCGCGCTGAGATGCGCGGTGGCCCACCGGGGCAGGCGCCGCAACCAAGGGCTACGGGGGAGGCCTCAGAGGTGCCCAGCTCCATCGAGCGGGGCCCTTCGAGCGCCCCTCCCACGGCCCAGGGAGCGGTGTCGGCTCCAGTTGAGGGCGACCCTGGGCCTGGGCTCGGGGCCGGGGGTGGGGACTGGGCGGCTGACCCCGTCGAGTTCCCGTCTCCGGCTCGGGGCCTGGGCACGGAGGAGCCCATGGCTACCGACATCGACCCGGAGGAGGAGGACCGCCTTCTGGCTGGGTCCCCCTCCAAGTAGACCTCTGCCTACATGATGATCCCCGGAATTTCATGTCTGCAAGTTAACACCCAGCACTGCGTGGCAGCATCAGTCAATCTGATGCGCACGACAGAGCGCATGATGCCGGGCCTTGTACTTGTGCAGGAGCCCTGGTTATCAAAGAACAAGCCAAGCAACATTCCTGCTGGCTATGACTGCTTCTGCATGGCAGACTCTGTCCGCCCTAGATCACTGATCTATGCCGCAAAAGCCTTAAATGCGTGGATGAGACCCGATTTCTCTAACGGGGACATCTGCGTCATCCAATCTGCACACATTGTGCCTAACAAGTTGACCCTCGTGGCATCCGCCTACCTGGCAGGCGACGCCCCCGTGGTCGGCGATACCCTCGTCGCCCTCTGTGAATTCGCCAGGGCACGAAACTTTGAGCTGCTCCTCGCGGGAGATGCTAACTCGCATCACACCCACTGGGGTAGCTCAAAAATCAATGACCGCGGCGAAGAGCTCCTGGCCTTCGTCAGCGGCACGCCTCTTAACTTCTGCAATGTGGGCAACACGCCCACTTTCGACAATGGGCGGTGGGCTGAGGTGCTTGACGTCACCCTGGCCTCACCCGGCATCCTCCCAAGGGTGCTGGGGTGGGACGTGTGGGAGACCGAAAGCTCGCTCTCGGACCACCGTTTCATCCGCTTCAACATCGGCACCCCCGATAAGAAGCAAAAGCCTATTTGGAGGCGTAATGTCAGAAACACCTACTGGCCCGCGTTCAGCCAAAAGCTGCATGAGGGCCTTCGGGATTCTGACCCCTCCATGGCCATGGAAACCACGCAGGACCTGGATGGAGTGGCTGCCCTGCTGGGCGGCGCCATCACAGAGGCCTACGAAATGGCTTGCCCGCTCAAAGCCTACAAAGGCAAAAAATCGGCCCCCTGGTGGAACCCCGAGCTCGGAGTCCTAAGACGCCGAGCTAAGGCTCTCCAGAGGAAGCTGAAAACCTCGCACGACCCTAATGACAAAGAGGCCTATACTCGCGCCATCCATGAGTTTAAGGGCCGGGTCAGAAGGGCAAAAGCGGACAAGTGGCGACAATACTGCGAAGGGCTTGAGGGCTCGCGGCCCACGGCCCGCGTGGTAAAGGCGCTCACCAACGACCGCTTCTCCAAGCTTTCATCGATCAAAAAGCCGGACGGCTCGATCACGGAGCGCCCGGAGGAAACGCTCGAGCTTATGCTAGAGCACTTCTTCCCGAGTGTACCGGCGCACTTCGGCCCAGACGACCACTCGCGTGGAGGTCAGGGCCTGGCTCAGTCACTCGTTACAAATGACCGCATCGTTCGCGCGGCTAAGTCATTCAATCCTTTTAAAGCACCTGGGCCAGATGGTATATATCCGGCCTTTCTGCATGAAGCGGTAAAAAATGGCCGCTTCCTCCATCTCCTCTGCAGACTTCTACGGGCCTGCATCGTGTTGGGCTACGTACCAGCGCGGTGGCATGAAGCCCGGGTCGTCTTCATCCCGAAGCCCGCCAAAGGCGACTATCGCTCGGTCAAGTCTTATCGCCCGATAAGTTTGACTTCCACCTGCCTCAAGCTCATGGAAAGACTGGTGCTCTGGCGCCTTCTTACTGTAGAGCTAGGGCGGGCCCCGCTCTCACCAAACCAGCACGCCTTTCGGGCGGGCCGGTCCACGGAGAGCGCCCTCCACTGCATTGTGGAGACTCTCGAGAAGGCAGTGCTGGGCATCGGTTTTGCCCTGGCTGTTTTCCTTGATATTGAGGGGGCCTTCGATAACGTTATTTTCGAAGCCTTTGAGAAGGCCCTGGTTTCCAGGGCCACTCACCCCCACCTCGTCCGCTGGGTCATGTACATGATCCGGAATCGCCACGTGGTGGCCCACCTCGAAGGCAGGGTGCTCTCGGCACCTGTCCTAAAAGGAGGGCCCCAAGGCGGCGTCCTCACCCCACTGCTGTGGAATCTCGTCATGGATGAGCTGCTAAAAAGCACTCGGCCTGACCCAGTCCTGAAGGTGGGATATGCAGACGATGTGACCGCCATCTGCGCGGGCCCCTCGGCGGAAACCACCAGGGACCTCATTCAGGGCTTTATCAACAGGGCGGTGCGCTGGGCGGACCAATGCGGGCTCCGACTCTCTGAGTCCAAGACCGTTGCGGTTATGTTTACCAGCAGACTGCGCTGGACCATTGAGCCTCTGACTCTCTATGGCAAGAATATTGCCATGGAAAAGCAGGTCCGGTGCCTTGGTCTCCTGCTAGACCATAGGCTTAACTGGACCCCGCACATCACCACAAAGGCCAAGAGGGCCCTGGCCATTCTGGCGCAAGTCAGGCGAGCCGTGGGCACCACTTGGGGGCTAACCCCCAAAAACCTTTGGTGGATTTACACGGCGATCATCAGACCGTCAGTCGCTTACGCTGGCCTCATCTGGGCCAGTGCCATGAGCATCCAGAAAAACCTGGAGGCGCTATATAGGGTACAGGGCAGAGCCTGTCGTATGACGCTGGGCGCCCCACCCTCCACTCCCTTTGAAGGCATGAACGCTTTCCTCAACGCTACACCCATTGACATTTTTGTTAAGGGGGAAGCGGCAAAGTCCACCCGTCGTCTCCTTGATGCGGGTGTATCCTTCCAGAATTCGCGAGCCTTCTCGAAGCGCTCCCTTCTGCCCCACTCTGACCTCTGCCTGAAAACTCTAGGCGAGTGCGGAGGGCTCACCGTCCTTTCGGACGGGGCCCCGGCTACTTTACTCCGGAGCCACAGGTACAAAGTCAGCATCTTCCCTCGCAATGAGGTAAAGGACTGCTGGGATGACCCCGCAGTCCATTGTTACACTGACGGCTCCCTGATGAACGGTAAATCGGGATTCGGGGTGTGCGTCGCCTCGGGTGGCGAGGTACTCTGGACCCACTCCCAATACTGTGGCAAGAGCTCAAGCGTTTTCCAAAACGAAATGCTCGCCATCAGTTTCTGTGCGGCTGAGCTGCGCCAGAGGCAGCTGGCTGGTCGGAGGATCTTCTTTCACTCCGACAGTCAAGCAGCCCTCAAGGCCCTCAGTCGCTGCACCTCTCGCTCCAGAACCACCTTGGACTGCAACACCCAGTTAAACGGTTTGGCGCAGTCTAACAAGGTGGAGCTGATGTGGATCCCTGGGCACGCCGGGCTCACAGGGAATGAGATGGCGGACCAGCTTGCAAAGGCTGGAGCAGCCAGCTCCCTGATGGGCCCGGGCCCGGAATCCCCGATCCCCATCTCCGTTGTCAACTCCAGCATCAACCACTGGATGGAGACCCAGCACCGGAGGAGGTGGTCTAGCACCCTGAACTGTCGCCAGTCCAGGGCTGCGGTGCCAACCCCCTCTAGCAACCTGCGTAAGGCCTACTCAGGCTAAACCGCAGAGACCTGAGAGCAGTCACCATGGCCCTTTCGGGACATGGCTGCTTCACCAGACACCGCTACCTCCAAGGCCACGTGCCTGAGGAAACGTGTCCCTTCTGCTGCTCCGGCCGTGAAAACGCCGAGCATTTCATCTGCCACTGCCCGGCTTTCACCCGGGCTAGGCTAAAGCACCTCGGGCCGGCACCGACTCTTGCCGAAGCCTGCTCGCCCGAGAACATCCCACAGCTCGCCCACTTCCTCCGGGATACCGGCCGAGCTGATTTCTTCCCAGCCTATGGCGAGGAAGATCGCGCGGCGGAACCGACCGACGGACCACCCTGAGCGGCACCGCCTCGCTGGAGGCCGTCTGGCTGCCAGGGGTTAGCGATATGGGCGGCACCAGCCGCCTCCTCGCTGCGTCCGTCATGGAGGCTCCCTGCCGCTAAGTCAAGTAAGTCAAAGTCGCCTAGAGTGATGGCATTCCCAGATTTCTCGCCCGACGCTGGCGACTTCATTCTTGACACGGATGCCAGCTCGAGGATCGGGATCGGCGCCGTGCTGTCACAGCGTCAGGCGGATGGATCTGAGAAGGTCATCGCCTATGGGTCACGGATGATCCAGCCCAGTGAAAAGAACTACTGCACCACTCGCCTAGAGTTACTAGCAATCGTGCATTTTGTAAAAAAATACCGTTACTACCTGCTTGGGAGAAAGTTCATAATCAGGTCTGACCACAAAGCGCTGCAGTGGCTCACGAATCTTCGTGATACAGAGGGCCAGTGTGCTCGCTGGCTGCAGATGCTGCAAAATTACGAGTTCACCATAGAACACCGAGCCGGGAAACTCCACGGCAACGCGGACTCTTTGTCTCGCAAATACAGGAAGCATTCCGGGCACGAAACCTGTCCGAGCTGTACGCTGGCGGACTCTCGTGGCGTTAATACCGTCCTTTGCAGTGGACTGGGCAGGGAGGAAATTCAAACAGCCCAGGAAACTGAGTCCAAACTGGAGGTAATCCGCAGTTTTGTGCACAATGGTAACTCTGAGCTGATTGCGCCGCCTGTGATGTCATGGGAGAAAGATGTCTATGGTCTCAACGCCAGCTGATCAGGCTGGAGGCGCAGGTCTTGGTCGTCAAGGGACCTGACTCGGAGAAGCCAAAAATTGTCTTGCCGCCGAGTCTGTTCCAGAGGGTCTTCAGTGAATTACATGACGGGGTTGCTGGAGGTCATCTTGGAGTGAAGAAGACTCAGGCGAAAGTTAAGAGTAGATTCTGGTGGCCAGGGCTCTCGAGAAAGATCGAGGAGTATTGCCGGAGCTGCGTGCATTGCGCCAGAGCCAAGCCGGGGAAAGCTGGCAGAGCGCCGCTGCAGCCGATAGTATCGGAAGCTCCATTCCAGCGCATCATGAGCGACATTGTGGGCCCGTTGCCTCGATCGAAGAATGGCTCCAGGTTTGTGCTGACCATTCAGGACTCATTCACGAAGTGGCCGGTCGCTGTGGCGCTCTCGAATCAGCGTGCGAGCACCGTGGCGAAGGCGATTTTTGACAACTGGATCGCCCAGTTCGGCTGCCCAGAATTCCTGATAACCGACAAAGGCACCAACTTCGAATCACTTCTCGTGAAGCAGCTGTGTCAGCTGATGGCAGTGAAAAAGTGCCGAACTACGTCTTATCACCCCATGGCCGATGGCCAGGCGGAAAGCTTTAACAAAACGCTAAAAAACATGATTAAGTGCAGGCAGAGCGAGGCTGAGGCGGATTGGGAGGACTTGATTGGCCCCTCGCTTCTGGCCTATCGCAGCAGCGTCCATCGTGGCACGGGGTATACCCCATACTACATGCTGTATGCGAAAGAGATGCGCCTTCCGGTCGACATCGGGAACTTGCCTGAAACGCTGCCAGCTAATGCGCCTGAGTACCTGCTATCTCTGGGTGACAGGCTGGCAGACGCGCACTCGCACGTAAGGCAAAATCTGCAACAATATCAGCGCAAGCAGAAAGTCAACTATGACTCCAGGGTTCGAGGTCCGACCATAGATGTTGGGGATACTGTGCTTGAATACTCGCCGGCCCTGCAGCCCAGCGAAGTTGCCAAGTTCCACAAATATTGGAAAGGCCCGGCTGAGGTCACAGAGAAAATCTCAGATGTCAATTTCAAAATTCGCCACCAGAACAGTAAAAAAACCAGAATAGTCCATTACAACAATCTTAGAAAAATTCCACAGCGGCCCCCTGAGCTGCAAGCTCCAAAACAGAGACGGCAAAGGCGGATGGCGCGCCAAGTACAGGGTGAAGTAGCTAGAGGGACACCTCAGCAGGATGAGTCCGAGTCAGATGACGCCGAGTCTGACTTCGTCTATGTGCCGCCGCCGCCGGGGCACGAAGCACCAGTGCCGCAGAACGAACCCATTCAAGTTGCAGAGCCGCCACTGCAGGAGATTCCTGCTCCGCCATCACCGCGCAGACTCCGGCCTGGAAGGGGTAATCCACCGGCGCGTTACGGCAACCCTACGCTGTACTAACACTGCAATAAACTACACTAAAGAAAAAGGCAATAAAAGAATACAAAAAAACCATTAAAATCGTCAAAACACAAAAAAAACTCCGAGTAAAGCATCTAAAATCAAAATAATCTTTCATATTTGGTATTTATTTACATGTAATTGCTTTTCCACTGACTCATTTTTACTGTATTACGCGTGCGCTAGTTTAGCTACAGTCCTGCGTCCAGTTCGTCTTAGCAGTTAGGGGTACCTGTCCGGGAAGCTGCACTCCCTGGGTTTCATGTTGGGTGTCGCTCGGCCCGTTTTCCATTGGGGTGGTGGAGGGGCCAAGTTTGGAGGACACCAGAAGACCCGGAAGCAGCAAGATACGGCAGGAGACACCGCTGCGCCACAGCAAAGCACCACCAACCAGTCAGCGTCAAGTCAGCGAACTGGAGCGACGGAGATGCTACAAAGGCGTCACCTGCAGTCGCTGTGAGCTGAAGAGCGCTTGATGACCGGTCAACGGCAGTGCGAGCGAGTTCGGCGGTAACCAAGGCAACATGCGAGAGCGACCATTGGCCTAGCCACGGGAGTCGGCGCGCACGAGTCAGCGAGCTGGCAGGCGAGTCAGCGGGTCTCGGGGTCGACGGGCTGCCCAGCAGCGAGCGACCCGAGTTCGGCATTCAGCTCGGCTGGGACACTGCTGTGTTTCGAGCCAGGACTGCGTGAGGCGAGCGACTTTGGCAGGACCGAGGTCGGAGCGAGCCGGTTGGATACCGCGACGTGACGAAGCTGCAGGAACTGTGCTAGCCGAGTATCGTGAATACATTACTAGCACTATTATCATTTGCTAAAAAAACTGACGTTTCAACCCTAAAATATTTTGCGCTCATGTGTCATCTACATCTATCATGCGATTCTTGTTATTTCTCCTTTCCGTTAATCCTACATGATTGCGTCATCAACATGTTTTTTTGTCATCCGTTTGTGCGTCTTGTTTTTGTTCACTGCCCACTACATTTTTACCCAATTGCTAATCCGCTTATCATTTTTTCTTCATTTGTAATGCCGTTTTTCTTTTCTTCTAATACTCGTAGTCTTTGTTTTCGTACTTCCCACCGCTTTTTTAAGGAGGGGAGGATGTTGTGACGCAGCCCTCACCTCTGCCCTATCATTTTCATCTCTTTCTCATTCCCTGCCCCGCCAGTCGGCTAGCGTGCCCCCACCCCAGTTCATATGTATCGTTCACCCAGCCTACCCCTAATTGTTGAATGTACATCTCACCCGCCTTGCGCGCTCTCGTACCCCACCCCCTGTTTGCTTTGTCGCTAAAGCCCAGAGTTCTGTGGTGCCAACATAGCTATATAGTTGTGCCCAGTTAATTAGACCCTGCTAACCTCGTCTGCCCACCTGTTACGAGACTGTCTATATTAGTGCAAAATAAAACCGACCGGCTACTAACTGTTGCATCAGCCGAGATACTGTGAGTTCTTTTCTGCCATTCCTTGGGAGACGGACGGGTGGCACCCGACTGGGACCTGGGGCTGTCGCAGCTTCCCCAAAGGCTGTAGGACCGTGAGTCACAACACTACCATGCTTACGTTACGTTACGAGGGCTGTGACTCGTCTGGCAATGTACGGATTACGGGACTTCTCACTTTTTTGAGTCCATTGTTGGAATTTTTTCATTGATAACCGTCTCTATCTTGCGATGGGTTGCATGTCTATATAAAGGGTCCATTCCAGAAGAAGAACGAGGCCACCGGAGCTGCCAGCTTAACAAACGTCCACCCGGCTCCCGTTGAGCTGCCACGGTTCTGCAGCTCCTGTTGTGGTCTGATGCTACATCTGCAAAGGGAGAAAAGTCTAACGGAAACGCTGCGTAAGTCTGTTAATGTTACATGATGTATGCGCGGTACATACAGAAGTCCAACAATTGTCACCAAACAAAATGTTAGGACCCTGCGTTCCTTTCAGTTTCTGATTTACACTAGTGAAAAACCCTATATGAAATCCACATGTTTTGATCATTCCGCATGCAGGTGGGGAGCTTCGCGACCTCGGCGCGACGGAGGCCCAGCTGCGGGAGCAGAACCGCTCACTCATGCAGAAGGTCACTGCACAGGGCCGGATGGAGCAGAGGTTGCTGCAGCAGCTTCACAATACCGAAGCTAAATACAATGGCATAGTGCGCAACGTCAATACGGCGAACGCACTGCTCTCCAGGGCGTCCCAGTGGCTGACGCCGGAACATTCGGCATCAACGTCGGCCAGTGCGGATGTGCGCCCTGATGACGCAGATCTGTCGGACAACGCAGAAGCGGTGGCTGTCGCTGCTGAAGATGAAAATACCGGGGAGCCGGCGCGTACCTTTTGCGCTGACCGTAGTCTATCAGTCGCGGAGACGCGCGCTCTGATTCGTGCATGTGACACGCAGGATCCGTCAACCAGTTCCACTGCTGGGGGACTCGTCCCTCTGTCGGAGAGTCAGAACTTCTACACCGTTCCATTGCGATCCTGGTCGGATCTTGACGGGCGTCACAGAGAATACCTACAGGCGATGCAACCTCCCGTCGATTTGGACGCTGCAGACCAGCACGATCAGATCGAGGCGAAGCGGCGCTTTGCTCGCCTTGCGCTACTGCGTGCCCTTTTCCGGGCCGTCTTCACAGCTGATGAGCTCGCCAATTCATCACTGTCAGGTCGGAAGATTCCAGGCTACGTCTCTGGCCCCGCAAACGCAGCCAAACTCGCTGTTGCTAGGCAGTGGCTCAAGACTGCTAATGTGCCTATTATTCACGCAGAGTTGCACCGAGCGTTCACGCGCTGTGGCGAAACGGCTCGGGACAAGCTGGGCTTGCCGAAGCGCATCCGACCCAAGCGCACCGGGACAACACCGGAACCTGCTGCCCGCAGGCCGAAAGCCGGCCACAATTCGAAGCGGCGTGGAAGCATGCCGCCTAAACAGCAAAGTGCTGCGCATCATGAGCTGCGCATCGTCGACGAGAATGAGCCGACTGTTGTCAGTTCCAAGTCCGTCTGTACCCTGCCGTTGCCGGCTTCGACTGCGTCGAATGAGTCGAAGTCGAATGAGGATGTCAACATGTCGGACCTTGAGCGTGACGATCTGAAGCAGTCTGACATGCTGCTGAAGGTCCTGTCTGCTGATTAATAACTTGCACTGGGTCAGCGAGGGCGTTAAACTACGTGGTGTGAGACAGCGCGTGCTGCGATGTGGTGTCTAAATGGGCAATGCTGTTGAAGTCTCAAAACCGTGCAATTCTTGTCTGCTTTAATTCGTTTGAATTAAATTGGTACGTAGTGACTTCGTCTGCATAGCGCTTCAAGCTTTATGTCTCTTCTTCTTCACTTGTAGTTTTCCTATAATTTGTCTAGCGGTTTATTGCAGTCTAAAAGTCTTGAAGGCTATAACTCCTAACGACTATCGATACTCAGTATACTGGCTGGTCGTAGTGATCTCTCTAGATCGTTATCGCTGATTCTACTTAAGAACGCAAACACTGATTTTCTAGTAAGTTTATCTAAACGGAGCTCAAAGTGAGTCTCTAACTAACTCGCGCGGTGGATCTTTTTCCGCGCTCCGCACCGATATATATAGTATCTTTAAAACCCCTCGATCCGAGGGGAGGCAATACCGTAGCAACATTTGGCGAGAGAATTTATGCGGGTTGAGGTCGCAGCCTCTAGTCTATTACAGTCATTATCATTATACTAGTTGGTTGGCCGGCACACCAACCCCTCTCCTATGGAGGGTGGCTAAAAGTCTTAAAATGCCTTAGCTGAGTTAGGATGCGTTCCCCCTTCTACTGAGATCTCTTTCCTACTGTTCGTTATCCCCCTTCCTTTCATCGATCCCGTCTTCTTGTGCGATCCCGGGCTCCTCCAGATCTCGTTCCCGATCGGGTCCGGGCGGCTCCAGTTTCGGCTGGGTTGGGTCGATTCAGGCAGCTGTGGGTCGGGACAGGCCGGGTTGATACCAGCAGCTCCACGTCAGCGCAGCTGCAGGTCCGGTCTCGGGTTGTTCCACGTCAGCACAGCCGCGGGTCCGGTCTCAGGCAGCTCCACGTCAGCACAGCTGCGGATCCGGTCTCAGGCAGCTCCACTTCGGCACCGCTGCTGCCCTGCCGCGCCGGGTTTGTGCTGAAATGATTAATTGATCTCAGGGCGGGTTTTGTCTAATCATTCTCCTTTCAGTTGCTCGCTCTTTCTGCTGTTGCTATTTTTAGTTTTAGTTTCCAACCAACGCCCACTTAAATTCCATTCAGATTTCTAAGTCGTATATCATCCCCCTTTTGAAGAAATCCTTGACTGGTCAAGGGAGATGCAGCTTCTTGCCTTACTTCGTTGCTGATCGACCTACTTCTAGCAGACTTGTAAGCATATAAGACAGTGAAATCTGAAACTTGACGAATAAAGAAATCAATAGGTGTATTGAGCTTTCACCTCAAAGGAATGTGGAGTTCGAATTATAAATTGTAAAATTGTGGGTAATAGCCTTCCAACGGTGGCACTTGGTATTTTTCCCGGTAGTAACGCCGGAGATGTTCGTTGGTGGGCCACGGCCTGTGCTTGGCAGGTGGGTCAGGCCGGTAGGTGCTTTTGGCCGGCCATGTGCCGTACACCTGCCTGGTAGGGTAATAATCCTCCAGGCCGGCCTCCCTCAGGTCCGTTGTTGATGTGGCAGATGTTGTGCCACCGTCAATGTCCTCCGCGGTCACCTGAGTAATCGCGTCGGCCTTCAGGACCGGCCGCCCCCGGATGTCCACGTCAACAAACTTCTGGCCGGGGCGGCGGTCGTACTCTTGGTTGGCCATCGCGCTGGAAAGGTGGTCCAAGATAAGTGGCTTTCCTATGCGTTTTTCTTTATTCCTCAGGTTATTCTCCAGGTCTTCCTCGAGTTGCTAATCTGTCTACTGCTAGTTAATCTGTGAACATATAAAACGGTGAAATCTGAGATTGATCCCTTTATTTAATCCCTACTGAATATAGTATATTGAGTCATTAGTAAATAATGATAATAATATGGCATGTTGGTTTTTTTATTTTTCATTATTTAATTGTTCTGAATGCTGCGCCAGGCTTCGACCTGACATTCTAGTCGGTTGCGCCACCATGCCAGTCGCACCGACGCCCAAGTTCTGGCTTGGAGAGCTGCACTACGGATGACGCATTTAATCCAGTAGCCCCGACTTCTTGTGGCCGATGTTGTATCGTCGGGCCAGCTGTCATCTACGAACTTCTCCAGTTCCGTTAATAGTTTCACCAGTTGGACCCACTTGCGGTTGTTCAACTCTGTCTGATGGATGACAGATTGTTGGGCTCGCATGATCCCGACGAGTGGGATATTGGCGGAGTTTATTGCTAGAAATTTGAATTATGTTTCGGATTCCGGTTTGAATGTTATATTTTAGTCTTTTAATCCTAAGTTCTCTGTGGCATACTTGTTGCTACTGCCTATCTATTGTAGTTAATGTTTAAATTCAATTGAAATTAAGTTGAACAGAAATAAGTTATGAGGTTATCAAGAAACCGAAACCAAAATACGTTGTATTGATAGTGAATATACGTTCCTTGAGGTCTCAAGTGAATAATAACATTTCTGGACCTCTC
Organism: Macrostomum hystrix; assembly: GCA_950097015.1. Classification (NCBI taxonomy): domain Eukaryota; kingdom Metazoa; phylum Platyhelminthes; family Macrostomidae; genus Macrostomum; species Macrostomum hystrix. The sequence goes on from CATNEN010000034.1 coordinate 184,227, forward strand.
AGGGTAATAACATGGATTTAGTCATAGCGTTGTAATGGTTATAGCAATGGTTAGGTAACGCACGGCTTTTGAGTGCACCAACGAGCAGAGACACGAGTGCGCGGTTAACAGCATTATCCAATGAGAGGCCGTTTCCGCATCGATCCGTCCTTACTCTTTCGACCATAGACAAGTGCGTTGGCGCACGCCCATGTTTTTGGGCGGTCAGGCTGGCTTAAGGCGCAAGCCCCAACGCAGTTGAGTAGATAAGATTTCGACATGATCAACCTAATGCACTGGCCGAATGAGTGCATATCTGGCTTGACCGTGGACGAGATTCGACTCCAGAGGGAGCTCTTCCAGCTGAACGACGTGGTGGAGAAGGAAATGTATGAATATTTTGAATGTCCCACCCTGGACGAACTCTGTGCGTTACTGCCAGACGACTCTACCGCGGATTTGGAGGCAATTGCAGCGCAGCAATACGAGGATACGAAGGTCGTGTCCACCGAGAGACAAGAGATCGCTGCAGTCGAACGATTCAAGCAGTTCCTGACGACAAACGCATTTTTGCCTTTCGACATCGATTTGTGCAGTGAGGATGAACTGGCCTGCAAGCTGCGACTGTTTTACGCCACACTAAGAAAGGAAGACGGTTCTCTGTACGCTCCGACATCTCTGATTTGTGCGAGAGCTGGACTTTTCCGCTACTTTCGGAGGGTTAGGTCTCTGAACATAATCGAGAATGACAAGTTCCACGCAGCCAATCTGGCTTTGAAGGCGGTGGCGCGAATGTTTCTAAAGGCTGGTGGACGGATCAACCATTACGAGGCCATCAGTGAGGAAGATGAGGGCAGATTGGCGCGGTACTTTGACCGTGCGTCGCCGACGACCCTGTTGCACGAGGTATACTTTGTCCTCATCTACTTTTTCGGCCAGCGTGGGAGAGAATGGTTCCGTGGATTGGATTCGGACAGTCTGGTGTTCGAGGACAATGCCGACTGTGGCACTCTAGTCCGGCTTCGCACAGGGTTGCAGAAGAATCTGGGAACGGAACTCAATGCCGGAGCCATGAGTGACAACAGAGAGGCGGTGATCAAGGCCACTGGGACGACGCAATGTCCAGTGCAGGCACTGCGGCTTTACCTCGAGAAGCGACGGGAGGCTCTGGGTGACGCTGAGACGGAAGGATCTCCGCTGCTTCTGACACCGAAGAAGTCCTCTGCAGCTGGGGGCCCATGGTACACGAAACAGCCAGTCGGGGTGAATACCGTTGGCGGAATGATGAAGACTATCTCAACGAAAGCTGCCCTGTCAAAGATCTACACGCCGCACAATATTCGGCCAACTGTGATTGCGGACCTTCACCAGGCAGGATTCAGGCTGGAGCAAATTTGCAAAATTACTGGCCACAAGGAGGCAAAGACTGTGCAACGGTGAGTACCCATATATGACGGGCTTTGCACTAACAAAGTGAACATGTCAACGTCATGAGTAACTACTTTCAATCGCACTTTAGGTACCTCACGCATGGGAAGCGGAAGGCAACGGACATGGGGAAGATGTCAGACGCTCTATCCGGATCGCTGTACGGGCGTCAACAGACGGGCGTGGTAGCAATTCTAGGGCCGCCGCCGCAGGGATCAGCTGAGCCCACCCCCGACGGTGTCATCCGGCATGTCAACTGTCATCTGACAGTTCCAGGGGTCACCGGCGCATCGACGCCGCATGCGCAGCAGTCCACGCTTCAGCTTCCCTCCAGTCAGGTGGTGCAGCAAGTTTGTGTGACAAGTTCGACCCCTGGCAACGCTGGAGCTCCAGCGCTGTCATTCCACTTTGGTGGACATTTTGAGAACTGCACATTCAACCTTAAGTGAGCTGCCTGAGTTCTAATAAGAGCACGAGTAAGTGACATTTCTACTTGACAATGCCACACACGGTCATCTGGAGTATGCCGTGCAAACTGCTATGAAAATGTTGTCGCCGTTAATATTTCGTAAACACCAACAACAATCCCCTTGTTGTACCGTTAATTCTTACTACGTTTTGAGCTCAAATAATTGCACTCTAAGTTTGCGTGCTGATAACGGTCATTGACGCACGCATTTTAGGCCGTTGATGCACGCTGTCTATGGTAAAATCTAGCATTGACGTGGCACGCTGAGACTGCCTATCGTTTGATAATGTGGCATGTGGTTATAATGTAGTGTGTTCTAATTTGGCTGTGTCTCGTTCGCTCTTGGCAAGCTGAATTCTTGACTCTAGTGTGTTTGTTGTCTGTGTCCTATCTTTGTTTACTGAGGCAATGGTTGGTCTAATCCCCTCTGGGCATGTGACTTCTGTAGGGTCTGCTGCCCTTCCTTTAGACTTGAACTCTCGAAGCGGGCCCGGGGCACTGATGGCCTTATTTTCCATCTTTCTTGATGTACTCTATGGCCCATTCCCTGCGGCGGAGTGGTGGCTGTAATTGTCGCTCGCGAGGCCCCCGCGCTTTCTGAGGCTGGGCTATATCAATGCTTTCCCCGGGGTTCCCTGCTTATTTTAAAGTGGCTATCTTCATTCGATTTTCTCTACGCTATCATGTCGCGTTTTGAAGTTGCCCGACTTACGGAGCTTATTGCCCATGTGGTGGCACGAATCAGTCGCCTAGAAGCCCGCCTAGCCGTTGAAATGTCGCGCACCACCTCTCTTGAGAACGGCTTGTTGGCTCTGCGTGGGCTGTCTGGCGGTCTGGGGGCCGGAGGCCTGGTTCTGCTAATCCTGGGCCTCCTTGTACTATTATTTTGCTGCTGTCGGCGTCGGGGCCCCCTAACCGAGGCCACCATGGCACCATAACTATTTGATCGGCCTCCGATTTCTGCGTGCTCTTATTTGACTTCCTAAACTTCTTGCTGTATGCTTGTTCTGTATTTTTTTTATATACACTCAGCAACATTGAAAAGTTTCCACCCTCGCGCAAGTTGTATATTTAGAGTTTTTGTCGCCAGACTTGTGCCATAGACGATTGATGATTTCGTCAACACGCACTTGGGCCATAGAATTCAAAAACTTGGGTCATAGACGCCAGACAAGTCGAAGGAAAGTCACATGGAGCAGACAGCAGCATCTTACAGGAGTCTAAAATCCACTTTCGCAACCGAACGCAATGGTTCGCCAAATGACCGACCTGGAACGAGCGCGCGCCATTGGCATGCTGGACGCTGGGATGTCCATCCGAGCTGTTGCTCGCCAAATTGGGCGGTCACACAAAGCAATCCGCAAACTGCAGATCAAGTGCAGAGAAACGGGCAGCGTGGCGCACGCCACGCGCGGCCTGCGGCTCAATATGCGCAGTACAACTAGGAGGGCGGACCGGCGATTGCTGCGAATGGTAAAGGGAAGCCCCACATTGCCAGCCACCCTGCTACGGCTGATGTGGGCTGAAAGAAGCAGGCGAGGGAATGTCCTGAGCGCCCAAACCATCCGACGACGATTGCGGGAGTCGGGGCTGCGATCCCGTAAGATGCGCAAACGGTCACGCCTGACCCCAACCCATGTGGCCAGCCGGGAACAATGGGCAATGCAAAGGGTCCACTGGAGGCAGCAGCAGTGGCGGCGAGTGATTTTCACAGATGAGAGCCGCTTTCGATTGTTCCGTGCCGACGGCCGCATTCGCGTGTGGCGCCAGCCGCGCCAGGAGATGCTGCCGCAGCACGTGCAAAACTCTGAGAGCCAGTCAGCTTCTATTCACGTGTGGGCAGGCATCACAATGCACGCGAAGACGGAGCTCGTGTTACTGGATGCGACTGTGACTGCCGAGTCGTACGCCAACCTTCTACAGACGCGCCTGCTGCCCTTCATTGATGCTTCATGTGGTGGCGTGGGGAACTGCGTCCTCCAAGACGACAACGCCCCACCGCATCGCGCAGCCGCTGTGGCGCATCTGAAGGAGCTGCTGCACCTGCGAACCTTGCGCTGGCCGTCCCGATCACCGGACATGAATCCCATAGAGCACGTTTGGGATTACCTGAAGCGCTCGATTCGGCGCGACAATCCGCCGCAAAATGTTGCCCAACTGCGCGAATCACTGTCTACTGCATGGCAACAACTACCGCAAGATTTTCTGCGACGCCTGGTTCTGGGGATGCCCCGGAGAGTGAGCGCTCTGCTGCACTCACGTGGCTGCTATACGCGTTACTGACCCTGTTCTGGGCGAGTTGTCACCCATGCTCGCGTACTTTGTTTCTTTGCTGTTCCTTTGCTTCGGTCGATTCCGGATTATATATTTGTCTATGGCTCAAACCACGAATATCTCCACAGACCAAAACGTTGCCCCTTCGCGCGCTAGGGTGGAAACTTTTCAATGTGGCTGAGTGTATTTTATTTTATTTTTTTTGTGTGCATTATAGTGTGAGTTCTTTTGCCAATGATTGATGTGTAATTGCTTGACACGTCGGAGTGGATATACTAACAATAAGTGTTAATTGATATTTTTGTAAACGAAAACAATGAGTGTTGGATCATGAAATTTGATGAAGCCTTGCCTTTGTACTCTTCGTTTTTCTAAACTTAAATTCAATTTGATTGACGGGCCTGGCTTCCCCAGATGCGTCTGTGGACTCCTGCCTGAAAATTAGCTATTTGAGTGTATGCATTTTTGTTGTAATCTTAGATTTATCCAGGATAGTCCCTGAAATGGTGCATAGCGCCTAGGCTGGAAAGTGCCATGTTTTTGCGTTACCTTGGTGATAAGGACATAGTGTTTTTATCCAGATCATGGATCGGTTATACGAGTACTAACGAGATTTTTATTGTTCGATTGATTGATGCTTAGTATAATCACCTTGTACTTGTTATTTCTGTAGTGAATGTTTATGTTTTTTTGGTTATTCTGGTTGAAAAAGAAAGAGAAATGAAATAAAAAGGACGTACCTGATTTTTGTTTACGTGCGGCTGACGGCCATGAGTCAGACTCTGGTTAAGCCATGATTCAAACTCTGGTTGGCTATGATTCAAACTCTGGTTAGCCATGATTCAAACTCTGGTTGGCTATGATTCAAACTCTGGTTAGCCATGATTCAAACTCTGGTTGGCTATGAACCCTATGATTCAAACTCTGGTTTAGCCATGATTCAGACTCTGGTTTTGCCATGATTCAAACTCTGGTTTAGCCGTAGTAGTAGGGCGAATTATGACACTGCCGCATTAGCACTGGGGAGATAGGAAAGCAATGTAAAAGGATAGGAGCGGGGCCTACACAGTGGAGATATGCAGGCCAATCAGGTGGGTTTGTGCAGGAGACCATTACTGTGCTAATGGCACGGCCGCATTAGCACTGTGGAGATAGGAAAGCAATGTAAAAGGATAGGAGCGGGGCCTACACAGTGGAGATATGCAGGCCAATCAGGTGGGTTTGTGCAGGAGCCCATTACTGTGCTTATGACACTGCCGCATTAGCACTGTGGAGATAGGAAAGCAATGTAAAATGATAGGAAGGAAACGAATGCACTGCAGAGATAAGAGAAATGGCTGGCCTATCTTTTTGCATTAGGGATGGATTAACGCTGCAGGGATAGGAAAAGAGGCCGGCCTATCTCTTTGCGCTGGGTGATTAACACAGCAGAGGTAGGAGTAGAGGGGGGGTGTGGGGGTGTAGGGGTGTAACTATTCGAAGCTACCCAATGTGTATTCAACTGTACTCGAAACTATTCCAAGCTACCCATTGTATATTCAATTGTACTCGAAACTATCCGGAGCTACCAAATGTGTATTAAACTGTACTCGAAACTATTCGGAGCTACCAAAGGTGTATTCAACTGTACTCGAAACTATTCCAAGCTACTGGAATCTGTTGCGAAGCAAATAAGAGTGAGTGATGGACGCAGTTGCGCGTGTTGACTCTGAAGACAGCTGGAGTTTATTTTTTGGGTTGTACGTTAGATGTGTTTAGGTCAGACAGAATTATTACCCGGATGTGATCCCAAATTAGGACAACTGTCTATCCATCATGATTTTATCCTTTCCACTCTATCGGTGCGAAGTAAAGACGAACAAAAAATTTTATACCCGAAAAGTTGTTCAGCTTGGACGCTTTGAAGCACTGAGTGTGCTACTGTTTTAATCCTTTTAAGCCTTTGTTTTAAATCCTTTTATTACTGGGCCGTTTATACGACAGCATGCATGGTCGCATAGCTATTTGAGGTATTTGACATTCGAATGTGCTTGGTCTGACTCGAGCTCGCAAGCTAGTATAGCCTGTAACTACGCTAGTTTACAGATGGCCCAAGGCAGTGACGGCAGTCCGATTGACTGGTCTGCATTATTGGACCAGGTCATCATCGAGATGGCGCCAACCCGACCAGGGTCCCCAGCCGCATCGCCGCCTGGACGGGAGAGGACCGCTAGCGAGCTGGCCAGCCAGATATTTTGGTCGGATGAGCCACTCGCAATTCGGCTTCCTTCTCCCCCTTCTCCCCCTCCTCCGGATGTAGTTGTGTCGGCGTCGCCGCACGCCACGTCACCAGAACCGACATCCCCTGTCCCCTCTGTGCAGTCGGAGCCACCGGAGCGCTAGGGGGAGGTACAAAACATCTAGGAGAGTAGACAGCACAGAAGAATGATCAGGGAATTGTTGTCTAAATAAATACTTTACTTTTCTTAATTCATTCAACGACATGGGGGCACACCTGAAAAGGCAGGAGCACGCCATCCGGGAACAGCAGCGCGAATTGCTGCGTCAGCGACGCGAGCAGGCGCAGCGTCGACTTGATGCCGTGGTAGAGGGCAACGATTGACGGGAGCAGTACGCGGGAGAAATAGAGGGAATTACAATGAGACGTGACGATATTGGGGTACATTCACCATCTAAAGTATACTGTAGATTTCAGCAACTGCCTTTTCGACCCCCCTGATGTCGAGCTCGTTCAATCAACCCTCTTCTGCCAACGCCCGGCAGCTGGATGTTCAGGAGCAGCAACGGCAGCGCGCTCTTGATATGGGCAGCTCCAACCAGCAACTCTGGGATCTCATGTATCCCGGTTTGGGGCATGAGGACAGGCGCAGTCTCGACGGCATGGAGGCCGATCTGCGGGACCAGAGGGAGGTCCTGGAGCGACAGCGCGGCATACTGCAGCAGCAGGAGCAGCTGCTAGAACAGCAGTTTTTACTCCTCCAACAACGCCGTGAGGAAAGGCTCCGCCGCGAGCGAGATGAGCAGCTGCTGGCGCAGGACGCCGAGCGGGAGCACCGCCGTGATGCCTCGGACTCCGATGATGATGACTTATTCCGCATTCCGCTACGTCAACGTCCCCAGGGCCCTCTTGTTCCACCTCACTTGCGGGAGCTGTAGATGGAGCTAAGAATAGGGCCTTAATTCAGGGTTTAGGGATTTTGTCGATTTCCGGATACCTTTACATTTCGCGCCGCACCCTAAAGTGTCTTACTGTCCTCTACTGTGTTCTACTGTCCTTCCACGACGTCCACAGGTTTTCCGGACTTCCCCTAAGAGCATATGCCCAGTGTACGTGTGCGTCACTGAGGTTCCAGATCGCCGAAAGTCCGAGTTCATCGTGACTGGAGGCTTCTGGTGCGGACGGCGGAAACTGGGCTGCATGGCATTCTTGCCTATGCTCGTGGAGCATCTTGCCGCACTGCAGACGCTCGGAGTCCAGTACTCGACCGGAGGCGGAGCGGACGGCAGGCAAGCTGGAGTAGTACGCCTGCATCCGCTGATCTTCCTGATGGACGCGCCTCAGAGAGCGGAAGCTGTGTGCCTGATGCAGCACAACGGGACCAATGGTTGCGACAAGTGCTACATCAGCATCAGCAGTGTCGAGGAGTCAGGCCGGACCGTCAGGTTTTTTCCGCCTGATGTCTCAATGGCAGACTTGGGAGGCGGGAGGGTTGCGATAATGTCAGGCGGCGCACTCTCGCAGACACGGTCCACCTGGCACGAATTCGACCGCGGAACGTCGACAACCTGCTTGGTGTTAAGGGTGTGTCCCCATTGTACCGCCTGCCAGGCCTCGACTACGTCGGCGACACTCCTCCATGCTACTTGCACCAGCTTGAGGGCGGCCTGGTCAAGTACCTGATGCTGCAGCTTTTCCATAAGAGCAAATTGGACCCCCATGGCCGTAAGTGCAGGCAGCAGTACACATAAACACACTTGCCAATGTGCGCTACTTCCATTGACATTTTACCGCATCCAATAACCACACAGGAAATCCTGACTACCGAGGTACAATCGCCGCTGTTGACCGACTGACTTCGGCGATTAAGGTACCGGGAAAGTGCGTCCAGCGTGCGCCTCGGTCTCTGAATGACCTGAAGCACTTCAGGGGCCATGAGTTTGAGGCCTGGTTGCTGCTGTATGGGCCTATGGTGCTACCAGCAGTGCTTGATGAAGCCTATGCGCAGCATCTGTTGGCGCTGTCGTCTGCATTTTTCTGGCTCACTCTAGACGGTGCCCCTCTGGCGGAGGTCCATAAGTGCAAAGCGACACTGCGCCGCTTTCTGCATCAGCTGCCAATCCTTTACTCGAGACGCGACCTCACCTACAATGCGCCATATGGTCTGCGAGCACATGGCTGACTTCGCGCTGCAATTTGGGCCAGTGCATCGCCTCTCAGCCAGTCTTTTTGAAGCTCAGCACTATAGGCTGCTGTCTAGGCTGCATGGCCGCAGACGCCTAGGTCCAGAGCTGCGCAACATCGTCGACGCAGACAGTGCCTGCCGCCGACTTCTGGGGTCCAGCCAACTGCCAGCTGGTCAGGAAGATGCTGATGATCGCCGGATCGTCGAAGGGGTGATGCTTCAGTGCCCCATTCGACAGTCCCCAGGAAAATTCCGCCACGCTGTTCTGCCTAATGGCTTTGCCCTGGAGTTGTTTCGGCCGAGTTTGGCGCACATGCGCACGGTCTCCTGCTTTGTTGGAACCTTTGCGGACGTGGTCCCCGACGCTGCTCTTGACTTCGCAAGAGTCGAGAGCATTTCTGAGTCAGCCGGCACTGTATTTGTCCGCCTACGACCAGTGCGTGTCGCCGATGCACCCGCCGCACCGCTTGTCCTGCTCACTGGAGCTGCAGGTGGGGAAGAAGCAGGCTGTACCTTCACTCACGCTCGGCGGCTAATGTGCGACCCCTTCGGCGAACTTCCTAGCGACATGGACACCGTCCAGCACTTTAGCTGCATCCTGCCGTCAGCGACACGCACATTGCGTTAATGCCCCATGCCCAGGCTTCTTTCGCCTGAATGTGAACCCCTATAATACTGGCACTGGCACGCGGGGTTTCCCAGAACTTTCAATTCATTTCCCTTTATCTGTAACTGATATACTGGTTTCCCAGAACTTGTAACTGAACTTCCCAGAACAGTTCCTGAGTTCGATTCCGCGGCGAGGCCACATTTATTTGGGGCGCAGCCGCAGATAGAAGGCTTGGGGACTTGTAGTGCAATCTGTGATGACGGTATCTCTGATATTCTGAAATGGGCAGAATGGCCTTCTCTAGGTCCAGTGACACCCATGTGTGGCACTATTCACTTTGTGTTCGTTAGAATTCGATCCTTTGAATACATACGATACTAATAAACGTGCTCTGACACAACGTGGGACAAGAGCACAACAAACTGATGTACTAATTTCCCCCTGATTGCAGCCAGCAGCTTGCTTTCGAATTTTTTTCCTAAAGAAATGGCACCCAAGAAAACAACCTGTGATCTTTGCGGGGCTGCGCCACCTGCCCTTTCCTGCCGCACCTGCAAGAAGAAATTCTGCGAGGCTTGTAGTGCTGTGACGCACCGGCATCCAGAAAGGCAGCGGCACAGGCCGCTCGCGATTGCCGATCGCGATACAGTGCAGCCAACCGCCACCACCGTGCCGAAGGATGTGACATCGGCCAGACTGGCACGGGAGGCTTCGGCTTTGGACTCTGGCCCCTCCTTCGCGGCAGCCCCAGCTCCGCCTGTCCACTCTGTGCCCGCCCAAGCCCCTCCGCCTGTCCCCTCTGTGCCCGCCCAAGCCCCTCCGCCTGTCCACTCTGTGCCCGCCCAAGCTCCTCCGTCTGTCCCCTGTGCCCGCCCAAGCCCCTCCGCCTGTCCCCTCTGTGGCTGCCGAAGCCCCTCCGCCTGTCCCGCCAGCCTTGTCTGCTCCCCAACCGCCAGCATCTCCAGCGAAGAGGCGGCGTCAACTACCAACGACGGCTGCGGCTTCCTCAGTCCCAGGTGGGTCAGAGCAGCAACTGGCACGTGCAGTTTCTGCCCCAGCGCAATTTCAGAGCTGTGCAATCCCGTCGAATTGCAACAGCAGCTCCCCCCGGGGGCTACAAGCGCTGGTCGGAGGTTGAAGTGTACTGCGCCAAAACCATCAGCCCCACAACTATATGTCACCGCGCAGTACTCTTTAATGGCCCCTTTGCATCCTACTCCATTGCCAAGACGCACGAGCAGCTGTGCCGTAACCTGCCTCCCGATCCGGTTTCAGTGCAACCTACTTGCGTGCAGTGCCAGCTGCGAGACGCTCAGCTGCTGGAAGCACGCAGTGCTGCCGCCTCACTGCGAGATACGGTCAGCCGCACTGCAGCTGAAGCCAGCCAGCTGCGAGATGAGCTGGCAACGTCTATGGCAACTCAGGATGAGCTGCGGGGCGAGATTGATCGCCTGCGCAGTGTCATCGACGCACTGCATTTGGAGCAGGATCGCGACAGCGCACTTTTGGCCAACGGACTGGCATCCGTGGCTGCGCTGGTGGAGCAGCTCCGAGCTGTTCCTGCCGGGAAGCTCAGCAGCCGTGGCGCTTGCGCTGCAGATGTTTCTCAGCCTGCCCAGCTGCCCAGCGACCTCTTCGACCTTGCGCTGACTCCGATCAGCCAGGGAGTCAGTGACTCCGGAGTGACTGCAGGATACTCCAGTCAGAAGCCAGCTGCAGCCCGTTCTGCCACCAGCTGCACCCAGCGGCTCATGTCTGGCAGCTCGGTTTTGGTGAGGAGGCAAAATATTTCGCCAGTAGTAAAAGCCGTCCTTGTCATCATTCCTTCATCATCAGGGTCTTCTCGCAAAATATCTCACAGGTTACCCCGGCAGCCTGGTCTTTACTTGCAGCCGCTCTGGCCGAATACAAGGCCAACAGGACGGATGCCACTCGCCGCCTTCTGATTCGTAAACTGCTGCAGGCCGTGTTTTCCGAAGAGGAGATTCGGTCCTGCACATACAAGGGCAAGAGCCGCGGAGCCGAAGGTCGTATGGCCGCACCATTCGACAAGCGGCAGGCCGTCACGAGCTACTTGCTTAGTGAGGCTGGCTTGTCAAAGTGCGAGCGGGAGGTACATGACATCTTCCGGCGCCTCACGGAAACTCACCGCCGTGCCCTCCGCCCGCCTACCAGCACTCCAAAGAAAAGCAGAGGTGCCGACGCAGGCGCAGTGGGAGCCGCTGACGATGCAGCCGGAGCCGCTGCCGACGCCTCCGGAGCCGCTGCCGACGCATCCGGGGCCGCTGCTGACGCAGCCGGAGCCGCTGCTGAAGCAGCCGGAGCAGCCGTTGTAGATGACTTTGAAGAAGACAGTGACGGGTCAGATGAGGAGGCCATGGAATAACTGAATAACTCTCAACTTACAACTCTCTTCCTGTGGGTCACTCTAGGTGTGGTCTGCGCTGCCGCTCTTCCCCAGGTCGGGTCGGATGAGGCGAACAGGTCGGGGCTGCTGACCCATTTTTACACTTGGGGTTAAAAGTTCTAAAGCGTCTCAACTCTTCCCCTTCTTAAAATAGCTAACGGAGTGCTGCACTTAACGGAGTTGATCGACACACTTTTGACCCACAAAGGCGGTTCACTTTTTTCATCAGGTAGATGTGGTTTGGGCTGCCGCTCTTCCCCAGGTCGGGTCGGATCATGAGGCGAACTGGTCGGGGCTGCCTTCAATTGCTTAGTCTTAATTAGGAAGCATGGAAATAGTAAGAAATGAAGCTCTCGCCTACACTCTAATTGGCTCCGTCTGCGCAGTTCAGGTTTTGTCTACTGCCAGGGCTGGCACCTCAACAGTTTCCATGCCGGCTCACCTGCCGGCTATAAAAGGTGTGAAGGCCACCATGACACTCATCGAGGGTACGACTCCGAAGTTTTGCCGCGCACGTCCCGTTCCCATCGCGCTGGAGGCTACTGTGAATGCCGAGCTGGATCGTCTGCAAGGTTTGGGCGTCATCGAGCCAATTGACGGTCCGGTGAGTAATGCTTCTGCAGTCGTTTGGATCAAGAAGAAGGATGGTTCACTTCGGATGTGTGCTGATTACAGCGTTCACGTTAATGCAAAAATTAAGTCAGATTCTTACCCAATTCCAAACATCGAGTGCCTCTTCGCAAGACTAAAGAACGCCAAGAAGTTTGCTGCAGTCGACCTTCGCTCTGCGTATTGGCAGATCGAGCTTGACGCTGCTGCACAGGACCTATCCATCATCAACACGTCGAAGGGCCTTTATCGCGTTCGCCGCCTACAAATGGGGATGAAGAACTCCTCGTTTATTTTCCAACGCGTGATGGAGTCTATTCTTGGCGACCTCAAAGGCGTTCTTGTCTATCCGACTCGCTGCACGCTGCAGAAGCGCTTGCAGGCAGTCAGGACTCGACTTCGCGAGAAGCATGTGACCATGAATGACGAAAAGTGCGTGGAAGAGTGCGACGAGATTTCCTTTCTGGGTTTCCGGATCTCGGATGCTGGGATTCACCCTGATACTCGGCTTGTGGAGAAGATTCGCAGCATTGCTGCTCCCTCAACCAAGAAAGAACTTGAGCATTTTTTGGGCCCCGCCAACTTCTATGGCCGGTTAGTTCCCAACTTCGCTGGGAAATACTTGCCGCTTCATGCCCTCCGCCGCTCTGACGCAGCGTTCGTGTGGTCTGCCGATTGCGATCGTGCCTTTGTTGAGCTGAAAAAAGAAATTTCGTCGATCCCGGTTGTTCAGCCCTACTCACTCGAGAAAGAGCTCACTTTAACGACAGACGCTTCGCTGGGTGCCCTTGCTGCAGTCGTGACTCAGGACGGACATCCGGTCATCTTCATTTCTCGTTGCCTTTCTAAAGCCGAGCAAAATTATTCGAACATTGAGCGCGAAGCTTTGGCCGTTTTTTGGGCCGTGCAGCGCCTGCAACACTACCTCCTGGGGCGCCGTTTTACTATCGATACTGACCATCAGCCATTGGTTCGACTCTTTGGCCAGACGGGGGGCGTGCCTACAAACACTTCCGTTCGCATTTCACGGTGGGCATTGACCATGATGCACTTCGACTATGACATCAAGTACACCCCTGGTCGGCAAATTGGCCATGCGGACGCGCTATCCCGCCTTCGCTTTACTGATTCTTCGCTGGACTCATGCGCTACTTCTGCTGCGATACATTGCGTCACGTTTGAGACCGCCGTAATTGCGCAACATCGAATCCTCGGAGAACTGGATGCTGACCCACTCTTACAGCGGATTTTGACTCGCGTGCGCACCGGCGATTGGAGCCAGTGTTCCCAAGCTGAACGGGCGTTTGCGACTGTGGCAGGTATGCTCACGATCGAGGATGGTCTACTCTGCTACGGTCGTCGGGTTTTCATTCCACCGTCTCCGGGCAGAGGCCTTTCGAGCTGCGCACACTACGCACTCCGGACATGTGGCTACCTACAATTTTATGGCGGTATCGTGCTGGTGGCCAGGTATGCATTCCGACGTGGAGCGGTTCGTGCGAGGCTGCGCCACCTGCAACCTGTTACGCCCGAGGTTGGGACAGGAACGTGATGTGTGGCCTTTGACTGTCTTTCCATTCCAAAAGGTTCACATAGACTGGGCCTTCGTTCCGGATGCAGGTAATGTTCTCATCATCGTGGACGCCTTCTCGGGCTGGATAGAGGCATTCCCTTGCAAAGATCGCACTTCCGAGTCCGTTATCAAGTCGTTGCGCACCGTGTTCACCCGCTTTGGCGTGCCGGAACTGTTGGTATCGGACAATGCTCCTGAATTCCTCAGTGACTCGTTCCGTTCGTGGCTAAGCATCAACGGTGTTAGGAAGATGGAGTCACCTACCTATTACTCCCAGGCTAATGGTGCTGCTGAAAGAGCTGTTCAAACGGTTAAGCGAGCGCTGCGCGCTTGGAGTGAGCGGCTCACGCATGCTCCGTTTGTACCGTTTTTGCAGAAAGTTCTATTTCACCATCGTATTTCGTCCCTCTCGCGCGGAAAGAGTCCTGCTGAGCTAGTCTTTGGTCGTCAGCTTCGTGTCCCTCTCGTTTCTCGATATTCCCAGGGTGACCATGTGCTCTATTAGCAGACGTCCTCCCAACTGCCGAACAAGGTGGACTTTCTAATGAGCCAGGGCCGCAACACTGCTTGGGTACTTGACGGCGCCTCGCTACGCCTGGCCAGCACCAATCAGTTGGCCCCCCTCGATGCTGACTGATGACAGCGACTCGATCCCCGTGGCCGAGGGTTCAGTGCCGGCTTTCCCCGTGGCTCCCCAGGCTCCTGACGACCCAGCAGCCGCCGATGCTCCGGTCGACGCTGTACCCCCCCGCCGCAGCGCTAGATTTCGGCGCCCTCCTGTTCGTTTTGTTCCTTGACTACGACTGGACGTGACTGATCTGTTCTCATTACTACTATTCTTACCACTAACAGTGCTGTGACTAAGTTGAAGATGCAGTGATGCGTGTTTGTTCACTCGGTCTTGTTCCGCCCGACCTCCGCTCCCTTTACCTTCGCTTGTGTCTCTCTATCTGTTGTTGCCCTGCGTCTGCACTCTGTCGGGAGGGGGACATGAAGTAGCAAGTTCGCTAGTTGGTTTTGCTTGCGCGTCTTAGCGTCTTACTTTATATGTCTATGTGCCATCCTCCCTCCCTTGTTTCTTCATATCGTAGAGGAGGCCCCTCTCAGGCAGTAGCCCCTTTCTACCGCGCGGCTACCCGAGCTCGCAAGACTTCTAATAAACGTAGTCTTCTGGAAAAGCACTTTTACTTGTTAGCCCAAACATCAATCCACATCACAGAGTAAGGATATTATGCATAATGAAGTTTCCGAGTTTCTCACAGATGCATTTTTCAACTTGGAAAATGTTACCTCCTTCAGTGGTAATAAGTCTGAACTAGTGCGTGCTGTGTTGAAAAAATTTCCACGGAAAAGTCGAAAATTCAGGATGTTACAAGCTGGGTGCAATCAACAAAAGAGCATCATCTTTTTCAAAAGGCTCGCCGAAGATTTTTAACTCCAAAAATTAGCATACCACCTGTTCCAATGTTTCAGTTTCAAATTGACATAGCAGATCCCATCAATACCAGTCAGAGAATAGAGGTTATCGATACATACTTGTTATTATCGATTGCTTTACGCGAACGGTACGCTTACGAGCATTACGCACAAAAAAACCGGCTGAAGTGAGTCGCGTTCTGTTAGAAGTTTTTCAAAGCGGATTTAAACCAGTCTACATGCAAGGAGATGCTGGAATGGAGTTTCTTGGAAAATCAACCAGACAAATGTTTAAGCAGCACGATGTTCGATTCTTTGTAAGTCAAAGCACATACAAAGCAAGCATGGCAGAACGTTTCATCCGCACACTAAAAGAACGTTTGCTGCGGTACTTTAGAGCCAAAAATCTACCTCGCTGGTTGGATATTCTCGCACACATGGAGTCGATTTTCAATTCAAGTCCACATCGATCTTTGAGTCGAAATTCACCGAAACAATTCGAATCAGATCCACATCTGCAGGGTATCCTTTGGGAAAATATGCTTGCTAGGCGAGGCAAGGATAGACAACCACGTTTCAAAATCAACGATTGGTTTCGAATTGCAAGACAACGAGGAACATTTGAGAAAGGATACACGACTACTTGGAGCAATTCAACTTTCCGAATTCATCGAGTTCATCTATTGGACCCACCGATGTATGAACTCTCTGACCCGGAGGAAAATTTTGAAGTTTTGAAGGGGCGATTTAATGAAGCGGAGCTGATGCTAGTAAACGGTACTGAGGAAAATCCCGTAACAATTGATCGAGTTCTTCAAGCTGATCGATCCAAGAATGGATCTCGAATGTATCTTGTAAAATGGAAAAAATTGCCAATCTCACGAAGTCAATGGTTAAATGAAAGCGATCTGGATGCAAAAACAGCTCGATCGTTATCACGTGTCTATAAGTAAGAGAAGATGGTAATTTATTGTCAAAAAAGATCGGACATAGACCCAGTTTTTGCATTTTATTCTGGACCAACCAGTGGTGCCGGAGGTCGTGGTGGATCTGCAAGCACAATTCCAGTCTACGAGGGTTATGGTTTTTTATCAAACCTAGGTGATAGAGTGTTATACCCCGTGCTCAGAAATGCTAAGAAAGATCTATTGGATTGCTTGAAAAGCGCAGCAGCTAAAATCGGAATGGGGCGAAAGCGTCCCTTTGAAGTTTTGCCAAGCGATGACTCGTTTGATATGCCAGTTGTTGGCTCTAAACGACGAAGAAGGACAAGACGAGTGACTATAAGCAAAAATCGCAAACAAAGAAAATCTGCAACAGGACAAAAACAAAGATCGAGTTTTGTAAACCGAAAGAGGAAGGGAAAGAGAAGAAGTAAGAAAAACACATCTGCTGGCAAGAAAAATAAACTTTTCAGTCTCTGAAAAGTAACATGCAACAGCTTCTCGGACCCGATATTGCTGCCTTAAAAAGTGAATTGTCTCTTTTTGACCAAAGTCCTGTTCAATTTAGCGTTTTGGAAAGTCGTTATACAGATATTCAGCCACAGCACGGATTGACTTGAGGTTCGCCAATTGAATTTGAAATAATACCTGCAGGTGACACATATCTGGATCTGCATGAGACAGTGCTCACAGTGAGCTTTCGTGTTACTGATACTGATGGTAAAGCAATCGATTCTGCAAAAAATTTGGACTTTTGTTTGAGGACGTGCAGTTTTCAATAGGTGACACTGTGGTTGAGGGTGGGAACTTCATGTATCCTTACAAGGCAATGCTTCTCACTCTGCTAGAATATGGAGATACTGCACAGAAAGCGGGTCTGGTACCCTGGGGATTTTACAAATATTTTACTGCTGGTAAAATGAATTCAGTGAGTGAAAATGAAGGTCGAAAAGCAAGACAGGATCTAATTGCTGACAATCGTCAATGTACAGTCTCAGGTCCGCTATTCTTGGATTTGTTTTGTCAGCCGCGTTATGTGCTATCAAAGACTCCGCTACAAATCAAGCTCATGCCAGCAAAAAGTAAATTCATTTTGAGTGGATCAGCAATTGGTGCAGGCACACCGTTAAAGGAATATGAAATAAACTTCCTACGCGCAGAACTACGCTTGCGTCTTATTCAGCCTTCACCGAGCGTCATTAGCGCTCATTCCCATGGACTAAAAAGTCACAATGCATTGTATCCGCACCGAAGCTTGAGTTTAGGCACATTAACTATTCCGCGTGGTTCGTCCAGTCACACTCATGAGAACTTATTCCCAAGTGGAGTGCCGCGACTACTGTTGTTGACTTTTGTTAGCAACAAGGCTTTTAACGGTAGCATAGACACCAATCCTTTTAATTTCGAGCATGCTAACGTGAACAACATCGGTGTTTTTGTAAATGGTGAATCGGTTCCATCACGTCCCCTGCAGACGAACTTTGATGGTGATTGTGTTAGTGAATACACCTACCTGTTACAACAACTTGGTCTCTATTTGCAAAGCCGAGACATAGGCTTTAAGATGAGTGAATATGCAAACGGATACAGCATTTTTGCATTTAGCCTTGGTAGTGACAGTGGTGTTGGGCATGGTGTTCAATTGTATAAGGATGGAAATGTAAAGTGGGAATTACAATTTAGTCGTTCTACAGAAATTGTATATAACGTCATCTTTGGAGGAATTTTTAATAAGCAGCTTCAACTGACTGAGTTATGCAACGTTGTTCCTGGAACTGCATGGAAGTAATTGATTCAATCCTACAACGAGGTGTAACTGATCGTTTTCTTCGTTATGTTGTAACAAAGCTTTCTGCATACTTTTTACATGCTGTTTTTCTGGGTGTTTTCCCGTGCAACTTGATTGTTGGTTTGAGGCGATTACTGCATGATGGAAAGGACAATTTTTTATTGTTAATACAGATAGCTCGAATTTGCCAGGAAAACATTGGGTAGCAGTTTGGGTTCATGGCTATCTAACTAATGCTGGACGACGTGGTAATAGGACTGGAGAATATTTTGACTCGCTTGGTTTAGTTCACCTGCCTGAAATTGCACGATGGTTCGGAGCAGATTGTGGTGAAAGAATTGGAGTTTCACCCGCTTTGCTATTCAAGATCCTCAAAGTGGGCACTGTAGGTTTTGGGTAATTTGCTATATACTTTACAAACGAAAAACTCGTAAAAATTTGCTGTCTTTTATTCGAAAATTTTATAATCGAAGTGCTTCTTTTTGAATTGCCTATCTCAAATTACAATCATTTGTTTTACGCACTTTGCCTCAATATTTGTAACTCTTTTTTAGTCTTACTTTTTGCATGATTTTTGTATGATTTTTTAAATAAACTAACAATAATCAAAAAAATTTATGAAATTGTTAGGAATTTTTTTGTAAAAATTTTTTAAACGAGTTTATTTATTGCTAGACATTAGGTTTAAAGAGTTTGCTAGTGAGCGGAAACAAGTTCGTTAATGTGTCATAACAGAAATGGAATAAGTTAAAAGTTGGAGAACTTCTTCATCTTGATGAAAATAAATTCTCTTGACTTCTGCTTAACAAGTCAGAAGTTGTAAAAATGCAGTAGATGGTCAAGACTTCTGTTAACTAAGCTAGTTTGGTAGTCTAACTTGTTGTCAACATTTCTTGTGCTAATTCTGAGAAGTTTTGACTTGTGAAGTGGTTAATTAACGCAGGCTCTATATTTTGACTTTGCGCAAAGATGAATGAAAAGAGTTAAACTTTTTTGACGACTACACCTATTGCTAACACATAAGAGAGTTGAAAAAAAAATTTCCAAGCCCGCATGTTATACGAAGACTGTAAGTTTTTGTTCTCTCAAACTGCACCTGCCTAAGACTTAGAATTTTGTTGGAGCTCTTTCCAATGCATTTACCTATTGTGTACTTCCTATGCATTTTGCTATTTGAAAACCCCCTCTCTGTCAAATTTTCTATTACTACTAATCGCATTTTCTCTTGTGACCACTGTTGTAGAGAGTTGTAAAATGTGCTTTTTGCTTAACGCGCTACTTAAAGTAATGCCAAAAGGAACTCTTAGCTACAACATTTAATCTATTTTTAGGAATGAGTCATACGCTATTTTTAGAAACAAGTCATATGACATGAAACCGGAGAACCGGTTCTTGACAGCTGTGTTTGCTTGAATTCCAAATATGGTAAAGCAAACAATTATGATTCATCGGTTTCTGCGTCTGTGTTTACACAATATTCCAAATATGGTAAAAACTCACAATCATGACTCACTAAACAAATATGTGTAACCTAAGTAAACACCCGGTAGTAGAACCGGTTTTTCCCCAAAATTTTACTATAAATGCAAGCGAAAATCCGAGCTAAAAATTCAGACTCGGAGCGGTCCAGCGGACTTCAAAACACCTTACGAAGAAGAGGACTCATCTCTGAGGGAAAGACAAGTGGTAAGCGCTTTATTAGACAGAGTTACTTATTGCTAGCAATAGTTGTTGAATTAAACTAAGTTTACGAGAGCCACATATCGTCGATACATTTGAGAAAGGCCTCCTTGTTTCCTAGGATACATTCCTAGAGGATTATTGATTGATTTGATTTGAGTTATCCGTTATCTTTCGGAGGTAACGAAGAAGACGCCCTTCAGGAGGACCTACTAGAGATATACAAGAGAGATTTCAATTGTTCACTAGGGCGCACGTTTCTATTGTGAATTCCGAGCTCGAGGAAACCGAAAAGTAATCTGATTCGCTCTCGTCATTTATTGGCCAACAGACAAACTCAAGCAGCTACCAGGAAGACAAAGAAGACAAGACTACAAAGACTCAAGAAGCAACAGAACCGATACTTCACGGTCGACCAGCACAAGAAGAAGAACCGCCGGCTATCGAAAACCAAAGACTACAAACAACTCACTATCAAGGAAGAAGAAGAAACTGCAGTAAGTGTCACCTGACTGTTATAAATTCCTAGGCAATTGTTCCCCATTGTCTAGAAGTGGGAGTTTCGTGTGTCTGATCAACACGCAAAACTCTTCACTGTTAATAATAAGATCCAAACCAACTTGCTTTTAAAATCCTTTTTCTCTTGTCAGCATTTTATCCAGAAACCCGCGTTTAGTGAACAAGTGTAGACTGCTATGAGGGGCGTTTAAAACATTTTGTCATTTGCTTAGTTACAGAAGGAATTTGGGAACAAGAGTTTGTTATTTTTTAATATAGTCCCCCTGGCAGTCAATGCACTTATGCACACCCCGTCAGGCAGTGCCCACATGCCATTGGTGTGAAACTCGGCCGGCTGGTCCTCAAGGCACTATGGTTCATGAGGGTGGGATGACCTCCCTGTTGGACTCGGATTGATGTCCATAGAGGGTCTCTTCAGCTGGCGAAACAGGAAGAAGTCCGAGGGGGCCAGGCCTGGCAAATGAGCTGGGTGGGGGAGAATCTGAAGGCCAATATATAATGTGATATAGCCGAATGACAAAAGTTTTTAATGCCCCTGCATGGTTCAAATAGTTTTGTGTCTCTCAACTTTTTTCTGTTTGACTTGACCAATATACTTTTATACTTTTATATCACTTTTACTATATACTTTTACAAATTTTATTGCATCATTAATTAATTCCAACAACTCCAATTTCACTAAGCCAATTCGGCAATCAAACTTTTGAATTAAAAGTAGAATAATGTCTCCTTTGCCTCATTTACTAAACTCATTACTTTACTGAAAGTAATGAAGTGAAGTGGAGTTGGAAGTGCACTCCAACCTTTAAAGTACAGAGAATATTTAAAACTGAGAGTGTAATTTTGACACATGGCTGTGCAAGTACATGACGTAATTTTGAGTCGGAATAACTGTCTAAGAGCTTATTAGATGTATGGATGTAATTACAAGTAAGAATAACTGTCTAAGAGTGTATTTAAACAAATTGCCTTTTGAGTCTGAATATTTTAACAGTTCATTTTGAGTCGTAATAACTGTCTGTCTGTCTAATTTTATTTAAACAAATTGCCTTTCAAGTCGGAATAACTGTCTAAGAGCTTATTAGATTTATGCATATAATTTCGAGTTGGAATGACTGTCTGAGAGTGTAGTTTCTAATTTGTTGAGTCAGCCATTTGATAAAAAAATGACAAAAATGACGGGATGTAAGAAAAGAGCCCTACAACACATTTAATTGGAATTCAGGTAAAGTTGCTCGCTTGGCAAATAAGATGAATAAAAATAGAATCTTAGAATGTAATAGCTGCTCCAGCTGCAAACCCGAAGAGCGCTTTAAAGTCATTGACCAATGCTCATTTGACTCCAAACTGCAGATACTTGAAGCACTGTACATTAAAGCTCATTCCCCCAACCTCAACACCCAACTCCAACACAGTGGTGCGGGCCTTGTTCTCCGTGTGTTCTGAGAGAGGGGGCACTGGCTGTACTTTCTGCACTGCTGGCTGCAATGCTAACAATCCGCCCCTGGACTTGCTTCTTGACTTACGGAGTGTCTAATATGTACTCGAGAAATATTTAAATTATTGATTAAAAAATATTGATTATTGTTACAACCAAAGAATCACATATTTATTCGATTTTCTACTTGCTATGTTCATTTTAATAAACCTGAAGATGCACGATTCTGTGCAAAACGCGTCGTTAAACGTTAAATGTTGAGTCTCGCCTTTTTATACATTTAATTGGCTATTTATTATTTGTCTTTTTACGTCTATACTTTCAGTACCAGAACCAGTACCAGGATCAGTACCAGGAAAAACCTTCAGCAAAATCAAAGCAAAGCATATATAAAATCAAAAGTTCGACCAACTTCACTATACTAAAACATAAATACGCTAAAAATTGCTGCATTAGAATAATGCAATCGTACAGAAAATAAAAAACGAAGTAAAGATGCGATTTCTAACAAACAATCACAAAAATATACGCTTAATAAATTAAACAAAAATGTAAAACCAAATAAATTACTCAAGACTCTAAATAGGAACCATTAGCCATTAGTATGTTTCTGAATTTTCAGAGTCTTCTGAGTCCGCATCTCGGAGCAGTGGGGGGTCAAGTGCCCCCTGCCCTGTACTCTACTGTGCTCAAGTGCAGTACCAGTCACATTTCTGCTTCTAGTCGAGCTAGGTGCATGAAATTCTAGATCTAGGAGGAAACATTAGCCATTAGTATGTGTCTGAATTTTCAGAGTCTTCTGAGTCCGCATCTCGGAGCAGTGGGGGGTCAAGTGCCCCCTGCCCTGTACTCTACTGTGCTCAAGTGCAGTACCAGTCACATTTCTGCTTCTAGTCGAGCTAGGTGCATGAAATTCTAGATCTAGGAGGAAACATTAGCCATTAGTATGTGTCTGAATTTTCAGAGTCTTCTGAGTCCGCATCTCGGAGCAGTGGGGGGTCAACTGCCCCCTGCCCTGTACTCTACTATGCTCAAGTGCAGTACCAGTCACATTTCTGCTTCTAGTCGAGCTAGGTGCATGAAATTCTAGGTCTAGGAGGAAACATTAGCCATTAGTATGTGTCTGAATTTTCAGAGTCTTCTGAGTCCGCATCTCGGAGCAGTGGGGGGTCAAGTGCCCCCTGCCCTGTACTCTACTATGCTCAAGTGCAGTACCAGTCACATTTCTGCTTCTAGTCGAGCTAGGTGCATGAAATTCTAGGTCTAGGAGGAGATCTTTGTTTCGAGTTTTTCTTTTATCCTTTTCATCATTGTTTGCACTAGGTTTTGGACAGGGCGAAAGGCATGTTTTTGTGTTGGGGGTTGGATAGATATTTATTGAGTAGCCGAATTGACTGTTTGGACGTATTGGACGCATTGGTTTTAGCACTTTTTATGTCTGTTCATATCCATCTTTGATATGATGAGTTTCTCAATAATTTCGCCGAACTGACATTGTCGTGCACAATGTGCCGAGCTAATGTTGATTGGCGTGGCACCAATAAGCGCCGCCGAAACGCTGATAGTATCTTTAATCCCTCTCAGGCGGCCTCATTTTTCAAAGCAATAGATCGTCATGTGATAAATCCTGGAGCTTTGCTAACACGCGTATAATGCCGACTGACTCAATTTCCAACTGGCTTTGCTGATTGGTCAGCCAATAAACGAGCTCCTGAAAATATAGAATACTTGCACTGCCTATGCATAATAGGCTGCTCACGCCTTTTTGCATTCAATACAGAATTTCAATTTAGCATTTTCCTTTGAAAATGAAATTCCTAAGTTTCACTTTAGCCACTTCTATTTTGCTTCGTGTTGCTTTTTTAACTCATATTAAGCGCATTTCATTTCTTGACCTATCTCCCCAGTTATTCAAAAACTTCAGCGCCGAGGACCTACAGAGGTCTTTTCGCTGTCCTCTTAGTATTTGGGGACAGATTCTTGCCCGAATCGCTTCAAATAATACAATCGAAAACCGAGGGATTGCTTGGCTTTATTATAACAAAAAGCTAAAAAAGGGTAAGAAAGTTTCATTTTACAATGCTAATCATGTCAGGGCCTATTGTTCAGAAGCCACAATGAATTTTCGTGTCCAGTCTTGCGCTAGTGACACTCTAGGACGAGCCCACAAACAGGAAATTTTGAGTAGGCCTGCTCATGTTGCACCTGCGACTGCTGCTGCCGCTAGAGGTGTGACTGCTGCTGTTCCTAGAGGTGTGACTGCTGCTGCTCCTAGAGGTGTGACTGCTGCTGCTCCTAGAGGTGTGACTGCTGCTGTTCCTAGAGGTGTGACTGCTGCTGCTCCTAGAGGTGCGACTGCTGCTGTTCCTAGAGGTGTGACTGCTGCTGCTCCTAGAGGTGTGACTGCTGCTGTTCCTAGAGGTGTGAATGCTGCTGCTCCTAGAGGTGTGACTGCTGCTGCTCCTAGAGGTGTGACTGCTGCTGCTTCTGCCAGGAGTGCGAATGCTGGTGCCAAAGTTGTGAATGCTGATATTAGAAGTGTGAGTTCTTCTGCTGATGCAGTCAGTGAACACTGTCAGAGACGCAGTCAGTGACACAGACAGTGACGCAGTCAGTGACAGACAGTGACGCAGTCAGTGACATAGAGAGTAACACAGTCAATGACACAGACAGTGACACAGACAATAACGCAGCTAGTGACATATCCAGTAACACAGACAATAACTGCAGCCACTAACGCAGCTAGTGACATATCCAGTAACACAGACAATAACGCAGCCACTAACGCAGCTAGTGACTATATCCAGTAACACAGACAGTAACGCAGCCACTAACGCAGCTAGTGACATATCCAGTAACACAGACAGTAACGCAGCCAGTAACGCAACTAGTGATGCAGCTAGTAACACAGTCAAAGATTCTAGGATTGAACGGTCTACGTTTAAGCTCCAAATTTCATGGAGTGAATGGACGAAAAAGGTACAATTTCAGCGTGTAGCTAAAAACTCAGTTTCTCTGCGTCAAGGAACTTCATCCAGTTGGCTGGAAGTTCTAAGAGAAAAATACCGAAAGCATTGTCTAAAGAACAAAGAAGCTAGCCACTGTGTGTTAAAGTTCAAAAATCGGTACATAAATTGGCCACGCGTTGGAGTAATAATGAAATCAAGCTACTTTTTAAAGCAGATTGCTCTCTGTCAGCATCCTGACTGCAGCATCGTCCATGACTTTAGGGTGGAAAGATTTCCCATCGAAAATCAGCCAGTGATCGTCGTAGTCACGTCACGGGGCCAAAAAAGTCACAACGACCCCACGATGTCAAGAATGACATCGCATGAGGCTAGAAAGATAAGCAAGCTCCTAGAAACTAAAGCACCAACCAATGTCCACGATAAGCTGCTTTCAGAGATGACAGAAAGAGATTTGGAAGAAAACAACTTTTCTCGTTCAAAGAACCTCGACTCCATTCGCCGGGTCAATGCAAAGCGAGTAGTGGCTGCTGAAGACCGACTTCATAGAAACGTCGAAGTTGAAATCGCAGTCATGCAGCGAGTCTTGCGTGAGAGTGACACAGAAAGCAGGAGTGTTCGCGGCTACATCCAGGCTGTATCTCGGCATCCATTTCACTTACATTTATATATAGAAAAGCAGCTTGAACTGACAGAGAACTGACTGACAAAAGCAGCAGATTGAAACGACCGCAATGTGTTTTGCATTTCGACGCAACTGGGAGCATAATTAAAAAGATGGAGCATGTCGGCTCCAACATTCTAATTTACTCGCTCGTTCTATCTTCTCCCAATGAAGAAACTCGCAGTGTGCCTGTGGCCGAAATGGTTACAAATGACCATAAGACGAAGTCCATTCAGCACTTCCTGTTTTCAGTGCGTTCTGATCTTGGCACCTTAGCTCCAAGCTCAATAATGTCTCACAGCTGCATGCCTGCCGTCATTGTGACGGACTTTTCATGGGCTATGCTGCATTCCGTTTGCGAATCATTTGGTAATAGTTTAGAGCAGTATCTCATTGATTGCTATGCTGCAGTTCACGATGGGAGACACATTGCATACACTATTCCGTTCATCTGTTCAAACCATGCTATTCATGCTTTTGCTAGGGGCTTAAAATTAAAAGGAAGCAAAGCGGCTGACAGGGCTGTAAGGGAGCTATTAATGCACGCATTTGTTCTTTTAGTACATCAGGAGACTTATGAAGCTTTTGAATCGACTCTGACAGTAGTAAGTCAGACATTTTTGGGACAGAGATCACCCCAAAAGCTGCGAGAATTGATTTGCAATTGGCAAACTGCTGCGGAAGAAGAATTCTTAAGTAAAAGTTCTAACGAAATTGCAAAGGAAGATACTGATGGGCCGACCCAACAGCAAAAGTTCCAGTCGTTGAGGGACAAATCACCATTCATTTCGTTGCTGGAGTCACGACAGGCTGACATTGATGCTGCATCAGAGTCAGCGGAGCCTGGGAAGTATTGCTCTCCAAAATTGCTGGTTTATCTGCTTAGGCATTGGTGTAGTTTGGCGCCACTTTTTTGCCACTTTGTTGGAAGTATAAAAACATTCAATAAGACGAAAAGTTGGTTCTCAAACTCATATGTAGAATCCTACTTTGCCGATCTGAAATCTCGAAAGCCGAAACTCGGAATATCTTCAAGAATGCGCGCATCAAATTTCATCAGCCAACAACTGAGTTATTTAAAAACGAGACTGGCGGCGTTCAACGTATTAAGTAAGTGCGGGAAGGCCACACTTGCAGGTAGGAAGCGTAAAGCAGAAGATTTATATGAAGCTGAGGAGAGCTGGAAGAAAAAATGCCCTTCTGGCCGGTCAAAGTACAAGCGTCCACGAACGGCGCCTCGCTCCCCCAATGCAGCTGGCGGGCAGTCCCATGCTAGACTTAAAAACTGTACAAAAATCTGGCAAACGAGCACAGGCGACAATTTAGTAGACTTTGACAAAGATTCACTGAAGCCAGGAGAGTGCCTGTCCGTCGGAATCGTAAACTCTTACATAAATCTAGTTTGCCACAAGCTCGCCAGTAAAAAAGTTGCTCACCTGCCATCCAGCTTCTTCGAAATGATTCGAAACGGAGATGTGAAGGATGCTGCTGCCCTTTTACAGAGCAGATCCAATGGCAAATCCAACCGCTTCGTATGCCCGATATTAGAGCGGGAACACTACTACTTGATCCTGATAAATGCCGACGATAAAACTCTCACAGTTCTGGATCCTCTGGGTCCATCCAGCCGCACCAGAATCAGTCGGTATCTGCAGCTGTGGGAGACTGTCTGCAACAGCACGCACGTGGCCACTAGCCTGTCCGGGAAGTACCGTGAGAAATCCCTGATTCGATCATTTCAAAGAGATGCTATAAGCTGCGGAATTTTCGTCTGTGTTTATGCTAAAGTTATCGCGACATCCGAAAGCAACAATTCTTACAACGCTCTTTGCATGCCAACATCAGCTAAATTCCTTGATAGAGCTCGATGCTGCATTTGGAACTTCATCGAAAAAGACATTGCGCAAACCCATGCAGTTAACAGTTTCTGCGTTAAATGTCTGGAATCAAGAGCCTCCAGTCAGCGGCCAGTGGATTCAGTGCGACCTGTGTGACGAATGGTTGCATGTAGAATGCGCATCGAGCGAAATGCTGGACCGGCACGAGGCCAACGGATACGCCTGCTGCTGTGCTCCGTACACTGACGATTAGTCGCACTTCTGATGTACTGTATTTTATTTATGCAGCCTAATTGCAACTTGCAGTTTTGCAAGCCAATATAACACTTTGAATTTAAAAATTATTTAATATGACGTCGCATTTATGCATAGTTGCTTATGCAGCTTAAACAATATCGCTTATGTTGTAATATTTTTCCATATCTCATATGCCTTTTGCTTTGTGGTTCTTCTTTGTCCTACTTTACTTTCTGGAGTTATTTGTTAACATCTAAAATACATGCCAACTGCAAATACTTTGTGTATTAGTAAGTGTGAATAAAAACAAATATATACTAAAATCACAAAACAAAAAGCTTTGTGAAAAACTCTGCCAAAGCCAGTCCCAAGCCTGGTTAAAAAAAGAGGAGGGTTCACAAAAGTACAATAACAGTTATATTCATTATTTTCGCAAGCTGACACTTCAGAGTTCAAACTATAAATATATAATTAACCGTACTGCACATGAGCACAGTAGAGTATAGGGCAGGGGGCACTTGACCCCCCACTGCTCCGAGATGCGGACTCAGAAGACTCTGAAAATTCAGACACATACTAATGGCTAATGTTTCCTCCTAGATCTAGAATTTCATGCACCTAGCTCGACTAGAAGCAGAAATGTGATTGGTACTGCACTTGAGCATAGTAGAGTACAGGGCAGGGGGCACTTGACCCCCCACTGCTCCGAGATGCGGACTCAGAAGACTCTGAAAATTCAGAAACATACTAATGGCTAATGGTTCCTATTTAGAGTCTTGAGTAATTTATTTGGTTTTACATTTTTGTTTAATTTATTAAGCGTATATTTTTGTGATTGTTTGTTAGAAATTGCATCTTTACTTTGTTTTTTATTTTCTGTACGATTGCATTATTCTAATGCAGCAATTTTTAGCGTATTTATGTTTTAGTATAGTGAAGTTGGTCGAACTTTTGATTTTATATATGTTTTGCTTTGATTTTGCTGAAGGTTTTTCCTGGTACTGATCCTGGTACTGGTTCTGGTACTGGAAGACGTGTCTTTTTCCTTTTATTATATGATTGGCCTAGACTCTGCAAGTTGAATATCGACCATACAAAAATAAATTCTTTACACTTTAAAACCACATTTTTGGACCATAATACCAAAAGATATATTTATCATAATTTATAAATAGTAACATGACTTAAGCATTAGGGACAGCCAACATACTATAGCACAAATAAGGAAATTAAGAATGACAGTCTATTACTTATACAGATTGAAAAATTAAATAAGTAATAATTTATATTCAATACATATTTATGAATAAATATGTAAACATATATAGTAAGTAATTTAAAAAGCCTAAAGACACATGTACAAGTAAAACAATTTTAAGGCAACTTACCTTCCAATGCTTTGAAATTCTAAGATTTTTTTGACGATTTAACAGGATGGTAGTCGCTATCATAATCACTAGAAAGGATTTAACTCAACGGCTATGCAGCAACGTCTAACAGTAAAGTTTAAGCATTGATCACGACGATGTGCTGTAGCTAGGCTAAACGCTAATGTGACGCTGGTAGTATTTGAATTTTTATTGTCGCACATTAACAAAATATTTAAGTACTTCGCCATTTAAAAAAATCAAAATTTTGAACTTAGTACCGCCTTAGACTGATTTAAGCTATAAATTTTGCAACTATACTTTATTTTGTAGATTGTATAGTAACTTGAATCCTCGATATTTTACTCTCCCGCTAATTCAAGATTTTTATTTTCATGGAACACTGTTCAACTAATTTATATTGTCTGCTCAGTCACCACACGATTTTTTGTGTGCGGCTATTTATGCGGCTCATATTTTACATTATCTATGTATCAAAGTAGCTCGGAGTCGTCCATCGAACATGGGAGTTTTCCTTCAGTTATTAATTTATACGCAATCGGCGAGAGAGCAGAACCCCCAGTCTCAACAACCGTAACGCACACAAAGGCCAGCACATCATCTCAAACGTATACATCTAAAGTTTCTTCGATCGAACCTCATGCTCGCAATGATCCTTTCCTTGCTTTAGCCCAATCATCCTCATCGAGTTGCCCTTCAAATCAGTTTAATGATGACGAAGTTAGTTACGCATCAAGTTCGACCTATTCTATATCGCCTACAAACGCTGAGAATCCAGGAATCAATATTCCTCCGATGGCCCCCGTTAACATTGTGCCGACTGTTACATACGTTCCTTCGCACGATAGGCAAGGTAGCTGCGGATCACCACCATCCTCGGATTCTGACAGCGATTGCGAAAGCACGCCAAGGCAACGAAGGAGAAATAGTACAACAAGTACTAGTACAACAAGTAGCGAAGAGGATCGACCGACAGCATTAAAAGCTAGGATGTGAGTTTTTTTCAGATATTTTTCTTTTTTATCAGCTACACGTTTAAATGGGACTAACAGTTTTTGTTCTTCGATAATTGTTTCTTCAGATGGAAAGGCAACAGTGGAGCATCGAATTCGGTTGCAAAAAAGCAACTTCAACAGCAACAATATCAGCAACAGCAGCAGCTGCAGCAGGCACCGGTGATCTCCCAGTCGTCTTTGCTTCAGCAGCACAGAGCAGCCATGAATATAATTGGCAGTCCGTCGCCATCATCAAACACTGTATCGAGCGGAGGCTCAGTTCCTGGCAGGCACTCGCTTGTCAGCCAGTTCAGTTCAACCACTGGTCGCGTAGAGACCACTCTGGCTGAGACAATTGCTGAAAGCATCGCGCTGCAATGCGTAGCAGTAGCCGACTCTGGTAAGGGAGCCAATTCTAATTCTAATAGCCGTAGTGCAAGTATTAGCCTAAAGTCTACAAATTTAGGTGATTACTCAGATTAATCTTTGTGTTGCTAGTGAATCTAAAACATTATTGATAAGTGTACTAATCTTTTTCTCCCCTGTCATTCACTTAACCATTCAAAATTGAAATGAAACTCAGTAATAATAACTAGGAATTTTATTTTATCGCTATCTACGCGCGTATGTTGCGTACTTACTATTTAACTAATACTTACGTATTGTGCTGACGCATTTAGTTTAATTGGGCAACGACAGGTTACTCTATAAGTTTACTATGCACAATCCCAAGCAGTCTTATCAGTTCGCTATCGTCTCGGGTTAAACAATTCAGTCTGCGCCTGCAGTCCGAAATGCTCACCATGTTTTTGCGCATGACCGGCTCTCGCTACTGGAAAAATCAGGTGTCAGTCAAGTGTGTCCACCGCCTAAATCACAGCCGCTTACTGCACTATCGCGGGGCTCAAATTGGGACCCTATAAATCAAATGTCTAGCTTTGATTCCATTTGCAGTTTTATTTGTTATCTATGCTGCTCTGCACTTTAAACTGAATACTGTGATATAGTCTGGGGAGTGCACAAGTGTATTTTACGACTGAATAATGCATATTAGAAAGATTCGAGTACAAAGTAAAAAGTCAGCATCATTCGTTTTTTAAAGGTATTTGATCAAGCAATATCTATAGACACTGTTTATTGCTCAAGCAAACATTGTCCACAGACACAGATTATTGAGCAAGCTCTGCACCAGACTGTGACTCAATAATTTGTTGGCCAGCAGAGCATGTCGGTGACTAATGCCACGATTTGAGCCACCGATCTAGCCCAATTATCATTAAGATTCGCACCGATGGGGGGTCGGCTTCTGTGGGGAGCGGAGGGGGCACCGGCCAAGCTGATTAGCTGCCCGAGCGCCGATTTAGCAGCTAATCGAATTTCCTCAGCTAGTCCTCGTGTCTCTGGACACTTTAAGGGGGAACAAACTGCACTGGGAGACGGCGTAGAATGGGAATTGCTTAGGGGAGAGTATGGGATTGAGTGGCAGCAGCATCCCCAGTGCTTTGCGATTTCGAATAGCCGATTGGTCGGATACTAAGGGAAGTCTGATTTTGTTAAACGGACCAACTGAACGTGCTATTTCTCGGTCTGAACTACACATAGAAAATGCCTGATTCGGAATAAATGATTTGGAATCAGTCACTCACTGCGCAGCCAGATGGTCCTGCATTCTATGACTCATTAATGCAATTTTCTGTTCTCAAACTCTTCTTCGTCCATTCGGGTTCTCTTTAAATTTTGCGTCGCCGGGAAAACAGTATTTGCTGGCTGTCAAAGGCTTCGCCGCCTAAAGGAAGAGTCTGTGTTTGTCCCAATACTCCGAAGCCCACCTCACGGGAGACTCGAGAAGCTGCTCAACTCCACTGGTGGCCGTTGAGCCTACTCGAGGGCCTTGTCATCCGCTGTGGCCTTACCCCTCCGGCGGCTCATTTGCAGGATGGGCTAAAGGAATCTTTGAGTCACTCACACCCCCGTCATTGAGCAATGCCGCACTCAATTTGCTGCCCTCCTTTTCTCACTTTCTTCTTACGAGGACGGGGCATTGGCAATTAATTTGGGTAGCCGGCAAAGCTTCTCGAACTCGTTCGATGCCAATTAGATTGCGCGGACAATGCAATAGGAATCCTGCTGCTAGTCATTGGAGCTAATTAGAGTAGCTATAGGCGCTAAATGTCACGTGACAGTTTCGCCTCAGTCAAGAGAATGGAGAGACAGGAAAATGGGAGAGGAGAGAGAAAGCAAAGGGAAGAGGGAAGAGAGGAACAATAGAAAAGAAGTGAGGATAGATGATGGGAGCTAGAAGAGGGGAGAGGGAAGAAAAGAGAAAGGAGAGATTAGAGAAAAGAGGCGAGAGAATAGAGGGGGAGAAAATGGAGTGCAGACTGGAGAGAACAGATTAGAGGGGGCAGAAGAAAGAGAAGAGAAAAAGGAGAGAAAATGGAAGGGATCAGACACCTGTGACACCTGCAACCTCCATGATCCGCAGGAATCAGCAACACCTCTCCGGAGACGCAGAGCTCCACAGAGTTTCAAACCAACGCCATGCGGAGCATCGAGACTTTGTCATCGCCGATGCAGCCGGCTCTCGCCCAGGCTCTGCTGCATCATCACCAGCTGCACCAGCTGCATCCCGCCGGCATCCTGAAGCCCGGCAGAGACCTGGCCGAGCAGCACAACATCATGCAGGCCGCATTCAAGTGAGACTGCAGATTCTGGGAGAGGATAGAGATGAGAGATAAGAGAGTTGAGAGATAAGAGAGATGAGAGATGAGAGATAAGAGAGATGAGAGATAAGAGAGATGAGAGATTAGAGAGTTGAGAGATAAGAGAGATGAGAGATGAGAGATAAGAGAGATGAGAGATAAGAGAGATGAGAGATAAGAGAGATGAGTGTGAGATAAGAGAGATTAAAGTCATAAGAGATTATAGGTGAGAGATTAGAGATGAGAGCGATTAGAGAGAATAGAGGAGAGATAGGAAAGAGGATACAGAGTAAAACTAGGAAATATACAACAGGGAGAAAAAGGAGAGAGCGGGGAGCGGTGACAGAGGAGAGAAGCGGAGCAGAAGGGGAGAGTAAACCTGAGAGTAGGTTTAGGCCGCATCGGCTAAGGCGTGTTATTTACTAGGCGGAGTCAAGGCCAGGGGGCGGATCAGCCGTCGCATAATGAGCTAGTCATGAGCCGTGGGATATCGTGAGAATTGGCCAAGCCCATAGTGTTTGAGTCCAGAATGTAGCTGTAAATCCTGCCCAATCCACACTGTGAAGCTTTGGATCTCAGAATCTCTTCTCAGCATTAATAATAGCAATGATAATACGCATTGATTCAGTTTTGGATGCTGCTCGGCTCTGAAGGAGTTGTGGAAAGCGGACGGGGTGGGAAAACTAGGGGGAATTGGGAATTTCATTGATCGGGGGGATCTTCCCTGCCTCGCTGTCTAAGGGAAAATGCTGAGCAAGCTTTTAGGGAAATCAAAAGACGGGACTGGACTAACTCTGGCAACTTGGCAGCGGTGGTCTAAGCGAGATTGTGCTGAGTTCTCAGTTCTCAGTGAGCGGTTTGTTGAGCTGTCCGTTTTCCGACTTAATGAGTTATTGAAGCCCATCTACAAATATGGGAGAATGTGGCCGTCAGTGCGCCGCAATGGAAAGACAGGAGAGGGAAGAGGGAAGACAGGAGAGGGAAGAGGGAAGATAGGAGGGGGAAGGGGGAAGACAGGAGATGGAAGAGGGAAGACAGGAGAGGGAACCAGAGTGAGTGGTTTGTGATGCAATTGGCGGATATAAAAGTTAGACGGTGCAACAGAAGTTATAGAATTGTCACCCTGATCAGGCACTCCCAGTTCACATGTCCCTTAGGGAGCGGTCAAGTTTTTAGTGCTGTAGGTGCAGGGCAGGATACAGAGGACAATTCGAAAATAGCATTTAGCCCTTGCCCACAGCCTAATTTCCAGTCGAGCAAATAAACTGTTATAGTGCAGAGCGTAGACTGTGGACTCAGGGATAATCGCAATAGGCGGTAGTGGATGCTGGCTGTGCTGGTATACACCCCGGCCATCGGAAACTGTTATTTTTTGTTCAGGCGCGTCACGGGCTAGGCAAATTTGGGGAGAGATATGGCATAAGCTTGAGCACACACGGCAACACATTCTCTGCAAACACGGTATACCTGCCTCTATAGTTCTCGGGTTCTCATCCTACTGTTTATATATACTTCTAGCTCTGTCTTTATTCGGTGCTTGAAGCTCGCCTGAGGCGTCTCCCTTTGACCTGGCAACTGGCCAATATTGCTTCTATCCTTCTAATGTTTCTCTGTCTCCAGTTCAGTCCCTCGGTATTGAAGCCTCCCACCCGCTCTCTACTCAGCTTTCAGCTGCCTGCCTGCACTTCTCAGCTCAAACTTGGTAAAGCGCTCGTGAAGCTGCGTCCTCATGTTGGAAGGCCAGAAAGAGATAAGAGCGAGGAGCTCAGAAAGAATAGGAACGGAGTCACTGCTGCTCCACTTTGTCTTTCGTCTTTCCCTTTTGCTTCTGCGTTGCTGACAATGTGCAATATTATTATTCCCTTTCTCACTGTCATTTGTCATTTGTGTCCTAGACAAAAGGGACAGCTGGAGCAACCGCCAATTATCTTGAATAACCTTGATTATCTCGTTCTTAGGTAAATATTTCCCAAGCACTCTTCTATCGCCACTATCCTACTAGCACTCTTCTATCGCCACTATCCTACTGGCACTCTTCTATCGCCACTATCCTACTGGCACTCTTCTATCGCCATTATCCTACTAGCACTCTTCTATCGCCACTATCCTACTGGCACTCTTCTATCGCCATTATCCTACTAGCACTCTTCTATTGCCACTATCCTACTGGCACTCTTCTATTGCCACTATCCTACTGGCACTCTTCTATTGCCACTATCCTACTGGCACTCTTCTATTGCCACTATCCTACTGGCACTCTTCTATTGCCACTATCCTACTGGCACTCTTCTATTGCCACTATCCTACTGGCACTCTTCTATCGCCATTATCCTACTGGCACTCTTCTATCGCCACTATCCTACTGGCACTCTTCTATCGCCACTATCCTACTGGCACTCTGCTGTCGCCACTATCCTACTGGCACTCTGCTGTCGCCACTATCCTACTGGCACTCTTCTATCGCCACTATCCAACTGGCACTCTGCTATCGCCACTATCCTACTGGCCATCCACTAGACCCCTCGGCTGTTCCATCTAACCAATGGGCTGGACGCAGAGACCTGATTCAGTAGATGAAACCAGCAGGAGGTCCTATTGCTGAAGCTCACAGCTCTGGAGTCAGAGTTTCGCTGCTGCAGAATCTCTGCAGAGAAGCAGGCAATTATCCGCCAGGATTTGCTTGAATTCTTTGGCATTTCTCCATTTCTGACAGATCAATGCTTCACCCTGCTTTGGATTCCGGGTCAGTTGCTGGCAGGCAATGTCCTTCTGCTCTGCTCGCGAGTTCGGCATTTCATGAATATCCTAAAAGTACAGCTGGGAGCATTGTTCGGTTCATTCTCTTCCTCTCGCACACAGGAAGCCACAAACTGGCAGAGAATATTTTTTATCCCATTTCGCCTCCCCCAGCAACAGAAGCCGTTGGGGATAAAGAGTAGCAGAGTGAAGGATTAGCTCATTATTAACCGGCAGATTATAAATCTGTGGGCCATACAGGAGCTTCACACAATTTCATGGATAAGTTTTACTAGAATTGAGAAAGTGGCAAAATCAATTTCTGGAGAGTGTGACTCACTTACGGAGGGTCACGAGACCCACCTGCTTTAGTTTTAGTCTGTCATCACGCAAGGCAAAGCTCATTCCCACTTGTACACACCTCAGTCACTGCCGCTCAGGTGTTGCTCTGATCCCATCCGAATTCTTCATGCCTGGCAATTCTCAAATTATTCGCATATCCCAGCTGTGACTGAAGGGATTTCGTTGCGAAAATTCCGAGTCCCCATTTTGCGTGTGCGCTAGACCATTTCTCACTATTTCTCTCTTTTGGAGTTTAGAGAATGCCGGGATGGAGGCTGTGGATCAGATGATTGAAGAGAGGGAGGGGCAGAGAGATCAAGGGTGACTCAAAGTAATTTATGTGCCAACTTACCTGGGTGAGAATGGTTGAGGGCTTATAATCCCGAGTTCATAGATCCTGGGCCAAGCACCCCTGCTGTGACCCGCCCCCTAGAGCTACTCCCCGAGGGCCTAAACTCTGAGTGGACTCAAGACAGTGAATGAGGAAGCTTATCTTAGGTGAGCAATGACTTTCTCTCGTAATGGAAGTTAGGAAATTTTTATACAGAGTTTTTTAGTAGGCCGCTTTCATTTTTTTCGATTGAATAAATCGATCGATGTAATAATTGATTACACCTGCCCCAATCGGGTCAGATGTACAGCCGACAGCACGGCCCTAGCTAATGCTGGTACCCGTTTAACAGCTGGGTGAACTGAAGCAAGGCAGAGTTAATCGTCTTGCCAAAGGATACAAATTGTTCCAGTGGAGTTGGGAATCGAACCCCCGACCTTCAAAATATTAGTCCTAGGCTACAACCCTCTTCTATTAAAGTATATTCCTGGTCTTCTTACCGTTCAAAGACACAAATAGCTTTAGTTTAGCTAAGATTCTGACTGCCGGCCTTCGGGTCAAAAATGCGACATTCAAGCACTGCTTAATTAGCTTATAATTTGAAAAATAGCTAGTCGATTCATAATTAATGCAGGCCGATTGGAATTCTAAGCTTGATTTAGGCTCGCAATACTGCTAGCTAGAATCAATCGATAGTCCATTGTTGAAATCCTATTCTATCTGTAGAGTGGCATTCTCCATTACAGTCAGTGAAATGGAGAAATTTTCAACGCGCAAAAGACAAAAGAGGAAGGCTGTGAGCTTCAAGCCAGGATTTTCCCCATTGTCTGCTCAGGGCTCCATCTCTCTCTCACTCTCCTGCGGTGGTTGAGCTGCCAGCTTGACCCGGGCTGAACCCGGCCGATGAGAGACAGGTTTGAGCTGTGCTGAGAACCCCAGGCTGACATGGGACTGTCAGAAAATTTCCGAACCTGTTAAAAAAAAACAAAAGGAAATCTTGAGGAGTGTGTCCTTTGATAATTTCAGTTATTTTCAGCCTAACTTATTTTATACAATTTGACGCATGGTAACAAGACAAAAATCGCATTCGATTCTCTCAATGCATCCCTACATACATTTCAGGGCGTCATTGTTCCGGTTGCTAAGCGGTATCTACGTGCTCCTGTTGTGCGCTCTGGGACTGCTCATGCCAACAGCTGAGCTGCTGGCCAAGAAGGTGGCGCTGCACCTGTTTGAGGTGAGCTACCTGATAGATAGATAGATAGATAGATAGATAGATAGATAGATAGACAGATAGATAGATAGATAGATAGATAGATAGATAGATAGATAGATAGATAGATAGATAGATAGATAGATAGATAGATAGATAGATAGATAGATAGATAGATAGATAGATAGATAGATAGATAGATAGATAGATAGATAGATAGATAGGTAGATAGATAGATAGATAGATAGATAGATAGATAGATATATCAAAATGCAAGCATATTTCAAACAAAATACAGTAGTGAAGCATGAGCTTTGATATCTGAGCAGTTCTCCCCGCAACGGCAGTTCACCGGGCGCCCTCCATACAGACCCAGGCCAGGCAGTCCCTGTCAGTTCTCACCTACTTCTCTTATCGCAGCTGGCCAGGTCCCGTTTCTCTCGCCTTATCTCGCCGACCTCCCTTGAAGGTTTTTCCCTTGGGGAGGGCAGTCAGCCTCGCCGTTTCCCCCAAGTAAAATAGATGATTTCAGTGTGGCACAGAAAAAGGCCTCCGAACATTATAAAACTACTCGGCGCCAGGGCGTGACAAACTGGTTTTAAAGGAATAGTTTTATTCCAGCAAGTTTGTTGAACTGGCCGGCCAAACTGAATGCATCCATCTCCGGTCGCTTATGCAACTCATGCGCGTGTGTGAGCAGAGCAAATGGTGAAATGTTTGAGTCCGCCCCTCTCTATAACCTCAGATGTCTGCCAAATTCTCGCTTTCTCAGTCCCACAAATTATGAATCACATATAATATATCTGGGAGCTTACAGTCCAGTGTTCTGAGTTTCCGACTACTGATTCAAAGGTCCGGAGTTCGAATCTCAGTCTAAATGGTAGCACAATGCCCTTGTACCTGAGCGAGACACTTACTTTCCCATTTGTACAGTTCATACAAGTGTAAAATGGTGACAAGCATCAGCTGGAGTGGGTGTAGGGGCCGACTGGACATCAGTACACAGGCTTTAGAAGTGTCGCGCGATAGCTGCGTCTGTGGCACAGGCTCTACATCTATTTATTCCTTTATATCGAATAATTTTCTTTAGAGAACAAACGCAAATCATTGTTCGTATTTTATTATGAGTATCAGGACTGACTGGCTGACTGGCTGCTTCAAAAGTCAGATAGATTCCATTTTGGCTGAGATAGCAAAAATGCACACATTAGCAGACTGTTGTTTCTGTTTCCAATCTGACTGCTGACAAAACTGCCTAGCTGCAGAATTAATCGGGAA
Source organism: Macrostomum hystrix (assembly GCA_950097015.1). Taxonomy (NCBI): domain Eukaryota; kingdom Metazoa; phylum Platyhelminthes; family Macrostomidae; genus Macrostomum; species Macrostomum hystrix. The sequence continues at coordinate 222,455 of CATNEN010000034.1, forward strand.
CGCCCCCATTTCCTAGAATTGAGCCAGCACGCAAGCTCAGATTTCAGCAGTGCTGTCTCTGCGAGATTCGGCTGACGCAGAAAAAAACATCTGACGGAAATGCAAGCCCTCAAGGCTGGCTTCTATTCCGGGTTTTATTTCGCCGACTGAATTGGCCCCAAAAACTGAGGATGGAGGACCGGATGAACTGGTCGCGTCCTGAGAGATTGATGTCCTAATCACTGTTCATTTAGTGCAACCATGTGCTGCGTGTGCTCTACCGATTATCTTGCTACTCGGCTATCGCCTCTGTGCTCCAATCGCTTCTCCTCTCTCTGCTCAAGCCTCTTCTCCCCTCCCTGCTCCCCTTTCCTCTCCCCGCTCCCGTCCCCTCTACTCCACTCTCTGCTCAAACCTCTTCTCCCCCTCTCTCCTCAAATTTCTTCTCCCCTCTCTGCTCAAATCTCTTCTTCAATATGCTCAAACCTCTTCTCTCTTATGCTCAAACCTCTTCTCTCTTATGCTCAAACCTCTTCTCCCTTATGCTCAAACCTCTTCTCCCTTATGCTCAAACCTCTTCTCCCTTATGCTCAAACTTCTTCTCCCTTATGCTCAAACCTCTTCTCCCTTATGCTCAAACCTCTTCTCCCTTATGCTCAAACTTCTTCTCCCTTATGCTCAAACCTCTTCTCCCTTATGCTCAAACCTCTTCTCCCTTATGCTCAAACCTCTTCTCCCTTATGCTCAAACCTCTTCTCCCTTATGCTCAAACCTCTTCTCCCTTATGCTCAAACCTCTTCTCCCTTAAATGCTCAAACCTCTTCTCCCTTATGCTCAAACCTCTTCTCCCTTATGCTCAAACCTCTTCTCCCATCTCTACTCAAATCTCTTCTCCCTCTCTTTTCCACTCTCTGCTCCCCTCCGTGGATTATTTTTCTTCATCCAGTCCGATGCATTTTGCATATATTCTCCAGCTGTAATTCTTCTGTCCTCTTCCCTGGTATTTTATTGAGCGTGGTCTCGGTGCAATTTCAAATCGCCTCAACCCACTTTCCCTTCCCTATTTCATGCTCATCTTCCTGTTCAGCTCCTAGTGCGTCACCTCCCAACTGCCGAGTGCATTTGCTCTCTCGCGTCCCGTCAGACCACTTTCCATCTCCCTGCCCAGGTGGCACTAATCGTAAATTTATCCTGCCTTTTTTATTACGCCTGCGACTTCCCCTGCGACGCGCGCTAAGCGAATGCTACTCGAAATCCCAAATTGGGAGATCGGGCAGGCAAAAGGAGATTTTTCCGATGCGGCCTGGGATCTTGGGTCCAGTGAAAGGATCAATCTAGAATTCGTCCGATCCTTTCTACCGTTGCAGCCGAGATTTTATCCCGCTAGCCTCGCCGGCAGCGCCGCCGAGTCCACTCGCGCGCGTGTGTGGGGAAAATAATCCCCCCTCTTTGGCCCCCGGGTCGTCTTTTTCTTCCTTCCCTAAAGTCAGTCCTCTTCCAGGCCGCTTCCTTTCCGTTATTCGGCTAGCTGCTATTCATTTTCAATTTCTCTGCTCTCATTCCACCTTAGTTTTTTGAGCTTCTTATTTTAAAATCGGAATGCAGCAGGAGCAGACGTGGGCTGCCCGGGGACCCGGCCTGGCGTGAAAGATCAGCGAGACTGGAATCAATAAGAGATAAAAAGCACTTTGTGTAATAAATCACGGGGCTCGCTTGCTGGAGTGGACAATAACCATACTGTCACTGGAGGTCAGGTTGTGCTCGTAGAACGATTCGGGACTACGGCTCATGCTATGACTCTGAGACTACGGCTCATGCTATGACTCTGAGACTACGGTTCATGCTATGACTCTGAGACTACGGTTCATACTATGACTCTGAGACTACGGTTCATGCTATGACTCTGAGACTACGGCTCATGCTATGACTCTAAGACTACGGCTCATGACTCTCAGACTACGGCTCATGACTCTAAGACTACGGCTCATGACTCTCAGACTACGGCTCATGACTCTAAGACTACGGCTCATGACTCTAAGACTAATTCTATGTCTCTAGCTACGGTTCATGCCATCACATTCTATGGAGACACATGGAAAAACCACACTTTAAATCTACTACGAGTGTAAAGTTTGCTTTTTTTAATCAAATTCACGCAACTGACAAACGCAGGGCTTCTACATCTACCTGTACTCTGTCAGCATTCTATTTTTTGTCTACGTGTATGCCTACCTTGTACGAGAGGAGGCCGGAAGGCGAACTGCCTGTGGAGCTGGCGCGGGCGGGGGCGGAGGCGGCGGATGCATCGACATCTCAGACGCGCATTCGTCGGGCTCAGCCGGTGTCGCATTCCTTGGCGGCCATTCGGCGGCTGGCTCCGGCGGCGGACACCGGAGGCGGCTATTGGTGCGGGCCTCGCTCAGCGGCGGAGCCGGCAGCTTCTACCTCAGGCTGGGCGCCATTGGTGAGTGCTGATGGCGGCGCGGCTGCAGAAATGCGGATTAAAGGGGTGGGAGAAGGGACAGGAGGGGTGGGAGAAGGGACTGGAGGGGTGGGAGAAGGGACTGAAGGGGTGGGAGAAGGGACTGAAGGGGTGGGAGAAGGGACTGAAGGGGTGGGAGAAGGGACTGGAGGGGTGGGAGAAGGGACTGAAGGGGTGGGAGAAGGGACTGAAGGGGTGGGAGAAGGGACTGAAGGGGTGGGAGAAGGGACTGAAGGGGTGGGAGAAGGGACTGAAGGGGTGGGAGAGGGACTGATAGGGTGGGATATTAACACGCCCTCGACTGAAAATTACCAACATCAATGGCTGGCCATAACTTGGCATATTTTTACTCTCTTAGCTTTTAGACTGAGACTCAAGCAATGAGCAACGAATACAGAAAATCTGGCAGCCTTTGTCAGCCTCAAGAAAGGGATTTTTGTCCACAAATCCCTAGTCCTGTTTCTTCTTTCGCTGCCAGCTTTTTTTGCTTCTGGCTTGCGGCCATGCAGCTCATTTATTATTAATGAGACGGCCAGAGAAAAGACAGGGGACAGCGCAGTGCCAGACAAGCCGCAAGATAAAGAAGGCACAAGCGTTAGATGGCTTGAAAAAAGACATGGCTTGTGCGCACGGCTCATTGTAGACCCGGATGCTGCTGCTGCTGCTGCTGGCCCCAAGCACAGTTCCTGTCCCGAACAAAAAAGGCAATAAAGATTACGTAACCCAAACCGGATCCCGCTCTGTCTCATTCTCTGACTCGATGTCACCTGCGGCACTAAGAGGCTCCTGTTGAATGACATTTCTCGCGCCAGACAGCGGGTCGCTGCCCCAGAGTGAGTAGGTGAGCAGCGGTTCAGGAAGAGAAAGCATTTCTAGCAAATTATGATGCTGATAGGCAGAAAAATGAGCGACTGTTTGAGAGTTTGAGAAATAGGCAGACACAGGCTAGGGGCCATTACTGGGATTCTAGGCTGGGATTTTAGTAGGAGAAGTGGGATAAAAAATTTTTTTTAACTGAGGACTGAATTAACGGCTTAGTATTTCACTCTGAAAGCACTCCCCCATCTGTTCAAAACTGTTGCTTCAAAAATGGAATTCACGAAAAAGTCACTTAAAACCCGCTTGGATGGGAGGAATTTCAGACGGATGCATTATGTCTGGGGGGCGAGAGGCACCACAGGATTTCTCTAATTCTAACCGAAAAGCCAGGTTGACGACAAGCCAAACTTAGCCACCAAAGTTGCAACTCTAATTTTTACTGATTTAAAAAGATCAATATATGAGCTATTGAAAAAAAACAGTTTTTTCGGCTTTGAAAGCGCCCGCGCGGCCAAATCCTGAAGCCTTCGGTACTCTGCACTTTTTCCCTGCCTCCTCCCAGCCTTCGTCTCATTCGCGTGCGCATCGAAATCTGATTTCTGTCACTGTTGCCTTTGAAATCAGTTTCCTAGTAAAGCAAGCAGGGGCCGATGGGAGAAAAACGTAGAGATGAGGCTGGAGATGAGGGGCAGAAGCTGGATGGTTGGGAGCGGGATTGTTGGCTTTCATTCAGATTTTTTTATTTTTTTACTACCTCTTTTCTCTCCCCCTGTCTCTCAGCATGGTATATCTCCCGCCCAATCTATGTAATGTTTCTTCCACGAGTCAAGGAGATGAGGGATTGGGCGACAGCAAACGCCCCCCCTCCGCTTTGAAAGCATTAGCAGCGCGACACGAACCTACCGGTGCAGCTATAGCTAACTCGACTCTTCGCGCAGGAATTATAGTACACATGTATTTGGATATTTGTTTACACAGGTTGTTAGCGAATTTATGAAGAAGCACTCTTCATTGCGAGCCTGAGCTCCGGTAGAATTGGCTCTGGATGCGATCCATGCGTACTCGTACAGTGCACTCTTGTGCCGGAACAGCAAAACTCAAAACAAATCTTTCAAATAACTTTTCCGAAGGAGGAGCTTCTCCCGTCAGTTCTAAACTGAATGTCTGGACCCCATTTCCTCCGAAGGAGGAGTTTCTCCCGTCAGTTCTAAACTGAATGTCTGGACCCCATTTCCTCCGAAGGTGGAGTTTCTCCCGTCAGTTCTAAGCTGAATGTCTGGACCCCATTTCCTCTGAAGGAGGAGTTTCTCCCGTCAGTTCTAAACTGAATGTCTGGACCCCATTTCCTCCGAAGGTGGAGTTTCTCCCGTCAGTTCTAAACTGAATGTCTGGACCCCATTTCCTCCGAAGGTGGAGTTTCTCCCGTCAGTTCTAAGCTGAATGTCTGGACCCCATTTCCTCTGAAGGAGGAGTTTCTCCCGTCAGTTCTAAACTGAATGTCTGGACCCCATTTCCTCCGAAGGTGGAGTTTCTGCCGTCAGTTCTAAACTGAATGTCTGGACCCCATTTCCTCCGAAGGAGGAGTTTCTCCCGTCAGTTCTAAACTGAATGTCTGGACCCCATTTCCTCCGAAGGTGGAGTTTCTGCCGTCAGTTCTAAACTGAATGTCTGGACCCCATTTCCTCTGAAGGAGGAGTTTCTCCCGTCAGTTCTAAACTGAATGTCTGGACCCCATTTCCTCCGAAGGTGGAGTTTCTCCCGTCAGTTCTAAACTGAATGTCTGGACCCCATTTCCTCCGAGGGGGGAGTTTCTGCCGTCAGTTCTAAACTGAATGTCTGGACCCCATTTCCTCCGAAGGAGGAGTTTCTGCCGTCAGTTCTAAACTGAAGGTCTGGACCCCATTTCCTCCGAAGGTGGAGTCTCTCCCGTCAGTTCTAAACTGAATGTCTGGACCCCATTTCCTCCGAGGGGGGAGTTTCTCCCGTCAGTTCTAAACTGAAGGTCTGGACCCCATTTTCTAGACTGAGAACTGGACACTATTGTCCTTCGGGACACTGTCCGTCCTAAACTGAATGCTTAACTGAATGCTAGACTGAATGCAGAATCTCTCTGCTCAGAAGTAGTACTCTAACCCTTCCATTCCATTCCGATATTGTAACCAACTGTAGCCAGGTGCAGAAATATTAGCGGGCAAGCAGAAAACATAAAATATCTGCCGCTCTGTTGTTTGTTGGTTTTTGCGCGCTCGCGAGGCTTAAGACGCTCGTTTGCGAAAATCTTACCTCCGTTTTGGTCCCCATCCGACCAGATCCTCCTAGTCCCTGACTATTCCTCGCGGGCGTGTCCCTAAAATATCCCCTCATATCCCTGCTGCTTAGCGTCTCCTCTGTTCATCTTCCCTGTCCCACATCCTGCTAGCTCCCGTGTGCTCTCTTCCTGCTCTCCCATGCCTTTCTAGCCATTTCCCCTTCCCTTTTCCCCAATGAGATGAAAATGCATGCAGTGTGTGTTGTTTCCCTATTCGAATTCTACCCGAGCTCACAAGGCCCCTTCAGTCCCCTGTCATTTGGCACTGAGCCAAAAAACTACACGAAATAGAAAACTCAAGCAGATGGAGCCGCAGGAAGAGGAGACGGCCACGGGCGGGGATTAGCGCGCCGGGGGCATGCGAATTAATATTTCAAAAGCCGTGAGCCGCCCGCAGACAAGACAGGGGAGACGAGAGAGACGAAGGGAGGCACGGCTGCTCGCGGGGTTGGCGGCAGCTGTCGACGGTGGCCTAGGTCGGCAAGCATTAGGAGAGGTAGCGAAACTCGGTTTGACAGTTCGGCACAAGCCCCCTTAACCCCAGGAGAGCCACAGGCGGGGTTTGTTTTGGTGTCAGCCGCCTTTCGGTGAATCACCAGGACCTCATCTTGAAAATGCGAGCTGTCCTTGGATAGATAGATAGATAGATAGATAGATAGATAGATAGATAGATAGATAGATAGATAGATAGATAGATAGATAGATAGATAGATAGATAGATAGATAGATAGATAGATAGATAGATAGATAGATAGATAGATAGATAGATCTGGCTCAGCTGTGTGCATTAAGGGTTTCGTCAGCCTGATGCCTCACACGCAGTCGTTCTGCTTTGATCCACTAATTACTGGGCAGGGTTCCCCACGGGAAAATGACTGGGAAGTAGGGAGGGCGATGTCTGGCTAGAGGAAACTTTAAGTCCCAGTTTCATGCTCCTAATATTTTGCTTTCAAACTAATTTTTCGCACGTTAGGATCAGTAAAATCGGCAAATTTCAGATCGCGCGAACCTTCAAATACATTGGTGAATAGCCTTCAAATGGATTGGTGAATAGCCTTCAAATAGATTGGTGAATAGCCTTCAAATGGATTGGTGAATAGCCTTCAAATGGATTGGTGAATAGCCTTCAAATGGATTGGGGAATAGCCTTCAGATGGATTGGTGAATAGCCTTCAAATGGATTGGTGAATAGCCTTCAAATAGATTGGTGAATAGCCTTCAAATAGATTGGTGAATAGCCTTCAAATAGATTGGTGAATAGCCTTCAAATAGATTGGTGAATAGCCTTCAAATGGATTGGTGAATAGCCTTCAAATAGATTGGTGAATAGCCTTCAAATGGATTGGTGAATAGCCTTCAAATGGATTGGTGAATAGCCTTCAAATGGATTGGTGAATAGCCTTCAAATGGATTGGTGAATAGCCTTCAAATAGATTGGTGAATAGCCTTCAAATGGATTGGTGAATAGACTTCAGATGGATTGGTGAATAGCCTTCAAATGGATTGGTGAATAGCCTTCAGATGGATTGGTGAATAGCCTTCAAATGGATTGGTGAATAGCCTTCAAATAGATTGGTGAATAGCCTTCAAATGGATTGGTGAATAGCCTTCAAATAGATTGGTGAATAGCCTTCAAATGGATTGGTGAATAGCCTTCAAATGGATTGGTGAATAGCCTTCAAATGGATTGGTGAATAGCCTTCAAATGGATTGGTGAATAGCCTTCAAATGGATTGGTGAATAGCCTTCAAATGGATTGGTGAATAGCCTTCAAATGGATTGGTGAATAGCCTTCAAATAGATTGGTGAATAGCCTTCAAATGGATTGGTGAATAGCCTTCAAATAGATTGGTGAATAGCCTTCAAATGGATTGGTGAATAGCCTTCAAATACATTGGTGAATAGCCTTCAAATGGATTGGTGAATAGCCTTCAAATGGATTGGTGAATAGCCTTCAAATGGATTGGTGAATAGCCTTCAAATGGATTGGTGAATAGCCTTCAAATGGATTGGTGAATAGCCTTCAAATGGATTGGTGAATAGCCTTCAGATGGATTGGTGAATAGCCTTCAGGAAATTAATTCCTGAAAAATGTTGGTTCAGTACATTCTTTACACAAATTTGGCAAGAGTTCAAATGCTTCCAAAAACAAGATTGACTACAACTGGCCCCGTTGTCATTGAGTGCGAGACGGGGTTCCCTAGCAGCAGTCAGCCCAGACGAGGGTGAATAGAAGAATGTGACTGCGCCGAGAGTAGGCTCTCGTTGATGAAGCCAATCTGTGCCGCCAGCTGCGAGACCACACCAGTGAGGGCCGCAAATTCCTCTTCTTTCAAATAGCGGACAGCGAGAGCTACCGGCCTATCGGTTAAAGCTTTTGTCGCGGGCCAGAAGCAGTTAAGCAGAAAAAGATGGGAAAACACGAACGAATATTGGTGTTAAAATCTGCAAGTAAAGGCGGACAGGGAGGGAACTGAGGGCCGATCCGCTTGGGGTGTCGCACACTTCTGCTACAAAACAGTTCCATGTGAATCTGGGGCTAATGCGACCCTAACGGTTTCGGAATGAGGCGAATGGGGGGTGAACTGAAGAAGAAGGAACAAATGCAGCAGCAGCAGCTGAGGAAAATGGAAGATTTCTGAAAGGGAAATGTCACAAGAAGAAAAGGGATTTTTAAGAGTTCAAAAAAGATTTCCCATACCGTCAAGTTTCTCAAGGCGCTGAGCCATTAACACAGATAGACAAGTAGTTGGGCTGGGTGGTCGGTGGCAAAGCGGTTATCGCGTTTGCCTCTCCGCACCGAGGTCCCTAAGTTCGATTCCACGGCAAAGCCCATTTCTTAGGGGCACAGCCGCGGAGAGGTTTAGGGGCTTGTCGTGCAATTTACGCCCAGCGAAATGCGCAGAATTGCCTCCTCGCTGGGTGCGGTTCTTGTGTCACCAAATGATGTGCCATTGCCCGCAACCCTCCTGCAATTATTATTATTTAGTAGTTGGGCCATGTGAGATCTGGAGCTCAGAGGATTCGATCTAATCCTGAGGATCTGGAGCTCAGAGCATTGCAGCTAATCCTGAGGATCTGGAGCTCAGAGCATTGCAGCTAATCCTGAGGATCTGGAGCTCAGAGCATTGCAGCTAATCCTGAGGATCTGGAGCTCAGAGCATTGCAGCTAATCCTGAGGATCTGGAGCTCAGAGGATTCGATCTAATCCTGAGGATCTGGAGCTCAGAGGATTCGATCTAATCCTGAGGATCTGGAGCTCAGAGGATTCGATCTAATCCTGAGGATCCTGAGGATCTGGAGCTCAGAGGATTCGATCTAATCCTGAGGATCTGGAGCTCAGAGGATTCGATCTAATCCTGAGGATCTGGAGCTCAGAGGATTCGATCTAATCCTGAGGATCTGGAGCTAAGAGGATTCGATCTAATCCTGAGGATCTGGAGCTCAGAGGATTCGATCTAATCCTGAGGATCTGGAGCTCAGAGCATTGCAGCTAATCCTGAGGATCTGGAGCTCAGAGCATTGCAGCTAATCCTGAGGATCTGGAGCTCAGAGCATTGCAGCTAATCCTGAGGATCTGGAGCTCAGAGCATTGCAGCTAATCCTGAGGATCTGGAGCTCAGAGCATTGCAGCTAATCCTGAGGATCTGGAGCTCAGAGGATTCGATCTAATCCTGAGGATCTGGAGCTCAGAGCATTGCAGCTAATCCTGAGGATCTGGAGCTCAGAGCATTGCAGCTAATCCTGAGGATCTGGAGCTCAGAGCATTGCAGCTAATCCTGAGGATCTGGAGCTCAGAGCATTGCAGCTAATCCTGAGGATCTGGAGCTCAGAGCATTGCAGCTAATCCTGAGGATCTGGAGCTCAGAGGATTCGATCTAATCCTGAGGATCTGGAGCTCAGAGCATTGCAGCTAATCCTGAGGATCTGGAGCTCAGAGCATTGCAGCTAATCCTGAGGATCTGGAGCTCAGAGCATTGCAGCTAATCCTGAGGATCTGGAGCTCAGAGCATTGCAGCTAATCCTGAGGATCTGGAGCTCAGAGCATTGCAGCTAATCCTGAGGATCTGGAGCTCAGAGGATTCGATCTAATCCTGAGGATCTGGAGCTCAGAGGATTCGATCTAATCCTGAGGATCTGGAGCTCAGAGGATTCGATCTAATCCTGAGGATCCTGAGGATCTGGAGCTCAGAGGATTCGATCTAATCCTGAGGATCTGGAGCTCCGAGGATTCGATCTAATCCTGAGGATCCTGAGGATCTGGAGCTCAGAGGATTCGATCTAATCCTGAGGATCTGGAGCTCAGAGGATTCGATCTAATCCTGAGGATCTGGAGCTCAGAGGATTCGATCTAATCCTGAGGATCCTGAGGATCTGGAGCTCAGAGGATTCGATCTAATCCTGAGGATCTGGAGCTCAGAGGATTCGATCTAATCCTGAGGATCTGGAGCTCAGAGGATTCGATCTAATCCTGAGGATCTGGAGCTCAGAGGATTCGATCTAATCCTGAGGATCTGGAGCTCAGAGCATTGCAGCTAATCCTGAGGATCTGGAGCTCAGAGCATTGCAGCTAATCCTGAGGATCTGGAGCTCAGAGCATTGCAGCTAATCCTGAGGATCTGGAGCTCAGAGCATTGCAGCTAATCCTTAGGATCCTGAGGATCTGGAGCTCAGAGCATTGCAGCTAATCCTTAGGATCTGGAGCTCGGAGCATTGCAGCTAATCCTGAGGATCTGGAGCTCAGAGCATTGCAGCTAATCCTGAGGATCTGGAGCTCAGAGCATTGCAGCTAATCCTGAGGATCTGGAGCTCAGAGCATTGCAGCTAATCCTGAGGATCTGGAGCTCAGAGCATTGCAGCTATCCTTAGGATCCTGAGGATCTGGAGCTCAGAGCATTGCAGCTAATCCTGAGGATCTGGAGCTCAGAGCATTGCAGCTAATCCTTAGGATCTGGAGCTCGGAGCATTGCAGCTAATCCTGAGGATCTGGAGCTCAGAGCATTGCAGCTAATCCTGAGGATCTGGAGCTCAGAGCATTGCAGCTAATCCTTAGGATCCTGAGGATCTGGAGCTCAGAGCATTGCAGCTAATCCTTAGGATCTGGAGCTCGGAGCATTGCAGCTAATCCTGAGGATCTGGAGCTCAGAGCATTGCAGCTAATCCTGAGGATCTGGAGCTCAGAGCATTGCAGCTAATCCTGAGGATCTGGAGCTCAGAGCATTGCAGCTAATCCTGAGGATCTGGAGCTCAGAGCATTGCAGCTATCCTTAGGATCCTGAGGATCTGGAGCTCAGAGCATTGCAGCTAATCCTGAGGATCTGGAGCTCAGAGCATTGCAGCTAATCCTTAGGATCTGGAGCTCGGAGCATTGCAGCTAATCCTGAGGATCTGGAGCTCAGAGCATTGCAGCTAATCCTGAGGATCTGGAGCTCAGAGCATTGCAGCTAATCCTGAGGATCTGGAGCTCAGAGCATTGCAGCTATCCTTAGGATCCTGAGGATCTGGAGCTCAGAGCATTGCAGCTAATCCTGAGGATCTGGAGCTCAGAGCATTGCAGCTAATCCTGAGGATCTGGAGCTCAGAGCATTGCAGCTAATCCTTAGGATCCTGAGGATCTGGAGCTCAGAGCATTGCAGCTAATCCTTAGGATCCTGAGGATCTAGAGCTCAGAGCATTGCAGCTAATCCTTAGGATCCTGAGGATCTAGAGCTCAGAGGATTCGATCTAATCCTGAGGATCTGGAGCTCAGAGCATTGCAGCTAATCCTGAGGATCTGGAGCTCAGAGCATTGCAGCTAATCTTTAGGATCCTGAGGATCTAGAGCTCAGAGCATTGCAGCTAATCCTTAGGATCCTGAGGATCTAGAGCTCAGAGCATTGCAGCTAATCCTGAGGATCCTGAGGATCTAGAGCTCAGAGCATTGCAGCTAATCCTGAGGATCTGGAGCTCAGAGCATTGCAGCTAATCCTGAGGATCTGGAGCTCAGAGCATTGCAGCTAATCCTTAGGATCTGGAGCTCAGAGCATTGCAGCTAATCCTGAGGATCTGAAGCTCAGAGCATTGCAGCTAATCCTTAGGATCCTGAGGATCTAGAGCTCAGAGCATTGCAGCTAATCCTTAGGATCCTGAGGATCTAGAGCTCAGAGCATTGCAGCTAATCCTTAGGATCCTGAGGATCTAGAGCTCAGAGCATTGCAGCGAATCCTTAGGATCCTGAGGATCTAGAGCTCAGAAGCTAAATCTACTGGAATGCAGGCCTCATATTTTTAACGCAAGTTATAGCAAATTAGCAGCACTGAAAGACAAACAGAACTGGATAGGACTATTCCCAGGTGTACGCTTATGCTCACGCATAGCTGCAGATGCCAATATAGATCTGAGTACTGTTGAGAGGCACCTTATAGATTGAATCGAATCACTTTCTCGCAGAAACACAGCGAGAGTCCCCGCTGAGGGGGTTGGGCCAATTAGCCGACCGAGGTTAGCTCCCAATGAGCCACTATATCCACTTTCATCCAATGCGGCCCCGGTCTCTGGGTTCGGTTTGGGCAACAACAATCGATTTGCTGTCCCGGTAGATCCCCATTCTCCCCTCCCCCTTAAATCCCTAGGAAAATTTCTCCCAACAACAGCCAGCCCAAGTTATCAAGTTACCGGATGAGAGCTTCATGCTATGGGAATTGAGGAACTCCGGCTACTAAGCCAGCCGAGTAAAGCATTTGGCCTGCGATCTGTGCGCTGACTGACTGCACGGCGATGAGAATCTGATTAGCCCGATTGCGTAGATGCCACATCAACTCAGTAGGACATTGTTTAATCAATGAACTAATTTTCTGCCTGATTATCTCTCACCATCTCCTATCTAAATCCTATCTAAACAGTCTCTACCTTCTCTACCCACCCTACCTTCTGTACCCACCCTACCTTCTGTACCCACCCTAGCTTCTGTACCCACCCTACCTTCTCTACCCACCCTACCTTCTCTACCCACCCTACCTTCTGTACCCACTCTACCTTTTCTACCCACTCAACCTTCTCTACCCAGCCTACCTTCTCTACCGACCCTACCTTCTCTACCCACCCTACCTTCTCTACCCACCCTACCTTTTCTACCCACCCTACCTTCTCTACTCAGCCTACCTTCTCTACCCACCCTATCTTCTCTACCCACTCTACCTTCTCTATCCATTCTACCTACTCTATCCAGCCTACCTTCTCTACCCACCCTACCTTCTCTTTCCACCTACCTTATCTTGCCGATTCACCTACAACCCTTCACGCTTGGTCATAGTCGGAGAGACGAAACAAGAGTAGAAGCAACAGAAGCAACGAACAACTGAGCAATTTGTCAAGCTTTTTTAGGGCTCGGATTAAGGTGTTAAGCGTTAATGCGATTCTTTTAAAGGCCGATAGCTGTCTGCTTCTGCTGTGACTCTCTGTGCTGGCAAAGCTCAAAAGAAGTAACCTGCTACGGGATATTGTGTGCCCTAATCTGGCTGGTAGAGCATTGACTGTGTAGAATGAATTTTATTTAACCATTGCATTGAGCCTTGGAGACTTCTTGCAAACGGGAAAATATCGAAATTCCATTTGCTTAGAGGCATTCTAAGGTTGCACTAAATTGAGGTGTCACATACCTTTTAGGATTCTTCATCTTTTCTAATTTCAAAAGCGTACCAGTTCTGACCAAAAAATGGCACCTGGTCCAACCTCAAAATGGCGCAAGTTGCGATCTCAAAATGGCACCAGTTTTAACCTCAAAACGGCACTCGATAACCTCAAATCCTCAAAATAAAACCCATTTTATCCTCAACTTGGCACCATTTTATCCAAAAATAGCGCCAGTTCCAATCTCAAAATGGCGCCAGTTCCGATCTCTAAATTGCGCCAGTTCCAATCTCAAAATGGCGCCAATTCCAATCCAAAATGGCGCCAGTTCCAATCACAAAATGGCGCCAGTTCCAATCACAAAACGGCGCCAGTTCCAATCTCAAAATGGCGCCAGTTCCAATCTCAAAATGAATGGCGCCAGTTTCAATCTCAAAATGGCACCAGTTCCGATCTCAAAATGGCGCCAGTTCCGATCTCAAAATGGCGCCAGTTCCAATCTCAAAATGAATGGCGCCAGTTCCAATCTCAAAATGGCGCTAGTTTCAATCACAAAATGGCGCCAGTTCCAATCACAAAATGGCGCCAGTTCCAATCTCAAAATGGCGCTAGTTCCAATCTCAAAATGGCACCAGTTCCGATCTCAAAATGGCGCCAGTTCCGATCTCAAAATGGCGCCAGTTCCAATCTCAAAATGAATGGCGCCAGTTCCAATCTCAAAATGGCGCTAGTTTCAATCACAAAATGGCGCCAGTTCCAATCTCAAAATGGCGCCAGTTCCGATCTCAAAATGGCGCCAGTTCCAATCTCAAAATGGCGCCAGTTCCAATCTCAAAATGGCGCCAGTTCCAATCTCAAAATGGCGCCAGTTCCAATCTCAAAATGGCGCCAGTTCCAATCTCAAAATGGCGCCAGTTCCAATCTCAAAATGGCGCCAGTTCCAATCTCAAAATGGCGCCAGTTCCAATCTCAAAATGGCGCCAGTTCCAATCTCAAAATGGCGCCAGTTCCGATCTCAAAATGGCGCCAGTTCCAATCTCAAAATGGCGCTAGTTTCAATCACAAAATGGCGCCAGTTCCAATCTCAAAATGGCGCCAGTTCCGATCTCTAAATGGCGCCAGTTCCGATCTCTAAATGGCGCCAGTTCCGATCTCTAAATGGCGCTAGTTTCAATATCAAAATGGCGCGAATTCCAATCACAAAATGGCGCCAGTTCCAATCACAAAATGGCGCCAGTTACAATCTCAAAATGGCGCCAGTTCCAGCCAGGCTGCATCTGAGCTTCGGGGCAGCTCTGACGCATCGGATTGAGTTGCTAATCCGGTACCCGCAGGATAGCCTGGTGACATGATGACATGAGTCGATAGGAAGAGGAGGCACAAGCCGCGAAGCTCGGTGGTTGCAATATTGCGCAATAGGTCTTAAGCCTCTGTAAAGCTGTAGAGACCTTCAAGTAAGAATCCCACAGCAGGGGCCATAGTCTTTCCAATAGTCTCAAAGCACTGTCCGACCTTTGCTGCTCAAATTTCAGTCCCTGCCAGAGCATCAAAGTGATGGCCCATTGCCGATAATCTTTCGCCTGTTCCTGGCACTTATTACCCGACCTGATCTGATCAGCTTCTTTTTCTTAAATGTCGATTTCCTCCATATTGAAATCGATTCTGCTAAGCAACCTGCATGATTCATGTAGATTGGCATTGCCAAATTGTGAGCTGCAATTAGAACGGAAGGGGGACAGAATCAGAGATACACTATCGACAGTGAGTGACAGAATCAGACAGACACAATCGACAGTGAGTGACAGAATCAGACAGACACAATCGACAGTGAGTGACAGAATCAGAGATACACTATCGACAGTGAGTGACAGAATCAGACAGACACAATCGACAGTGAGTGACAGAATCAGACAGACACAATCGACAGTGAGTGACAGAATCAGACAGACACAATCGACAGTGAGTGACAGAATCAGAGATACACTATCGACAGTGAGTGACAGAATCAGACAGACACAATCGACAGTGAGTGACAGAATCAGAGATACACTATCGACAGTGAGTGACAGAATCAGACTGACACAATCGACAGTGAGTGACAGAATCAGACAGACACAATCGACAGTGAGTGACAGAATCAGACAGACACAATCGACAGTGAGTGACAGAATCAGACAGACACAATCGACAGTGAGTGACAGAATCAGACAGACACAATCGACAGTGAGTGACAGAATCAGACTGACACAATCGACAGTGAGTGACAGAATCAGACTGACACAATCGACAGTGAGTGACAGAATCAGACAGACACAATCGACAGTGAGTGACAGAATCAGACAGACACAATCGACAGTGAGTGACAGAATCAGACAGACACAATCGACAGTGAGTGACAGAATCAGACTGACACAATCGACAGTGAGTGACAGAATCAGACAGACACAATCGACAGTGAGTGACAGAATCAGACAGACACAATCGACAGTGAGTGACAGAATCAGACAGACACAATCGACAGTGAGTGACAGAATCAGACAGACACAATCGACAGTGAGTGACAGAATCAGACAGACACAATCGACAGTGAGTGACAGAATCTAGGATGGCAATAGAGAGAATTCCTATTTCATACAGATTTCTGCTCTAAGAGAGGCGCAGAAAACCCCACAATGTACTTTACTTCACCGGCTGTCGAGGGGTTGTAATTGCAGCGATCCGCATGTCCACTTATTGCGGATCGACCCGCAGAAGAAGCTGGACATTTAAAAGTTTGGCATTTCGCTATTATATTTTTATTTGAACGAATTGAAGATCGCATGTTATAGCATAGGTAAGGGGGCATAGGTTTTACATGGGTTTCGGTGAGTCAGCTTGTTTGTAAAGGAGACAGTGGCACATACAGCCAGCGGTCATTCATAAAATACTTGATTGCCTACTGGGGGGGGGTAATTTTTTGTTCGAATTTTTCTTCTAAACGCTTTCCGTGCCTTAGCAAAAGCGGTGGCTTTACCATATCAGCCTGCAGTCGACAGTTGTCGCTAGTAGTCTGAGGTGGCAGTCAGTGATAGCTGATGGAGGAATTGCCCCCCTCACTCTGTGACTATTCCACCTTTAGGGCCATGAAGCTAGCAAGGAAACTTAGTAGTTGCAGAAACTTTTCACCACCGAAATGGGGATTATAAAAATGCGACTGGAGTTGCGAACATCCACCACCCAGTGTCTCTATCCAGTGTGTATATCCTGTGTCTCTATCCTCTGTGTCTCTATCCTGTGTCTCTATCCTCTGCGTCTCTATCCAGTGTCTCTATCCTGTGTCTCTATCCTGTGTCTCTATCCAGTGTCTCTATCCAGTGTCTCTATCCAGTGTCGCTATCCAGTGTCGCTATCCAGTGTCTCTATCCAGTGTCGCTATCCAGTGTCTCTATCCAGTGTCTCTATCAAGTCTCTCTATCAATTTTCTCTATCCATTGTATCTATCCAGTGTCGCTATCCAGTGTCTCTATCCAGTGTCTCTATCAAGTCTCTCTATCCATTGTCTCTATCCAGTGTCAATATCCAGTGTCTCTATCCAGTGTCGCTATCCAGTGTCTCTATCCAGTGTCTCTATCAAGTCTCTCTATCCATTGTCTCTATCCAGTGTCAATATCCAGTGTCTCTATCCAGTGTCGCTATCCAGTGTCTCTATCCAGTGTCTCTATCAAGTCTCTCTATCAATTTTCTCTATCCATTGTCTCTATCCAGTGTCGCTATCCAGTGTCTCTATCCAGTGTCGCTATCCAGTGTCGCTATCCAGTGTCTCTATCCAGTGTCTCTATCAAGTCTCTCTATCAATTTTCTCTATCCATTGTCTCTATCCAGTGTCTCTATCCAGTGTCTCTATCCAGTGTCTCTATCCAGTGTCCCTATCCAGTGTCGCTATCCAGAGACAGAGTTTTCAATGGAACAGCCACTTGGGAAATGTAGTACACATTTGACAATTATATTCGGAAGTTTGTCGGACAGAAAATATAAATCTGACATGAGGAGTCGGCTTTGATGTCTGCCGAAATGGCACTTGAAAACGACAGTTGCTGTAATTATCTACGCTTTCTCAAGTGAGAATATTCTCTGTTGTCAGGCGCAGCGATTGAAAGCGACCAAATGGAGCATTATTGCATCATCGCTAACATAGTCCCTATTGACTAACAGAGAATGAATTCATCGGATATTTTTTTCAAAGCCAAACTGGAACCAACGGAAGGTACTAAACCCGACCCCAATCCCCGACCATCTTGGAACACAACAACTGTCGACCAGGTTTCAACCGAATCCCTGATCCCAACACCCCCCGACCCGAGCCCGACCCGCTGTGTAAACATTCCCTCAGTTTTATTTTATATCCCCTCCTTAAGCGGCCTCGACCCCTCGACTTGAACGCTGTCTTCTTCTTCAACACATTCCCGCCACAAAGAGAATCGGAAAAGATGACCCGACCCGCGACTCTTGCCAACAGCGGAGACTGGGGTGGTTGAGGCGGGGGGGGGAGAAGTGGATCAACTTTCCGAAGAACGGGATAATTTTGCAACAAGCTGTTTTTACATATGCAATGGAATCACATCATGAGAGAAGTTAACTGTTAACTAACAAAATCTTCGGTCACTTATTTGATTACTCTTCTTAGAATTCGATTCGTTATAATTAATACCACTAATTGTGCCACTAGTCTCACCTGGTCAATCCTATTGTGCCACTACAGTCTCACCTGGTCAATCCTATTGTGCCACTACAGTCTCACCTGGTCAATCCTATTGTGCCACTACA
Organism: Macrostomum hystrix; assembly: GCA_950097015.1. Taxonomy (NCBI): domain Eukaryota; kingdom Metazoa; phylum Platyhelminthes; family Macrostomidae; genus Macrostomum; species Macrostomum hystrix. Next base: position 240,454 of record CATNEN010000034.1, read on the forward strand.
GTCTCACCTGGTCAATCCTATTGTGCCACTACAGTCTCACCTGGTCAATCCTATTGTGCCACTACAGTCTCACCTGGTCAATCCTATTGTGCCACTACAGTCTCACCTGGTCAATCCTATTGTGCCACTACAGTCTCACCTGGTCAATCCTATTGTGCCAAAATTTGCCACAATTTCCATCCAAAAAAATTTCTCACCTCCGCCAGGCTTCGGCATTGTGTCGATGATTCGCGACGGCCTGACGGTGGCCACGGCTGTCCAGCACGGCTCCAGGCTGGCCGAGTGCTCCGGAATGGCTCTGGCCGTGCGACCGATTCTGGGCATCGTGTTCACCTTTGTGCAGCTCAACTTTCTGTTTCTCAATGCCAAGGTGAGCTAGCGTAGCCCGTGCGAGAAAATTAACCCTGGTTTAAGTGTTCTCTTCTCCTTCCCTTCTCCTCTCGTTCTCCCCTCTCTCCCTTCTGCTTTCCACCCATTCTCCCCTTTCTCCCCCATTCTCCTCTTTTCTCCCCCCTTTCTTCCGTCCTCTTCCCAGTCTACCCTTCTTCTGTTCTCCCCCGATTCTCCCTTTTCTCCCCCATTCTCCCTTTTCTCCCCCATTCTCCCTTTTCTCCCCCATTCTCCCTTTTCTCTCCCCATTCTCCCTTTTCTCCCCAATTCTCCCTTTTCTCCCCCATTCTCCCTTTTCTCCCCCATTCTCCCTTTTCTCCCCCATTCTCCCTTTTCTCCCCCATTCTCCCTTTTCTCCACCATTCTCCCTTTTCTCCCCCATTCTCCCTTTTCTCTCCCCATTCTCCCTTTTCTCCCCCAATTCTCCCTTTTCTCCCCCATTCTCCCTTTTCTCCACCACTCTCCCTTTCTCCCCCCATTCTCCCCTTCTTCCGCCCTCTTCCCATTCTCCCCTTCTTCTGTTCTCCCCTATTCTCACTTTACTCCCCCATTATCCTTTTTCTCCCCCATTCTCCCTTTTCCTTCCCCATTCTACACTTTCTCCACCATTCTCCCCTTCTTCCGCCCTCTTCCCATTATCGCCTTTTTTAGTTCTCCATCCATTCTCCCATTTTTTCCTTCTGTTCCCATTCTCCTCTTTTCTGTTCTCTTCCCATTCTCCTCATTCACCCAAAGAAAAGCCTCTATTCGCAGTGAAAGCAAATAAATTTTGTTTTCCTACGCACTGATGGGTAACTGTGAGACAGTGCGAAAAAGATAGTCGATCTCATTCATATTTAATCTGCTCACTGTTCTCACTCAGCCAATCGCCTAGAGAGGTCGTGACCCCCAGCCCAGTGCCTGAGGACACAGTAGTAGATCAAGCGGTGGTGAAAGCCAAGCAGCAGCAAAAATCTATTATCATTTGATTTCCTCAAGCATTCCGCAATGACCTAGCTAGCCCAGGCCCCAGTCAGGAAGTAGAAGTGCTTTCACACCAATGAGCCCAGCTGATACGAATCCAACTTGTCTAGCACTTTCTCTAGCGCGTGTGGCGAGAGAGGCTGAGAGGGACTGTTTGTGTGCGGAGGCTAGAAATCAATGATAAATCAATTTGACGCGAGTACGAGCGAGTTAGTTTCATTGTTTGCTCAAAGCTGGCTTGACGGGCAAAGTGCCTTTAGTGTGGCCAAAATATGACTCGGTCAGTGATGACATTGGCAAACTAACAACCATGAACCTGCTGCTTCGCTTGCTTATTTTCTTGTGACCCAGCATCTGCCGTGTCTTTCGCCCAGTCTCAATCCTTATCTCAAGCCCTTTCTCTCGCCTTGTCTGTGGCCCTATCTCTCACCTTGTCTGTGGCCCTATCTCTCACCTTGTCCGTGGCCCTATCTCTCGCCTTGTCTCTAGCCCTGTCATTCGCTTTGTCTCTCGCCCTGTCTCTCGCCTTGTCTCTCGCCCTGTCATTCGCCTTGTCTCTCGCCGTGTCTCTCACCTTGTCTCTCACATTGCTCTCTCGCCCTGTCATTCGCCTTGCCTCTCGCCTTGTCTCTCGCCTTGTCTCTCGCCTTGTCTCTCGCCATGTCTCTCGCCCTGTCATTCGCCTTGTCTCTCGCCGTGTCTCTCACATTGCTCTCTCGCCTTATCTCTCGCCTTGTCTCTCATCTTGTTCTCTCGCCTTCCCTCTCGACTTGTCTCTCGCCTTGACTCTCGCCTTGTCTTTCACCTTGTCTCTCATCTCTCTCTTGCCTTGTTTTCTTGCCTTGTCTCTCACCTTGTCTCTCGCCTTGTCTCTCACCTTGTTCTCTAGCCTTGTCTCTCGACTTGTCTCTCGCCTTGATTCTCACCTTGTTCTCTCACCTTGTTCTCTCGCCTTGTCTCTCGACTTGTCTCTCGACTTGTCTCTCGCCTTGTCTCTCGACTTGTCTCTCGCCTTGATTCTCACCTTGTTCTCTCACCTTGTTCTCTCACCTTGTCTCTAGCCTCATCTCTCGCCTTGTCTCTAGCCCTATCTCTCGCCCTGTCTCTCGACTAGCTTCTCACCTTGTCTCTCGCCCTGTCTCTCGCCCTGTCTCTCGCCCTGTCTCTCGCCTTGTCCCTCACCTGGTTCTCCTCCCATGCATCCCATCAGCCCCACTTTGAGCTTCCCAAATCCGGGTGAAAATCTAGTCAGCAATGTTATTTTCCAAGTTAAAAAAGAAGTAGAAACTGATGAGCACTGCAGTGCACCGGGGAATAGTGCCCAGTTGGCTGCACTTGAGTCCGGCCTCTGAAAAGTGGGCTGGGATTTTTTAAGGAACAAACAGCGACAGAGCGCGAGAGGAGGGGATGGGAGAGAAAAAGAAAAGAATTTTGAGTTGAGTAAGTCTTCCCACTTCTCCGCTAGCAGGAAGCCTTCTTCATCAGCAGCTGAGGATTCTGTGCAAACTCTCCTGTTTGTGAAGCTAAGAGAGCTTAGAAAAAAATATTTCAGTCAACAATGTCGACTGAACATCGAAGATTTCGAGAGCATCTACTCAAGCTCACTATGATTCTTTCTCCCAGTTAGATCTGTTTGTGTTATAAATATCCCGCCCACTTCCATCAGCTGTTGTGCGTGACCAGCCCTCCGATTTGCTTTTTTCAAGTTCCCATTTTATCCCCACGTCCCAGATCGCTTTTCCCAAGCAGATTTTCAAAAAGTGAGGCTGGCACTTTTTGCTTGCCGAGTGCCATAAAACCAGTTGCATGGGCACAATGTGCGCTGGGCTTTCAACTGAACTGCCGGAGTGTCAGCCAATGCTTGTCCCATTCGAGTGCTGAATTTTGTCTATTACGACGATGTCGAATGTTTAATGCCTACACGTGTCAACAACTTTGAACAGTTCAAGTGGCTCCTTATTACAACAACTATCGCAACCGAGCAAATGGTCCCGGATAGCAGAGTTTTTTACCCAATGCTCCTTAGCCCTCGTGTATAAATGTCGTTTTGTCTTTCCCACGTAAGTGGTGCTCTGATCCACAGAACAATTGAATTGGTACACGACACCTGCAACAAGTGGCCTTGGAACACGGGATTTCAAACTGCTAACAAAACGGGAAATCTTGTCGGTGCGAAAGATGACCTTGATATCAGAGTCAAACCATTTACGGAAAATCTTTTCAAGTTGTTTCTTGAACATCATCGAAGGGATTCCAATAAATGGCAGGATAATCATGGGAGTGTTCAGGTCCTTATCTCTATCCCTTTCCCTCCGCAAGCGACCATTAGTGAATTTGTTGTTCATGAACTTGTTGATTTGGTAATAAATGTAGTTTTTGGGATAGCCATTGGCACCAAAGATCCTCAGCAATTCAAGGGTTTCAAGATGGAACATTTCCCAGGAGCTACAAATCGTAAAGCTCTCTGAAGCATGCAACTAATGAGACCTGATTTCCATTGCCTTGGGCACAGAGCGTCGAACCGTAACATGAGCCCAGTGAACGTAGACTTCCGGAACACACCCGTGGAGAAAACGCCCTTCCCAGCAACAACGTCAATGTCAAGAAAAGGGAGGCGTCTGCCACCGCCTTCCACAGTGAACTCGTGGGTTGAGTTGATGGCTTTTAGTAACTCCTCCCCCTTGGCCTCATCGTCAAAGATGGTGAAGGTGTCATCCACGTAGCGTTTGTAGAAGTGAGGGGCACATGGCAGCTTTAGCCACTCCTTCTCCCAATGGGTCATGCAAATGTTGGCAAGGGTGGAGGCCAGCGGGCTACCCATAGCACAACCATCAACCTGGCGGTAATACTTGTCCTGGAACTAGAACACCCCAGAGGTAGCGTACCCAAGCATCTTCTTGAACGTCACTTTGGAGAAAGGTGGGGGATTGTTCTGAAACACCAGATCAGCGGCTAAATCAATAGCCAGCTTCAATGGGATGTTGGTGAACAGCGACACCACATCGAAGCTGAACAGCTTGTCGTTGGGATTGACGGTGTACTGATTCAAGGATTTGAGGAAGGCCCCGTTAGAGTTGACATTCGCCCTGCCCTGTCATTCGCTTTGACTCTCACCCTGTCATTCGCTTTGACTCTCGCCCTGTCATTCACTTTGACTCTCGCCCTGTCATTCGCTTTGACTCTCGCCCTGTCATTCGCTTTGACTCTCGCCCTGTCATTCACTTTGACTCTCGCCCTGTCATTCGCTTTGACTCTCGCCCTGTCATTCGCTTTGACTCTCGTCCTTCCATTCGCTTTGACTCTCGCCCTGTCATTCGCTTTGACTCTCGTCCTTCCATTCGCTTTGACTCTCGTCCTTCCATTCGCTTTGACTCTCGCCCTGTCATTTGCTTTGACTCTCGTCCTGTCATTCGCTTTGAATCTCGTCCTGTCATTTGCTTTGACTCTCGCCCTGTCATTCGCTTTGACTCTCGTCCTGTCATTCGCCCAATTTTCGAGCTTGGTTGTCAGGAAGAGCAAGAAATATTTTTTAAACAAAATATCCTATTTCCTAATTGAATTTCTATCGCTCATCCTAGCACTTATCCAAATTAATCAACAATAAATGATTTCAGACTAAACTAAAACAAAGATAGCCTACACCGCACAGCACAGGACCCAAATGGGAGTGAATTACTCCTGGTTTCTCAATCTTGTTGATTGCGCTACTTCGCAGCTAGTGGGGCTTGACTGAACTGATTTGATCATGGCTATACTGTAGAAATAAACATACTTTCAGTTGATCTTCCGTTTTTCGAACTTTTTTCTCCTCCCTCCTTCTCATCTCTCCTTCTCCTCTCCTCCTTCTCCTCTCTCCTTCTCTTCTCCTCCCCTTCTCCTCTTTCCTTCTCCTCCCTCCTTCTCATCTCTCCTCCTCCTCTCCTCTCCGCCTTCTCCTCTCCTCTCCTCCTTCTCCTCTCCGCCTCCTCCTCTCCTCTCCTCCTTCTCCTCTCCGCCTTCTCCTCTCCTCCTCCTCTCCTCTCCTCCTTCTCCTCTCCGCCTTCTCCTGTCCTCTCCTCCTTCTCCTCTCTCCTTCTCTTCTCCTCCCCTTCTCCTCTTTCCTTCTCCTCCCTCCTTCTCATCTCTCCTCCTCCTCTCCTCTCCCCCTTCTCCTCTCCGCCTTCTCCTCTCCTCTCCTCCTTCTCCTCTCCGCCTCCTCCTCTCCTCTCCTCCTTCTCCTCTCCGCCTTCTCCTCTCCTCCTCCTCTCCTCTCCTCCTTCTCCTCTCCGCCTTCTCCTGTCCTCTCCTCCTTCTCCTCTCCGCCTTCTCCTCTCCTCTCCTCCTTCTCCTCTCCGCCTTCTCCTCTCCTCCCTCCTTCTCATCTCCTCCCTCCTTCTCATCTCTCCTCCTCCTCTCCTTTCCGCCTTCTCCTCTCCTCTCTCCTTCTGCTCTCTTCTCCTTCTCTCTCCTTCTCCTCTCTCCTTCTCCTCTCTCCTTCTCTTCTCCTTCTCTCTCCTTCTCCTCTCTCCTTCTCCTCTCTCCTTCTCTTCTCCTTCTCTCTCCTTCTCCTCTCTCCTTCTCTTCTCCTCCGTCTAATCCCTTCTTTCTCATTCCCAACCTCTTCATTTTTCTCATCCCTCTGCTCTATTGTTGTTCGTTTGATAAATCTCTTTAACACATTGCTTCTCGCACCAAGGTCCCTGAGCTCGATTCCGCGGCGAGCTCGATTCCGCGGCGAGGCCACATTCATTTGGGGCGCAGTCGCGGAGAGAAGGCTTGTGGGCTTGTCGTGCAATTTATTCCTTTGAGGGCCAACCCCAAAGCCACAGTGTGAACATTCAGCGAGTGTGCTCAAATGTGAGTGTGCTCAGGGATGGACTCGCTGGCTGCGAGTCGGCTGTCGCAAAAAATGATGCGTCAGTGCGCGCAGCCTCTGAAAATATTGTTATTAATTAGCCTTCCCCTTTTGCCTCGTCAGCAACCGATGTCTTCAAAAAGCAATAAAAAATCACAGCGGAGCAGCAACAGTTCAGTCACATTTCAGTGCGGCTTCTCTTGCGTCGCACAAGAAAACAATTTTTCTGCAAAGAAATAGAAAATTAGAAAAGCGCTTCTTTTCACGAGGTTTTTTTTCTATTTCGCAGTTTCCTCGCTATCGGGAATTAGCTAGGCACATCAAGAAAAATCCACTCTTTAGTACTTTTTCAGTGGTATCGCAAGTTTTAGTGATACTGTCCTAGTAGAAGAAAGATATAATGATTTACATCCACGTTCTGTCGAGTCTCTTACTCGTACTTGCCTAATTTATATTCACCATTGTGACCTGCGCAAACTCGCCATTTTACTTGAAGTCACTCTTGCCACTCCTCTAGCAAATTAGTTTCGCCAACACTCTCGCCATTCGTCTCGGCATTCGTCTCACCATTCGTCTCGTCATTCGTCTCGCCATTTGTCTCACCAATGATCTCGCATTTCATCACCGCCATTCGTCTCGCCATTCGTCTCGCCATTCGTCTCGCCATTCGTCTCGCCATTCATCTCGCCTTTTATCACCGCCATTCGTCTCGCCATTCATTTACACATTCATCTCGCCTTTTATCTCGCCATTCGTCTCGCCATTCATCTACACATTTATCTCGCCATTCGTCTCGCCATTCGTATCGCCATTAATCTCGCCATTTATTTTGCGCTTGTTCGCCAATCCTCACTGATGCGCTCTCCTCCTGCCGCAGATGTGCATCCACAAGTACAAAGCGCTGGCCAGGTTCGGCCTGGCTCACCTGATCGCCACCAACCTGTGCGTGTGGCTGCGCACAGTGGCAAAGGAGAGCGTGGCCGACATCATGGCCCAGACGGCCAGGAATGCTACTATTAATAGCGCTGGCAGCGTCGGCCACCTCGCCGGCGCCTCCGGCCAGCCGGCTGCCAACTCCAGTCTGGACCGCTGCGCCTCAGAGACCGGCGACGTCCTCAGAGACCTGGTGGCGCGCAGCGATCCATACCTGTTCCCCACCACCGTGCAGTACAGCTTGCTGGCTGCTGGTAAGTCACTGACCAGCAATAATAGCATCCTATACTAGGATATACTAGGATTACTACTTACGATGAACTAATTCAAATCCGTCGAAGTCAGCGTTGTCGATATATTCAGCGACTCTTGTCGAAGACCCTGGTGACAAGAACAACATTGACATTGCTCTGTATAAACTTCTATGGCGATTGGCTGAATATTTTGGGAGATACAGAAAATTAGAATTTTAGGTACTTGAAATACCCGTATGATCTTTCTACTGTTAATAAGGAGATCTCAAAACTGACAGCGAACTCTATTTCCCAATCCCTCAGCAATCCTGTGGATGACGTGGCGCAACGTTGGACGCCCCGGCGGTCGTCGATTCGATCCAGGCTCGTTGGACAGCTCTCCGGAAGCCACCCTGGCATCACCGCAGCAGCAGCAGGTGCCCAAGTCCCCGCTGCAGTCACAGCAGCAGCAGCAGCAGCAGCAGCAGCAGTCTCGACCGACAACATCTGTTGAGGACGCCGTCGAGGTGGCGGCCGCTACGTCGCGCAGTCATCGTCGCGGTGTCGGAGGTGCAGGCGGCGCCCTAGACTGTGCCGGCTCACACCGGGGCCTCTTCCTCGGCTTGGCCGCTCTGGTTGGCGGCGCCGTCGCCCTTTTGGCCTCCGGCGTGCTGATGCAGCAGCCGCAGTACTATGCTGCTGGCTCACTGGCATCTTACTGCGGCGAGCTGGCGCTGTTGGCTGCTGGCCTGGCCGCCGTACTGGCCGCGTTTCCCCGCATGGCCGACATGCTGTACGTGTCCAGTCGTGACCGACGCCTGGACGAGGCGCTGCAGCTGGTGACGCTGGCGGGCAGCTTGGCCCACTGGCTGCTGCCGCTCATGGCCGGCCCGCCACCCGGGCCCCACGTGGCCGCCTGCAGCGCCGCCCAGCTGCTCCAGGCCAGCGCGCAGGCCGCCTTCGTGTGCACCGCGCTCAAGCGAATGTCCTACAAGGCGCTGCACGAGCGCGAGAAACCTGGCCGCGAGCTCGTGACCTTCCTACTAGTGTGCAACGTGGCCCTGTTCGCCTTCGCCGCCACAGAGCCATTGAGACTCGCTGAAGCACGACTCGGTCCGGCGTTCGGGCGAGTCGCCTTCGCCGTGGCCGACCATCTGACCCGACCGTTGCACTGCCTGTTCCGCTTTCACAGCGTGGTAGCCCTGGCAACCGTCTGGAAGGAGGCTTATCAGTTTAAATCCACATAATGACGCATCCTTCCAATATTTAGGCAATGACTCATCGAGAGTTACTAAAAATAAGCATGACTCATAGACAGTAACTAAAAATAGATATGACTCATCGAGAGTTAACGAAACTTGCAGTGGCTCATAAGTTCGATTAGCGAGTCAAATTACAGCTGTTTATAAAAGTATACTCGATTGACAAAGTGTGACGCCTACTTCTAGTATTAAAACAGTATATACCACTTCCCAAGTTGCTACTGCGAGTAGGCAGATCATGTGATTACTATCTAAAGAGTTTGTTTAACTGACACATTATTTTGCTGTTGATTTGTATCTGTGTTACCAATTGTTGCTTTGCTGATCTTGTTTGTTTGTAATAATTTCGCTAATTATTTCCTTGCTTAATATTGATTTAGTAACTGAATTTTTCAGCATTATTTTTACAGTTTCACATCTGTCATTTTCTCTGTAGGGGAGTAGGATTTTATGTTCGCCTCGGCAGTTATCTGCTCGCATCTGTGCTCTGCGTTATTCGACTCAAAGGTGCAAAATCTGAGCTTTTCTCGTCAGTTTTGAGCAATGAAAGAATCCGAATGAGGGTATTTCACTCCAGGCTCGTAAGTGTTATGAGCAATTTTATTTCTGTCTGATCAGCAATGGCTTCAACGTTTGTGTTCGTATTATTAAGAATAAAATTCAAAAACTTGCCCTAATTGCGAATCATATCCATTTGAAAAAAAGTTAATTTCGTCTTTGCTGAAACAATGCAATGGTGTTTTGAGAATTTCTGCTTAAACTTACTTGAACCCCAAATCGAAGAAGCTTGTCGCCATCCACCTGTACATACACATTTTTGCTTGATGTCACCTCCATTTATCATTAACCCACGCGAGTTTCGGAAAACTAGTTCGCAATTTTGTTTCTAGAAGTCTACAGCTTGTGAATCGAATGCCACACCAACCAAATGGCAAGCGAGGATAGAAACTAAAAACTACGAGTAGCTCGCGTATACTAAGCGTCATTATCACAAATACATTTCTTATTTAAATGATCTCGTGTTGCAATTAATGCTGCGTTCTTGTTTATATCATTTTTAATGACGGTTTATAAAGACAACAAAAAACACAGGTAACCCGGTGGTGACCTGTGTTATTCAACACCTAATACCCGGTGGTGACCTGTGGTTATTCAACACCCAATACCCGGTGGTGACCTGTGGTTATTCAACACCCAATACCCGGTGATGATCTGTACTCTGTCACTACCCCGCACGTACCCTGTGACGGAGGAATACAAAGTACATGCCAACACAGGCCTGTTATATTCCAGGCAAGCAATTATTTTACATCTCAATCTTCAAGCGCTGTCACTTCACTGAGTTACAAACTGCAAACTTTTAGAATCCTCACGTGTGAGTCGTGCTCAATGCAAATGTTTGCACTCAAACACTGAAATGCACTTGTTTGCTGGAGTTTCAAGAAAGCCGCTGTTTGCTTGCCCCAGTACTGAATGAAAACTTCATTTTGCATAGATCGGCGATGATTTCATATCTGCACCTGGGCAGACAACGGACAGGTAAATCAGATGCAAACAGTTATTTTCGCCAAGTGATGTATAATTATACATTTTCCCTCGCATTGTTGCAAGTTAGTTATTTATAAAATGCAATATTTATTTGCAATTATCAGTAATTGTCATATTTTAACACAGACGTAATTTTATTGTGAAGCAAAAATGGCTCAGATAAAATATAATTTCTAAATACTCTACAAATAGTAAAAAAAACAGCTTTGCAACTCAGTCTTCAAGAGTTGGTTATTGCTCGCTCGCTGAGCTTCTTGAGATTCCACTAAATGTTTGTATTTTCGCAGTTCCTCATCCAACACAGACCCAGAATTCGCCCAAACCTCGCCCAACCCTCGCCCAACCCTCGCCCAACCCTCGCCCAACCCTCGCCCAACCCTCGCCCAACCCTCGCCCAACCCTCGCCCAACCCTCGCCCAACCCTCGCCCAACCCTCGCCCAACCCTCACTCAACCCTTGCCTAACCCTCGCCTGACACTCGCCCAACCCTCACTCAACCCTCGCGTAACCCTCGCCCGTCACTCGCCCAACCCTCACTCAAACCTCGCCTGACACTCGCCCAACCCTCACTCAACCCTCGCCTGACACTCGCCCAACCCTCACTCAACCCTCGCCTGACACTCGCCCAACCATGGCCCAACCGTCGCACAACCCTCGCAAAACCCTCACCCAACCCTCGCTGAAGTCTCGCAACAATTTAGCCTACACCACACCTTTGCATCACAACTTCGCATCGCAATCGCCGTCAGTCCACGTGCCGACGCTGCGCATTTCAACCAGCGCCAGTGACATCGGCGAGAGCATTGGTGTCTCGGCTGACGTCGCCGAAGTTGCCATCGTGGCGGCTGTTGTCGTCCAAGAGCGAAGAGTGCCACGCTCCTCGTCGATGGAATCTTCGCCGCCGACACCGACGCCGATCATTCGACGACGATGCCGAGTCGCAGCAGCCGTCGCCGCAGATGCCGACGAGTTTACGGCGGACGCCGAAGCCGACGATGCTGACTTTCCGGTGGCCCAACGAAGCGCCAGCGAAGCCAGGCGCAGCGCTAAGTCGACTATTTCGGCGGCAAATGTCAAAGTCAGGCCGAGGTAGAACGCCAGGGCGGCGCCAACCTGGGTTTGGGAATTGTTTAGCAGATCTTCTTGGCTTTTTTATCTTGATATTCTTTTTATTTTTTAACACACTCTTATCAACTGAAAGGGCCTCTCTATCATCTTCCTACTACCTGTCTATGCATTATCTATCTAAATATGATAGTCTATCTATGATCTATCTACTAGTCTATATGAGATCTATCTACTAGTCTATCTATGATCTATCTACTAGTCTATATGAGATCTATCTACTAGTCTATCTATGATCTATCTACTACCTATCCCTCTATCTATCGCAGCCCTCCCGCCGCCGCCCACCTGAGCGAACAGAGCCGTAGACGTGAGCACGAGGGTCTCGTTAAAGGTGCGCGTAGTGAAGTCTTGCCGGACAATCTTCAGCCTAACGTAGGGCAGGCTGTGATACCAGGGCCGGCGACACAGATCCGGATTGAACCGGTCTGGCCTAGCAGCCAGGTAGGCGGCCACCTGCTGCAGCTGCTCAGCGTCCGACATCCGGGCGTCCATGAATGCCCCGCCGTACCAGCACTCCTGCCACTCGGAGGCGAGGTTGGCGCTCTGGATGAGGCTGGCGCTGTACACCACGCTCTGGCAGGGCCGCGGACATCGGCCCGACGCCTCCGTGAAGCTATCCAGGTAGCGGCCGCCGGACAGGCAGCATCGGAGGCGGCGCTCAGTCAGGCTGAGGTTGTCCCAGTGGACGGTGAAGCACATTGGCAGGCTGGCGTTGTCGGCGTCGAGGCGCTGCGTGCAGCCGCACCGGTCAATCACCTCGGCCTCGATGCGGCGCTCCAGACAGGCGTCGAAGTCGTCCCCATCCCGGTCATCGTCAGCGTTCGGACTGCCGTGGCCGTCTCGCCTGCAGTCATCGTTGACGTACTTGCTGGTGGTGAAGCTCATCACGTTTATCTGGATGAGTGGATTGCTAGACTAGATGAGTAGATTGCTAGACTAGATGAGTGGATTGCTAGACTAGATGGGTGGATTGCTAGACTAGATGGGTGGACTGCTAGACTAGATGGGTGGATTGCTAGACTAGATGAGTGGACTGCTAGACTAGATGAGTGGATTGCTAGACTAGATGAGTGGACTGCTAGACTAGATGAGTGGATTGCTAGACTAGATGAGTGGATTGCTAGACTAGATGAGTGGACTGCTAGACTAGATGAGTGGACTGCTAGACTAGATGAGTGGATTGTTAGACTAGATGAGTGGACTGCTAGACTAGATGAGTGGATTGCTAGACTAGATGGGTGGATTGCTAGACTAGATGAGTGGATTGCTAGACGAGATGAGTGGATTGCTAGACTAGATGAGTGGATTGCTAGACTAGATGAGTGGATTGCTAGACTAGATGAGTGGACTGCTAGACTAGATGAGTGGATTGCTAGACTAGATGAGTGGATTGCTAGACTAGATGAGTGGATTGCTAGACCAGATGGGTTTCTTACTCGTAATGTTTGCACTGGTATTTGATTTCTAACATACTAAAATATACGCACTTCTTTTCATTCTCTTCATGCTTAGAGTGGCGCAGAGGAAGCAGGTGCTTCTCGCAGGTGGTGGTCATTGCTGGGTGGGGCGTGTCATTGGGATGAAGTGTTTGAGCAGTAGCTATCAGATTGCATGAAGAAAACGGACCCTTAGTGACCAAGAGTGACTTTTTTGCGAACAAGAACTTATTTTTTCTGTCCAAAGCTTCAGTCAGCATTTTAATTTCAGAGACAAATATTGATTCGCCCCGTTTTGAACAAAAATACACTATGAATTCAGTTCCGTTTAGAATCTCCTGCTTCTAAGAGTCTTAGAGTCTTTCCCTAGGGGCTTTTCTACTGTTAATAAAAGTGATTTTCTCCTCAAATCCTACTGCAAGTTGAATGGAGAATTGTGTTTCCCCTCATGCTTCCCATCTCCCATTGTCCCAGTGCCTGGATGGCGGAGTTTTTAATTGTATTTGCTAGCTGGAAAACAATCAACAGCCAAAAGCCGATTGTCTAAACTTTTTTTCTCTTAGGGACTCGAGCGCCTGACAATCCCTTGTTAACATCGGCGGCATTAGGGAGCATTGTTGGGGGTACAATAGATTTGCGTCTGCTTACTGTACTTTGAATCCTTCAATTTAAACAAATAACTGTCCTGTTGTCTTCAATTGCATACGAAAAAAATTAAAATAATATTTAAAAGATGATAGTTAGTATTTAATAGAATAGAATGGAATAGAATAGAATGGAATAGAATGGAATAGAATAGAATAGATTAGAATGGAATAGAATGGAATGGATTAGAATGGAATAGAATGGAATAGATTAGAATGGAATAGAATGGAATAGATTAGAATAGAATAGAATAGAATAGAATGGAATAGAATGGAATAGATTCGAATGGAATAGAATTGAATAGAATGGAATAGAATGGAATAGAATGGAATAGAATGGAATAGAATGGAATAGAATAGAATGGATTAGAATGGAATAGAATGGAATAGAATGGAATAGAATGGAATAGAATGGAATAGAATGGAATAGAATGGAATAGAATGGAATAGAATGGAATAGAATGGAATAGAATGGAAAAGAATAGAATGGAATAGAATGGAATGGATTAGAATGGAATAGAATGGGGTAGATTGGAATAGAATGGAATGGATTAGAATGGAATAGAATGGAATAGAAAGGAGTAGATTGGAATAGAATGGAATGGATTAGAATGGAATAGAATGGAATAGAATGGAATAGAATGGATTAGAATGGAATAGAATGGAATAGAATGGAATAGAACGGAGTAGATCACAAAATAACATATTAGAACTGAACAGATTGGAATAGAACAGATTGGAATAGAACAGATTGGAATAGAACAGATTGGAATAGAACAGATTGGAATAGAACAGATTGGAATAGAACAGATTGGAATAGAACAGATTGGAATAGAACAGATTGGAATAGAACAGATTGGAATAGAACAGATTGGAATAGAACAGATTGGAATAGAACAGATTGGAATAGAACATATTGGAATAGAACAGATTGGAATAGAACAGATTGGAATAGAACAGATTGGAATAGAACAGATTGGAATAGAACAGATTGGAATAGAACAGATTGGAATAGAACAGATTGGAATAGAACAAGATAACTTTTTCATTACCATTGTCGAGTTATTCTAGCAGGGAAGTGAATTGTTGTGTTAGTTTTGCCGACTCCCCGAGCAGTCAGCCAAGCCTGGGCACAGTACTTTCCCGTTTCGTTGAGCTTCAAAAGATAAGCAGCTCTTTTTTCCACTAAAAAAGAGCAATTTTTTTCGAAAATACCCGGCACAGGAAATGCAAGCCTAACTGAGCCTGCTGCTCCGCCCACAGGTAGGAACTCAAACTGACTCGCAAACACAAAGGCGGCAGCAGCAGCAGCAGCAGCAGCAGCAGCAGCAGCAACAGCAGCAGTGTTTGACAAAGGGGTTTCCGCTGCAGACGACAAAATTTCTAGAAAGCTTAAACTCTATCAACAGTTTAACAGTAGAAGGGCCTATATTCCCCCTGGGCAAAGGGGTATTTCAAATACCCACTGCCTACTTCACGATTTGCTCCCAAACCGAATGACCAATTTTCATCAAAGTCCACCAAATCGATTAAAATTTATTGCACTTCACGATCAACTTACTTTCAACTTATTTTTTTGACAACAATAATAGCCGGCATAATAATAATAATAATAATAATAATAATAATAATAATAATAATAATAATAAAAATAATAATAATAATAAGATTAATAATAATAAAAATAATAATAATAATAATAATAATAATAATAATAATAATAATAATAATAATAATAATAATAATAATTGCAGGAGGGCTGCGGGCAATGACACATCATTTCGTGACACAAGACCCGCAGCCAGCGAGGAGGCAATTCTGCCCATTTCGCTGACTCCTGAGCACACGCGCACACAAATACCGTACGCAGGCATACGCTCACACAGGTGTGTACATCTGCCCTGACTTTCTCATCGTCAGGCAGTGTACATTTCACTGTGCCTTGGAGGTTGGCCCTCAATGGCGTAAATTGCACGACAAGCCCCCAAGCCTTCTCTCGGCGGCTGCGCCCCAAATAAATGTGGCCTCGCCGTGGAATCGAACTTAGGGACCGTGGTGTGAGAGGCAAACGCGATAACTGCTCTGCCACCGAACCCCCTTAATAGCCGGCATGGTTACATGATGAAGCCTATTTTTAGCCTAGGTTGTGGATTTTCATGTCGATTGGTTGAATAAAATTTAAGATATACAGAAAAATATGAAAATGTGGTAATTTGATATTTGGTATTTCTAGCTAGACTCAGACTATTGTCTGTTGAGTCAGGTCCTCTCATGGATATCCTTTGTCTTTCCATTTGTCCCTTACCATGTCTCTAATTTATCCATCTCTCTGTTCAATGGCCGGACCAGACCAACACTGGCGACAGCTTTCAGAAAAAGTTCATTTACATTTCAGAGTAGAAAATTCGCGCCCTAAAAAATAGGACAGTTTTTCAAAGCTGTCACAAAACGCATAATTTTTCTGGGATAGCACATGGAGCTGAAATGCACACACATAGGAGCCAATTTTCCCATTCATCAATTCTTCCTCACTGTCGTTGTGTCAACAGCGTGAGTTCCCTTCACCGCAGGGGGGGGGGTGATATTCTCGTCTTGCACCTGGGGAAGAGATAATAAGGAAGTTAAACAGGTATCGGGCGGAAGACGTAATCCCAAAATTATCCTGCAATATTAGATCATCTTCTTACTTTTTGCTTCCATCTAACTTCGTCAATATTTCTCAGTAATTCTACTTCTCTCGTTCTCATTATCTCATTCTATTTCTCTCATTCCATCTCCTTCATTATCATTCTCTCATTCTATTTCTCTTGTTCTATTTCTCTCTCATTCTATTTCTCTCGTTCTATTTCTCTTGTTCTATTTCTCTCTCGTTCTTTTCCACCTCGTTCTGTTTCTCTCTCGTTCTATTTCTCTCATTCTATTTCTCTCTCGTTCTGTTTCTCTCATTCTATTTCTCCTATTCTATTTCTCTCGTTCTATTTCTCTCATTCTCTGTCTCTCATTCTCGTTTTTTCGTTCTATTTCTCTCATTCTCATTCTCCCATTCTCGTTCTGTTTCTCTCGTTCTATTTTTCTCGTTCTATCTCACTGCTTATATATTTAAAATTCGATTTCAATAGTATATAGCGACTCATTATCTCATTCTATTTCTCTCATTCCATCTCCTTCATTCTCATTCTCTCATTCTATTTCTCTCGTTCTATTTCTCCTGTCTATTTCTTTCTCGTTCTTTTCCCTCTCGTTCTGTTTCTCTCTCGTTCTATTTCTCTCGTTCTATTTCTCTCATTCTCTGTCTCTCATTCTTGTTTTTTCGTTCAATTTCTTTCATTCTCATTTTCCCATTCTCGTTCTATTTCTCTCATTCTATCATTCTATTTCTCCTATTCTATTTCTCTCGTTCTATTTCTCTCATTCTCTGTCTCTCATTCTCGTTTTTTCGTTCTATTTCTCTCGTTCTATTTCTCTCATTCTCTCGTTCTATTTCTCTCGTTCTATTTTTCTCGTTCTATCTCATAGCTTATATATTTTAAAATTCGATTTCAATAGTATATAGCGACTCTCTGTCCTTATTTCCGATTCTTACTCCATTGTGTCTCTGATATTTCCTCCTGAGTTTACTCAGCCATTTGGTTTCTACGCGACAGCAGCCTGTGACACTCATTTTCAGCTTTCTTGT